>QJSC01018064.1:47990-89535 GCA_003697955.1 Calidris pygmaea | reverse complement strand
GCAGGGTCAAACCCTTCCCCCTCCTCCTAGGGCTCCCCTCCCTGATCCAGAGTCCCTCCCCAGCTTTCCTGGAGCCCCTTGAGGGACTGGAAGGCGCTCTAAGGTCTTCCCGGAGCCTTCTCTTCTCCAGGCTGAACTCCCCCAACTCTCTCAGCCTGTCCTCCCTGCAGAGGGGCTCCAGCCCTCCCAGTATCTTCCTGGCCTCCTCTGGACTCACTCCAGCAAGTCTATGTCCTCCAAGCTAGTCCGCTAATGACCTGTCTGAAAGATCGATCTCCCTCCCGCTAGAGACCCACAAATGAAGAAAAACATTCCCTCTTGTTCCAATGTCTCTGCAAAGCTCCTGGTTAAGGCCCAATCTCTCAGGGCTCTGTAGGGCAGATGGTTCAGGTCACCAGTGCTGCTCACCTCCTTGAAATCAATGACGTTGATCTCCTGTGCACTGAGCTCAGTGACGCAGCCATCGCCGTCCTCGCACCTGACAGACACGTTCATGCTGTAGCCAGTGGCCTTGATGTTCAAGGAGAGGGGCTGGCTCTTCCTCTTGACGTCGCACTTGAGGTTGAAGACCACCTCTCCTTCTAGTGTTGGTGTGAGGAAGATGGTAACAGGAAACCTTGGGAGAGAAGATTCTTTTTGCTCCGTTCACTGTCCCTTAGCTTTCTCGGCCCCATGCTGCCTGCCCCACTGTGCAATAGCTGTGGTGAGACCCCAGGCCTGGGATAAATCAGGAGGACCACTCTGCCTTTCCAGGGCCTTCCACTATGGAGCAAGCCCTGGTGAGCACTGCTGAGGGTACGATGACCCTATGGAATGAAATGGGAGAGGATACAAGAAGCAGCAAACCCTGAGCTAACGCTGACCTTAGCGCCCTGCCCGTAGGCTACAGGGCAGCGTTGGGTTGAGACCCCACTTGTGTCCCAAACACAGAGGAGGACACTCCTAGGGGATCTCGATCTCTCCGATCTACCTGGCAGGGGTAACATCCTCCTGGAAAAGAGGAACTATCCAGCTCCCGTGACAGTGGTTAAAACGTGGGGGCCACCAAACCACCTCTTTCTAATTTTTGTGGGTAATTTGTACAGCGATTTAAGGAATTGTCACTTCTCAGGTGGGCCACAGTGACTGATACAGGATGCTCTTGTCTTGCACCCTGTGACAAGCCAAAATTCAGCATCTTTTAAGCCACAACAAAGCTAATGCGTTCTCCTTACACCCAGGCAGGCTACGGGTGGGCCACCCATGGTGGATAAGCAGATGAGGTAGTGACCTCTTCCACGGCTTGAACTCCTTATCATGTCTGGTGGCAACTCGTGGCTGGAGTTTACAAGAAAAAAGCATCCATTTCCTGACTGGAGATCCTCCAAAACACAGCTGGTTGCGTAAGGCTGTCGATGTCCCCCCATGATGGGCTTAAATGCTTCTTGTGAGCTTTGCTGCTTTTGGTGGCTTTGCACAGACCACGCGTAGTGAGCTCTGTCACTAAAGGAGCACAGGGAAGAGGGGAGACCTTGCCTCCTTAAGGCTCCTGGCTCAGGCTATCCCAGGATTAAAACCCCCAAACATGCTTTTGTCATCAAAATGAGAAGATCCAAAGCCTGAATTTCTCCAGGAAGGGGGCCCAGAAGACCGGGGTGACCCTGACCCGGCCACTTCAAGGAGAAACCTGCAGTTTCGTGGTGTCCCCATTGGGAAGGAACGAAACAAGGCAGATGTATGTTATTGCTGAGAGTCACCTGGTGACTGTGGAGGACAGAAAGCCTCAAAGGCAAAAAGACAGTGTGATGTTTGGCTCGCATGAGAAGAATCTGGCCTGTGAACCTTGTTACCTTGAAAGAGGAGCGATGGAGCCTTTCAGGGGCTCCACTTTCATGGAGGCGTTGCATGCCTCCGAGAAGAGAGAGCTTTCTCTGAAAGCAAAGCTGAAGGCTTCCTTCTCCCTGTTGATTATATGGATAGTCTGGTGTACCTCGTACCCTGGGGAGAGGACAAAGCAGCCACTGAAAACCTTTTGTTCTTCTGGCCACCAGACCACCACCGCTCACTTCCTTCCTGCTTGCTGAGGAGCTTTGCCTGCGAGGAGCAAGGAGCTTTGCCTGCAGGCACGGCATGCTCAGGATGCCAACATGGAAATGTACTTCTGACCCCCTGGGCTCCCAAATCACCCCTTGGAAACAGCCCCAACTACATGCCATGTCCCTGATTCATGTCCTCCTCCCTTCCCCTTCCTCTCCCTCGTACACTTGGGTGGCAGGAGCTGGATGCTCAGCTCACAAGAGCCCACTTCCATTTCCAGCTTTCTCATGGGAGCCTGCTGGGCCCCTGGAAAGGTAGACTTTGGAGCCTGTAAGGTATAACCACGGTGCTCACCAATTAACAGCAAGTGGAAGTTCAGGTGGGATCTGTCCAGAGTCACTAGTGGGTCGGTGGCGTTGCCCACCAGCAGGAACGGGACTGAAATGCTCTGCTCGGGGACTGTAAAGACCCAGAACGATTCCGTGATGTCCAGGTGCCGGGGGATGAATTCAAACTTCATCTGGGGGAGAAAGAGGCAAATGAAGTAAAGCTGCTGCCCTTGGCAGGGTAAGGGGAGGGGTGGTGCCATCTATACCACCAAGAAACCCCAGGAACCTCCACCTAACATGGCTGTGAGCTCAGAGATAGGCTGCTGTGCCCCTTACAGCCCCAAAACATGGCAGATGTGGGGTAGAGGGTGAGAATGGGGTCATCTGCCAGTTCATTTGCACTGCAGTCGAAGGCTTCATAGAATCAGAATCGTCCTTCATGGTCTTGGCAAGCTCACAGTGAGACAAGGATGCCCAGTAAATGCAGACACAGCTGGTGTTACACTCGTATACGTGTGTACTGGTTCTACTGTCTTAATTTTCTGCACCCACCTCTGTTTTCTTCTCTGGCTGGATCTGTCCTCTCTCTGTGAGGCAGAAGAAAGCCACCTCTTCTGCTGGGGCTTCGGTGTCTTGGCAAGTCCACTGGAAGGAATACGCGGCACTGGTTGGGTTCATAACCATGAAGGTCCTGGTGACACAAAGCAAAAAGGGCCACTGAGGTGGTGTTGGGATGTTTAATGACTGTCCTGCAGCAGATATCAGGCACTTCCAGTCTTGGCCACCACCTGGAAGGAGTTCTTGGGTATGGGGGAACAATGCTGGGAGCACAAACAATTCACGTGCTTTCTAGGGACCTTGTTTATCTCCTAGCTGGCTAAAAATCAACGGCTATCAACAAAGAAATTAGCAAAGAAATTAGCCAAACTCTTGCAGGTTAGAATGGTAAGATCAAGTGAAAGTGGTAAAATCAAGTTCAGTGAGATTCCTTTGGAAGATGGTGTTCTCTGTTGTGGTTGCAGCCTTCACTGACCACTTCTGACTGGTATCTCAAAGGAGTGAGAATGTCCCAAGGATGCTCTTCAAAGGGACAAAAGTTGTAATGGCCTTTGGGATACATGGTTCCTCCCAGACTGACCCATAACTTATTGAAGAAAGGGGCAAAGAGAACAGAACAGTTGGTTTTCAGTGCCCACACTGTTCTAGCCCCAAAACAGACTCGTGGCCAAGTGTCAGCAGCTCGCAGACAAAGCACAGATGTGCCGTGGGGCTTGGAAGAGTAGCTGGAGAAGTGTCTGGTTAAGGAGAGCAACCAGGAGACCATCATCAGGAGAAGCCATGCCCACACCTACCTGCTGTTCCTGCTGCACACTCCCACTGCCGCAAACTCAATCACTCTTGTGTTGAGATCAAACGTTGTCCCCTTTGGTCCCCGCAAGTCTGGGTTGCGCCTTTTTGTGGTGATGTAGTCAGAGTCTTCCAGTTCGAAGTGGCAGTCTGGCATCAGGCTTCTCCCCTTCACGACCACCTCTGGGCCCTTCTGACTTGGCTTCAGGTTAGGAATACTAGGAAAAAAATAAAAAGGGACTGGTATTAGCCAGACTAACATTTCCAGCCAGCCAACCGCTCGTTTATCTCCAGTGTTGCGTCTTCTCCCTGCGCAAGCATCGAGCAGCAAATCAAAACGAGGAGCAAATCCAACAGAACTGCATTCCCCGCCATGGAGGCAGCAGAGATGAAACGGCAAAACCACGAACAGTTACATGTCTAGAGCAGAGCACACAGGTTTCTATGTAGATCAGGAGGCCACGCTTATAGAATCACAGAATCATACGGGGTTGGAAGGGACCTCTGGAGATCATCTAGTCCAACCCCCTGCCAAAGCAGGGCCACCCAGAGCAGGTCCCACAGGAACGTGTCCAGACAGGTTTGGAATGTCTCCAGAGAAGGAGACTCCACCACCTCCCTGGGCAGCCTCTGCCAGGGCTCTGCCACCCTCACAGCAAAGAAGCTCCTCCTTATGTTTACAGGTAGAACTTCTTATACTCAAGTTTGTGCCCATTTCTTCTTGTCCTGTCCCTGGGCACCATTGAAAAAAGACCGGCCCCATCCTCTTGACACCCTTCCTTTAAGGATTTATAAGCATTGATCAGATCCCCCCTCAGCCTTCTCTTCTCCAGACTAAAAAGACCCAAGTCCCTCAGCCTCTCCTTGTAAGGGAGATGCTCCAGGCCCCTCATCATCTTTGTAGCCCTCTGCTGTCCCCTCCCCAGCAGCTCCCTGTCCTTCTGGAACTGGGGAGCCCAGAACTGGTCCCAGTGCTCCAGATGGGGCCTCCCCAGGGCAGAGCAGAGGGGCAGGATGACCTCTCTCCACCTGCTGCTCACACTCTTCCTGATGCCCCCCAGGATGCCATTGGCCTTCTTGGCCACAAGGGAACATTGCTGGCTCATGGTCATCCTATTGTCCACCAGGACTCCCAGGTCTTTTTCCTCAGAGCTGCTCTCCAGCAGCTCTGAGGAAGCACTGATCTGATAAGGAAGCACTGAGTAGCCCCTTGACAGCCTTCCTAGGTCTCTCCTTCCAGATTTTGCAACCCTCTAGGAGCTAAATGTTTCATACAACAGCTTTTCCACTATCTTCATAACCGCTTCTACCAAGGCCAGATGACCATCTTTCTTCGCCCTTGTATGTTGGTTGTTTCTGTTGCCTCTCTGGGGCTGGCTGTCCCCAGGTCCCTACTCACCGCAATCAGAGGCCATACCATGACTGTCCATTGGTTGCACAACTTGAAAAGTGCCTGTGCGTTCCCTACCTGCAGAGCATACGGCTCTCAAAATTGCCCACACAGACCGGAGAGAACTTCATCTGGAAGACCTGCTCCTGGCCAGCAGGGATGCTACCGCTGGAGGGCTCTACAGAGAACATCGAGGTGGCACTGACGGTCTTCAGAGACGAGCTCGGGGAGGAGGAGACCTGCTCCGGAGCGTGGCTGGACTGGCTCGAACGACAGCTGGACCGGAGGTTTGCAGAGGCACCAGAAGCCAAGGAGGGGAAACACCCTGTGGGGTGAGGAAGAGGTTAGGGGAGGACGCCTTTCAAGGAGAAAATTCCCAGCAGCTCTGCCTCCTGCTGAAGGAGGACAGAAGAGAGCTGGGATGCTGACGGCAGGAGGACTCCCGGTGAAGAACAGGGAGAGCGGGCAGTTTGCCTTTGGTTCTCTGTTACCTCTTGCTAAGTCCTAACCCCAGAAAGTCACGGGGATGGGTGTGAAAATGAGGGCAGACAGGAGGGAGAAACAGGGTCGGGGACAGAAAACACAGTGAAAAGGCCCAGCGGAGACTCAGAGAACTGCCCGAATGAGAACAAGCCACTGAACATCTGCTGAAGATGCTCGGATGACAGGAAGGCTATACGTTAGAACATTAAATGGGCCCGGGACTGAAGGCAGATGCTTCACTCCATGCTGTTAAGCTCTTTCCATCTCCACAACTGGGGAGCCAGATACAAACTTCTCCTGCGGAAGGGTTTCTGGCCAGTGTTCATTCCCAGTTAGTCCAGGAACTAAGAGCAGAGATGACTGTTACAGGATCTGAGAAGTCTTCTGGGCGCTGTTTCACGCCCCAACACAGCAAGCCTCAGCGCTTGGCATCAAGGGCAGCATGAAGTCCTGCTCCCCTGTGTCTCACAGCACTGAATTTTGCTGGTTGTGTGTGGTGGAAAGAAGGCTTTGGGGACCAGCACTGCTGTGTCCCTCACACCTTTCCCTTCCTTCCTCTTTGTCAGGCTTTCGTAACGACCGGACAGCCCAGCAGACTGGCTTCGGCATGAGTGTCCCCTTGTGCCGGGGAAGAGCCAACACCAGGACCAACAGGTGAAGGAGATAACCACATCCAGGGTGTCAAGGACTGGGTTGGAATCACCACTTGGTGCCCAAGTTAATGTTAGACAGTGACTTTGCATTTGCCGTGGACCAAAGAATTGCAGACACGCGCGTCTGCTAACTCATGGAATGGTTTAGGTTGGAAGGGACCTTAAAGCCCCCCCAGTGCCACCCCCTGCCCTGGGCAGGGACACCTCCCACCACACCAGGTTGCTCCAAGCCCCCTCCAACCTGCCCTTGAACCCCTCCAGGGATGGGGCAGCCACAGCTTCTCGGGCCAACCTGGGCCAGGCTCTCACCACCCTCCCACCAAACAAGTTCTTCCCCACATCTCAGCTCCATCTCCCCTCTTCCAGTGTCAAACCCTTCCCCCTCCTCCTAGGGCTCCCCTCCCTGATCCAGAGTCCCTCCCCAGCTTTCCTGGAGCCCCTTGAGGGACTGGAAGGGGCTCCAAGGTCTCCCCAGAGCCTTCTCTTCTCCAGGCTGAACCCCCCCAACTCTCTCAGCCTTGTCCTCCCAGCAGAGGGGCTCCAGCCCTCCCAGCATCTCTGGGGCCTCCTCTGGCCCCTCTCCAACAGCTCCATGTCCTTCTGCTGTTGGTGGCCCCAGAGCTGGAGGCAGCACTGGGGGGGATCTCCCCAGAGTGGAGCAGAGGGGCAGAATCCCCCCCATCCCTCACCCTGCTGGGGATGCAGCCCAGGGTTTGGGGGGTTTCTGGGCTCCCAGTGCACATCCTTACACCATCAATTTTTCCAGTCTCAGAGACTTCCCAAAGAGGTGCCCTGATGTCCTCCTGCCCAGTCCTCACCCAGCACGTGGCTCTCCCCTGAACCAGCCCCAGCTCCGGTGCAGAGCACGAGCATCAGAGCGAGAGCAGGAGGGTCTGGAAGGCAGGGAGGGGGCAAGGAGAAAGTCTCAGCTGCAGCTGGGAAGATGCTGATGAAAGCGTATGACTGGATGAAAAAGCAATTCATGTTTTGGGGTGAAATCGCGCGGTCTTCTCCCCAAGCCCTCAGCTACCAGCTGAAACACCCTGGGCACCCCCAGCTGCCACAGAGCTAGTTCTTTACCATCCAAGCTGGGTGGGAGCAGCTCCCCAGTGTGGCTCACTGCCCTTTCGTCCTCCACAGCCACCATCCAGGTGTATTCCAGGGCCACATTCCCTGTATTGGACAGCGGGAAACTGAAAAGCAAGAAGGAGGAATAAAAAGCCCAATAAATACAAAGCAAGTAGAGAAGCAACACTGTACGGTGGGCTCCTGGCAGCCCTTTCTTTATCCTGATTAGCATCTTCTTCCTCAGACAACACTGCCGTGGCTAAATCACTGCCCTGGGCTGCCCCAAGACAAAGTATTTCAAAGTTTTGAAATTAAAGTCCAGTTGTCCAATTCTGGGCTCCCCAGTTCCAGAAGGACAGGGAACTGCTGGAGAGGGGACAGCAGAGGGCTACAAAGATGATGAGGGGCCTGGAGCATCTCCCTTCCGAGGAGAGGCTGAGGGACTTGGGTCTTTTTAGTCTGGAGAAGAGAAGGCTGAGGGGGGATCTGATCAATGCTTATAAATACTTCAAGGGAGGGTGTCAGGAGGATGGGGCCGGTCTTTTTTCAGTGGTGCCCAGGGATAGGACAAGAGGAAATGGGCCCAAACTTGAATGTAAGAAGTTCCACCTAAACCTGAGGAGGAACTTCTTTGCTGTGAGGGTGGCAGAGCCCTGGCAGAGGCTGCCCAGGGAGGTGGTGGAGTCTCCTTCTCTGGAGACATTCCAAACCCGTCTGGACACGTTCCTGTGGGACCTGCTCTGGGTGGCCCTGCTTTGGCAGGGGGTTGGACTAGATGATCTCCAGAGGTCCCTTCCAACCCCGTATGATTCTGTGATTCTGTAAAGAGGAAAGGGCAGACATGGTGCCCAGGAGACTTAATTCAAGGGTCTTGTTCTGGTCTTGATGTCCTAGTATGACATTATTTTGACTGCAAACTCGTCCTCCAGCAGATGAGGACAGACAACATACAAGGACAGCAGAACCACAGCTGTTCTCAGCAGAAAGGCACAGTGGAACTGAACCTCTCCTGGCAGGTCTTGGCAGGATGGCAACCACCATCTCTCGCTTGGCTTTGTGTGCGGATACATGGGCACCAGCACCCAGCCAGGACTTGGAAAGGATGAAACAACAAATGAGTTGTCAGTGAGACTGAACATAAAGCTCTAGAAGGAACTCAAGTCCACACATGGGATATCTCCAGGCCCCGGGATGTGCCAGGTTATGTGTGGAAGCTGAAACCTCAGACTTAGCCATGAACAGCACTCCCCTCCAAGGCTGATCAGCCATTTAGAAATTAGTAGAGGTTCATTAAGTGGCCAAGCAACGAGCCTCTCAGCGTAACCTCTGCTGGCACAGGACCATGAGCAGAAGGTCCTGCCTGGCCCCCCCAGCACTCACCTGAATATCCTCGTCTGGAAGAGCAAGGTCTCCTTGAACTGAATCGTGTCTGTATCCAGCTGGAACTTGGCGTGGTCAATGACAGCACTGAGGCGAAGCTCCACCTCACGGATGCTCTTCTCCAGCAGAGCGTGAGCTGGTTCTGGGTCCGTCTCGATCACCTCCAAACAGGAGAGGGAAGAATCACTGAGCAGAGCCCAGAAAGCCACACCGAGCAGGGAGCCTTTCGGCCTCCAAAATCAGACACATTTTAGGGGCTAGAAAGGACTGTTCCCATTTATTTCCCTGGAAAGATGACAAAATTTGACCTTTCCACTACAGTATTTGTTTCTGCCTGCTGACAAAAGCAATCACCACCATGAACACACCCATGGGGACGATGGCCGTGTTTCAACCCTGTAGAGTGTCCAACCTTTTTCCTAGCCCCTATAAATCCAGCAGGCCTCTAAATTAGGATTAGGTTCTCCTGCTGGAGCTCTGTGGAGGGAGAAACCCCTAGAAAGGACCTTTTCCTTTTTGTCTTAGGAGAAAGTGCTTTCTGGATGTTACGTGTGGGGCAACAGCCCCACTGGTGGGGGCTGGGGATGGGTATTTTGGGATGGGAATGAACTCACTGGGAAAAGTCTCTGACTGCTGATGCTCTGATGGGGAAGAAGTTTGGTTTATAGGTCTTACTCAGAAACCAGGGAAGAACCATCACCCAAGGTTAAGTGTTTGGCAATAACGACAGCAAAAATCAAGAGTTCCTGGAGATGATACTTCTCCAGACTCCTGCATGACTGCCAGGCAGTGCCTGGGCTGCCCCAAAATGAGATATCCCACACGATGTAGGAACCACAACCCAAATCTGTGGTTATCAGTGCAGACAGAGCTCAGAGCTCACCAGCAACGTGCTGGTGGGCTGCCCAGCGTACACAGATGAGTGCTGGTGTTGCTCCCCCCGTCAAAACAAGAGATCCATCCCACTAGATTTAACCCCTTGTTGGTGAAAAGGCACTGAATGAGATGAAGAGATTTTAAGGCCATCATAAGTGTCGTCATTTTAAGTGTCATCATAAATTGTGACCCACACACACCCCCTTTCAACACAGGCTGGAACACTTCAGCTCTTTGGCAGAGACTGACCATTTGCACGTGGCTCAACGTCTCTCGTCAAACTACAACGTCCCTTGTCAAAAAGACTTCCCCGCCTCGTGTGAGCACATCAGGTGACCCTGCATCCACCTCTCACTGACGGTTAACCTCAGGGAGGGATGAGATGTTAGGAGGAAGCAGGAGCTGCTTAGTCAGCCGAGACGGCGGTCTGCTTTTTGTAGGAAAATAAAAAAAAAAAAAAAAAAAGCTGCTTCTTTTTGTAGAAGCTCGGTTCACTTTTGCCATCCTTCTTCTTACCTTCTTCTTCACAGGCCACGTGGCTGCCGGGTCCCTTGTGGCATCCACCCACTTGATGGTGCGCAGGCGGTCGTCCCAGTCGGTGACCTGCTCTGGTGGCAACTGGAAGATGATCCGAGCCACCTTACACCTCACAGGGTGCATTTTGAAGGCCATCGGGACGTCCGACTTCAAGGTCACTGTGATGTCCTTAGCACAGCCAGCGTGGAGGTGTCCCACCTGGGGAGAAGCAGAGAGCCAAGACCAAACTGGAATCACTGGCAAGAGCAGGACTTAAGGCAAAGGGGTTGATGTGGTGAGGAGCAGCTGTGCAGGAACTGCGATCAGCGGCACAGAGTCCAGCTGGAGGCCTGGAAGGAGTGGTGTTCCCCAGGGGTCACTACTGGGTCCCGTTTTGTTCAATATATTCATCAATGACCTGGATGAGGGGACAGAGTGTACCCTCCTCAAGTTCACTGATGGTGCAAAACTGGGAGGGATGGCTGACACACCACAAGACCGGGCCACCATCCAGCCAGACCTGGACAGGCTGGAGAGCTGGGTGAAGAGGAGCATGATGAAATCCAACAAGGGCAAGTGTGGGGTCCTGCACCTTGGGAGGAATAACCCCACACACCGGTACAGGTTGGGGCTGACCTGCTGGAGGCTACGAAGATGATGAGGGACTGGAGCATCTCTCTGCTGAGGAAAGGCTGAGACAACCCTGGGGCTGTTCAGCTGGAGAAGAGCAGACTGAGAGGGGATCTCATGGATGCTGAGCAATAGCTAAAGGGCAGGTGGCAAGAGGATGGGGCCAGGCTCTTCTCAGTGGTGCCCAGGGACAGGAGCAACAGGCACAAACTGGAACATGAAAGTTCCATCTGAATATGAGGAACTTCTTTCCTGTGAGGGTAGCAGAGCCCTGGAAGAGGCTGCCCAGAGAGGGTGTGGGGTCTCCATCTCTGGAGATATTCCACCTGGAACCCACCTGGACACCCTGCTCTGGCAGGGGGTTGGACCAGATAATCTCCAGAGGTCCCTTCCAACCTCTACAATTCTGTGATTCTACGAATCTGCATCTTAACTGTGTATTTATCTGAGGTTTGATAAAGTACAAACAGAAGATGCTGCCTTCTATAACACAGAGCCTCTCCTGTGGGGTTGATAGTCCTGTCCCAGCAAATCCAGGGATGTTCTCTCCTATGTGGCACCGGAATGGGCTCCCACCGGTACGGGGTGACCCCCTGACAGCCCCCAGGTGCCCTCCAGGCAGGGCTGGAGCACTGGGGAAGGGCAGAGCTGCCCAAGCTCACCTGGGGGGAGAAGTGAAAGGGGGTCTCTGCTAGCCACTCAAACCGCATGGCCTCCTCCCTGCTGCGGTTGGTGATGGTGAAGGTCACGGGGTAGGCTCTCCCGATGTGACAGTCCCCAAACTGGATGTGATCCACTCTGGCAGCTGTGAAGAACGAGAGCAAGAGATCTCAGAGTGCAGTGAGGTCCGTCCATCCACCCTCCACGCATGCACAGACACGTGTATGTCCAACTCTTCCTCCCTCCAAGCCTTCCTCTCTCTGGGAGATGCAGCTCCCCATCTCACACTTTCAGGGCAACACCCTGAGATGTCCCTAAACGCATGGTGGTGTCTGTGCAGAGGGACATGTGGTACAGCACGCACATGGCAGACATGCTCATGGACCACCATATCTGGTGGGTGACATCACAGGTCTAGATATATAGAGGACACAAATTATCACACATGATTGTCATCTCCATAGTATCGCATGGGCTTGGAGACCTCCTTTTAGAGACACTCGGGTGAATGGTGGTACCTCTGACCCTTCCCCACCAGCCTTCACGCTTCCTCATGAAACCTGATGAGATCCAACAAGGGTAAGCGTAGGGTCCTGCATCTGGGGAGGGATAACCTCTCACGCTGGTATAAGCTGGAGAGCAGCTCTATGGAAAAAGACCTGGGAGTCCTGGTGGACAACAAGTTGCCCATGAGGGAGCAATGTGCCCTTGTGGCCAAGAAGGCCATTGGTATCCTGGGGGGCATTAAGAAGATCATGGCCAGCAGGTGGAGGGAGGTCATCCTGCCCCTCTGCTCTGCCCTGGTGAGACCCCATCTGGAGCACTGGGACCAGTTCTGGGCTCCCCAGTTCCAGAAGGACAGGGAACTGCTGGAGAGGGTACAAAGATGATGAGGGGACTAGAACATCTGCTTTACAAGGAGAGGCTGACGGACTTGGGTCTCTTAAGTCTGGACAAGAGAAGACTGAGGGGGGATCTGATCAATGCTTATAAGTATTCAAAGGATGGGTGTCAGGAGGATGGGGCCGGTCTTTTTTCAGTGGTGCCCAGGGACAGGACAAGGAGCAACAGGCACAAACTGGAACATGGGAAGTTCCACCTAAACATGAGGAGGAAGTTCTTTGCTGTGAGGGTGGCAGAGCCCTGGCAGAGGCTGCCCAGGGAGGTGGTGGAGTCTCCTCTGGAGATATTCCAGACCCGCCTGGATGCGTTCCTGTGCAGCCCGCTCCGGGTGGACCTGCTCTGGCAGGGGCTTTGGATTATATGATCTCCAGAGGTCCCTTCCAACCTGCACTGGCACAGGGTAAGTAGACGTGTATTTTTCCCATTTCTTGCTCCATCTTGGCAGCCTCTCCTCTCTTACCCTCAATTATGTCTTCCTCCATGCCCTCAGTGTTTTCCTCCGTGCTCTCTGCCACTAGCCCATGGATGTTATCTAGCGTGAAGTCATCCTCGTAGCCTTCGCCCACCAGCTGAATATTTGTCTCTTCATAGGGATTGTCCACAACTAACAGGAGGATCTTCCCTTCCACGCGTTGGGCCAGGGTGGGTTTGAAAAGCACGTCAAACTCTGCTGATTCCCCATGTTGTAGGACGAGGGACGCGGTGTGAGGTTTCCTCTCTGCACGGCAATGGAAATCAGAGACAAGTGATACAGAAGAAACATTTCCATGGGGTGTAAGAGGAGTAAGAAGTTGAAACCCAGGTGTCTTCAAGCACAGGTTCTCCCACCACTGACTGGTTCCAGACCCTCCTCCTACATTCACGAGGCTGACCCCCACCATGCTAACACTGCTTAATAAGGGTCTTAACCTCAGGTTAGCACCCAGCTCTGATTGAAACTGCATCCAACCAGCTCCTGCCAGATGTAAAGCTGAGTCAAAGAGTGGCTTTGGATTTTCTTGGCTGGCTCTGGTTGCCCCTCATTCATGCTGGTAACTTCCCACATACAGCAGAAACCTCAGATGGTCCATTCAAGTGGTGACAGTTCCCCACAACTAAACCCACCACATCCAGAAGAACAGAAAAACTTCCTACAAGTTGCCAGGAGGAATTCCTGCAGAGTCCACACAAAAAACTAGGAGGACAGAGAGCCCCAGGAAAGAAATGATGTCTAACATCTGGCTGCTGCTTGGCCAAGAGCAAGGCACACGTTTTCATAGAATCATAGATTGGTTTAGGTTGGAAGGGACCTTAAAGCCCATCCAGTGCCACCCCCTGCCCTGGGCAGGGACACCTCCCACCACACCAGGTTGCTCCAAGCCCCCTCCAACCTGCCCTTGAACCCCTCCAGGGATGGGGCAGCCACAGCTTCTCTGGCCAACCTGGGCCAGGCTCTCACCACCTTCCCACCAAACAAGTTCTTCCCCACATCTCATCTCCATCTCCCCTCTTTCAGGGTCAAACCCTTCCCCCTGCTCCTAGGGCTCCCCTCCCTGATCCAGAGTCCCTCCCCAGCTTTCCTGGAGCCCCTTGAGGGACTGGAAGGGGCTGGAAGGTCTCCCCGGAGCCTTCTCTTCTCCAGGCTGAACCCCCCCAACTCTCTCAGCCTTGTCCTCCCAGCAGAGGGGCTCCAGCCCTCCCAGCATCTCTGACCCCACTCCAACAGGTCCATGACCTTCTTGTGCTCATTATCCCTGCAATGGATGCCCACACTTCATGGTTAATGAATTTACCTTCTCCAGGGGAGTCCTCTTTCACGCCTGCAGCTTGGTAGATGCAGTGTGTGGTGGGCCTGGGTTTCAAGAAGAAAACTCCCCCTTCATCCAACAGGTCTATCATCAACTGGGAAAAAGGGAAGACAAAGCACGACCACACTGGTGTGGATGGCACACCGATGGACACCCTAAAGCTGCTGGTCCAGTATGGGGAACCCAGCACACCCCCCAACTTCAAACACAGCTCTCGGCACAAAGTTTAAGTGAAATCAGACAGAAAAAAAAGTGTTCAGAGGCACTGGGATATAATTGAAATACAACCAAAGAGGACAGAAAGTACTAAAAGTAATGAGCAGAATGCAATTAAACTACAACTGAGTTTAATGAAAACATAGTAAAAAGAGAGCAAATACAATACCGTAACTAGGACGTCACAAATGAGAACCAAAACGTGAGGAGAGAGAAAAGGGGAAAAAACATCCCACCAACTTTCTTGTTGGTGAACTGAAAAGGATAGACTGGTCAGAAAAATTACATTTATCATAGAATCATAGAATTGTCCAGGCCGGAAAGGACCTCCAAAGGTCCTCTAGTCCAACCTCCCCACAGTCAGCAGGAACACCCCCGACTAGACCAGGTTGCCCAGGGCCTCATTGAGCCTCACCTTGAATATCTCCAGGGATGGTGCCTCAACCACCTCCCTGGGCAACCTGTTCCAGTGCTCCACAACCCTCACAGTAAAGAATTTTCTCCTCGTCTCCAATCTAAATCTGCTCCTCTCCAGCTTAAAGCCATTGCCCCTCGTCCTGTCACTGCAGGCCTTTGTAAACAGGTTCTCCCCAGCCTTCCTGTAGCCCCCTCAGGTACTGGAAGGCTGCTATTAGGTCTCCCTGGAGCCTCCTCTTCTCCAGGCTGAACAACCCCAGCTCCCTCAGCCTGTCCTCGTAGCAGAGCTGCTCCAACCCCCTGAGCATCCTCGTGGCCCTCCTCTGGACCTGCTCCATCAGGTCCATGTCTTTCCTATATTGAGGGCTCCAGACCTGCACACAATACTCCAAGAGGAACTCCTCTCCTGGGAAGTCGAAGTCAGTCATTTGCTTAAAATCAGTTTCTGAGACCTGTCCCCACGCCTACCATGTTTTCTGGGACCTCCATGGCACAAAGACTTGTTCCCAGCCCACAGCATCCCCTCGGCAGGTCCTCACCTGGACAGGGATGGTGCCACCGTTATGAAGGACCAGTGGGAGCTTTTCCGAATCACCCAACAACAGCTTCTTGAAGAGCAGCAGAGGGTTCCCCTTCTTATTGTGAAGGATGGGGCGCAGGACTGTCACCCGAGGCAGATTCCCCTCTCCACTGATATTGAAGGTCAGGCTTTGTGCTTTATTTGCCGCGGGGCTACTGGAGAAGCAGAGGACAAGTCACCACGGCTGGCACTAACCCATTCCCCACTTGCCAAGGAACCAAGTTAGTGCCACCCGCTGCGTTTTCCCTGGCTCCTGCACCCCACGAGACCCCACGATCCAGGTCCCATCAGGGCCATTCCCAAGAGGAGTCCACTCTGAAGAGCCAGAGGCTTCCTGAATAACAGCTAAAAATCACTTTGCTTAATCCAGTCCCGCAGTACAGCAGGTAATTAATGAGGCAACAGATGAGATGTGGCAAATTCACTGGCTGCGGTGACACAGGACATATGCAAAAAGCACAAGCACAGCATGAAAACAGTAGACAAACAAGAAGGGAGAAGTAAATAAATAACACTGTCAGGAAAGATTATTTCCAAGGACACTATACCAGGAATAGTTTACTAGGGCAAAAAGGTGATTTGTCTTATCTATCTGGAAAAAAGCAGGTCAGAGCTCTGGCACAAGGGTCCCAAGACAGAGGAACTGGGCTCCTCTTTTATAAGGGGTCCAAAATATCTCAATATACCCCAGGTAATCACATTGGATCATCTCATTTTAACATCAGCCTGGAGGAAATAGCACACACAGACTCGCTGCCACAAAAACCTCTTCATTTAACCCTCTGTCCTTGGAAAGCCCCAGCTCAGCTGTTGCACGGAATCCAGAATCACAGAATTGTCAGAGTTGTTCCAACCTTCTAGACCTTCTAGAGATCATCCAGTCCAACCCCCCTGCCAAAGCAGGGTTCCCCAGAGCACATCACTCAGGAGCATCCAGGTGGGGCTTGAAGATCTCCAGAGAAGGGGACTCCACACCCTCCCTGGGCAGCCTCTTCCAGGGCTCTGCCACCCTCACCCCAAAGAAGTTCTGCCTCAGATTGGAGTGGAACTTCCCATGTTCCAGCTTGTGCCCGTTGCCCCTCGTCCTGTCCCTGGGAACCACTGAAAAGAGTCCGGCTCCATCCTCCTTCAACCCACCCTTTAGATCCTCGTCAGCATTGAGAAGGTCTCCCCTCAGCCTTCTCTTCTTCAGGCTGAAGAGTCCCAGCTCTCTCAGCCTTTCCTCATCAGGGAGATGCTCCAATCCCTCCATCATCTTTGTTGCCCTACGCTGGACTCTCTCCAGCAGTTCCCTGTCCCTCTTGAACTGGGGAGCCCAGAACTGGACGCAGGATTCCAGTTGTGGCCTCCCCAGTGCAGAGCAGAGGGGGAGAATGACCTCCCTCCACCTCCTGGCCACACTCTTCCCTACGCAGCCCAGGATCCCATTGGCCTCTTGGCCACAAAGGCACGTTGCTGGCTCATGGAGAGTTTACTCTCCACCAGGACCCCCAGATCCTTCTCCTCAGTAGTGCTTTCCAGAAGATGCACATCTCCCTTTTCTGTCCCATTCCATAAATTCTAGTTGGTACCTAATATTAATGTCTTCAGAGTTACTCCCAAAGGATAAACTATGAATCTTATTTTTTCTGCTCTGCTCTATCTACTACTTACTCATTCCAATGTTCTCTAATGCAAGGTACGCTACCTACAGCAACTGAAAGAATTAGGGTTAACTAGAGGTGTCCCCATCCTCCCCGAGGAGAGGCAGCTGTGAGAGAGGTCACCCCCAGCATCTCTCAGCGTGACTTACCTTGCGGGGACATCCAGGGAAGCCTCAAAAGTGCACTGGTAGTTCTGCATGGTTTGGGGAGCGAAAGTGACCGTGGCGAAGGCATGGGACCGGCTGGGCACACACATCCGAAGGGGATCCACCTCGAAAACGTCGCCAGCGCGGCTGTTAAGCTTGGGGGAACCCACAGAGTGGTGTTAGGAGAAAACATCCTTCAACATTCGTGCAGTCTTATTCGTATATGCACCATGGGGAAACATCCCCAGACGGCGTTTTCCTTCCTGCTTCCCTGGACAGGCTCCTTCCACCTCAGAGGGTGACTCCTTCTGATGGTGACCTCCCTCGATGACTGGAGGGTGGCCAATGTGACGCCCATCTACAAGAAGGGCCAGAAGGAGGATTCGGGGAACTATAGGCCTGTCAACCTGACCTCGGTACCGGGAAAGATCATGGAGAGGATCATCTTGAGTGAGCTCTCACGGCAAGTGCAGGTCAACCAAGGGATCAGGACCAGCCAGCATGGGTTTATGAAAGGGAGGTCCTGCTTAACCAACTTGATCTCTTTTTATGATGATATGACCTGCCTTCTTGATGTGGGGAAGGCTGTGGACATTGTCTACCTGGACTTTGGTAAGGCCTTTGACACTGTTCCCCACAGCATTCTCCTGGAGAAGCTGGCGAATCATGGCATAGACAGGTGTACTCTTCACTGGGTAAAAAACTGGCTGGATGGCCGTGCCCAGAGAGGTGTGATTAATGGGGTGAAATCCTGTTGGCGGCCGGTCACCAGTGGTGTCCCTCAGGGCTCAGTTTTGGGGCCAATCTTGTTTAATATCTCAGTAAGTTTGCAGATGACACCAAACTAGGTGGGAGTGTTGATCTGCTTGAGGGTCAGAAGGCTCTAAAGAGGTTGGATCAAGGGGCCAAGGCCAATGGGATGAGGTTCAATAAGGCCAAGTGCCAGGTCCTGCATTTCGGTCAAACAACAACCCCAGACAAGTCATATGAGGAGAAGCTGAGGGAACTGGGCATGTTTAGTTTGGAAAAGAGGAGGCTGAGGGGAGACCTCATTGCCCTCTCCAACTCCCTGAAAGGAGGGTGTAGAGAGGTGGGGGTTGGCCTCTTCTCCCAAGGGAGTAATGACAGGAGCAGAGGAAATGGTCTGAAGTTGGGGCAGGGGAGGTTTACATTAGATATTGGGAAGAATTACTTTACTGAGAGGGTGGTCAGGCACTGGAAGAGCCTGCCCAGGGAGGTGGTGGAGTCACCATCCCTGAAAGTATTTAAGAAACGTGTAGACACGGCACTTCAGGGCATGCTCCAGTGCCCCAGATTGTTGGGTTGTGTCTGTTTGTGGGTGGTTTTTTTGTTTGGTTGGGTTTTTTTTGTGTTTGGACTTGATGATCTCAAAGGTCCCTTCCAACCATGAAGATTCTGTGATTCCAAAGCGGTGCTGACCTTGCACAGGGAGCTTCCATAAAGTGTGCAAAAGCCTGATCTGAGCACTGGGCAGCCACCCCAGTACACACGGGAGGTGGGGAGTGCGTGAGAAACCCTGCAAATAACCTAGAATTGGCCTTGAAAGAGAAAGAAAAGACCAGAGACCCTGAGGAAATGGTCCGCTTTGAACCCCAGCACATCAGTGCAGTAGGAAAGCCCCCTTTGAGTGTGCTTCCACAGGATGTTCAGAAGGTTTCAGGTCTCCCACCAAAGACCCAGAGGGGTGAGGAAAACCTTGCTTGAGACATGCTGATTTTAACCCAACTGTCACCTCGGCATTGCTCTCTCCTCTGTGGTTTGACTCGCACCAAGCTGGACTAGTCCCAGCAAGACGAAGCAATGGATCTGGAGAACCAGGGAGGCTGTGACACAGCCTTTGAAGAACAAGTCACCACGGCTTCTTGCTCTTACCTTAGTGGAGATGGGTTTGACGGAGAGAACCACGTCACAGGGGACTTTGTCCACATTGCGGATCTTGAAGCGAGCTGTGGCCCGGTGCCCAACAAGAACGTTGGTGAAGATAAACTTGTTCTCATCTCTGATGAACACACCCTTGTCCTGCACCGTCTGGAGGATCTGACAGAGGTTGATGTTGCTGCAGATCCGATGCTCCTCAAAGATGGACTCTATGTCGTCAACCACAAACCCTGCAAGCAGACCAGAGGGAGGGCTGAGGATGGAGAAATGTTCCTGCTGAATTTATCTGGACTCTGTTGGCCTCTCAGAGGGCCCTTTCTGCCCAGGTCACTGCAAAACCCAGCCTGTGTGGGGGTGTTGGCTGTGAGGATGGATCTCAGTCACCCTCAGTCTTAAAGGGCGTTGTTTTCCTTTTATCCTTCCGCGCATCCCTCCCAGCCTCTCCCCACTGGTGGACTGAAACCTCTGAGGATTTTAAGATGGGACTTCAGGGTCAGGGGGCCTCTCTACCCAAAAAATAAGTTCAGGTGCTGATCAGCAGCAGGTCAAGCCATGGGAACCTATGGATAGGGCGTACCTGGGAGGCAGGACTCGGCCAATAGGGTGTAGGGGATGCCAAGGGGATTGTCCTTGGGGTCTCTGTCGCTGATATCGATGGACAAGTGCTCCTTGCATGGCCCCAGTGGCTCTGCATAGCAATCCACCGTGATCAGCTGCTGGGCCCCAGGCGGGATGAAGCCAAAGCCAGGGTACACCGTGAACATGCCCATAGTGAGGCGACCCTGCAGGAAGAGTCCATGGAGAGCCTGATGTCTTACAGCCCTACCTTGAGCACCCCCAGCAAGGAGTAGGCCACTCCTTGGCTTCCAGCTGGACCCAAGTTCCCAGTCCCGGGGCAAGGAAGGATGATTCTGTGGTCAGGATGACATGAACAAGCTGGGAAGAGGTGTAGGCTTGTCCCAAGTGACAATGAGAAAGGAGTTTAGGATTAAAGGGTGAAGGTGGTAGATCCTTCACCCTCCAGGGGTAAAACAGGAAATAACTGGGAGAAATGCTGGGAGTAAAGAGAGGGGATTGGGAAGAAGAAAAAGCAAGGTCATCTCCTACCAGCAAGCTGGGACTTCAAAGGGATGCTCCACATATGTGGTATTCACTGACCCGTTTGGGCCAGCAGCTGCCAAACCCAGGACCTGCTCCCCCTCTCTTGACCTCCCCCCCCAACTTCAGGTCTGAACCAGAGCATGGGACTGAGCAGTTCCCGCCTCTGCTTGTGGCTGGGAGATGATGGACCTCCAGCTGCCACTGCCGGGCAAGCACAGACCATGCCCCATCCTGTAGAGACGTCCCCAGCTTGGGCACCTGGGGTCCCTTCCACTCCAGCAGCAGGATGTGTTGAGGAGCAGGAGTCACCCACCTGCATGAATGGGTTGGTGTCCTTCTGCCCCGAGAACTTGCTTTGCTTGGCCGAGGGAGTCGCTTTGCTGAAGTTTTCACTGTCTTGGGAGGGGACGGATTTCTTTCTTGGATATGCAGAGAAAGCAGAGACACCCATCACGCCGCGCTCCCCCTGCCTTTCTCCGAGGCCAAAGCTGACCTTCCACCCCGTGGAGGAGGACGGTCCTCCTCCCAGGGGGCTGTCTGCACCACCCACTGCTGTAGCTTATAGACAGATCAGCTTAACTCCAGTTTTGTCCTACACATGGGGAAACCGAGGCATTTTTCTGCTCCCTCCTAACAAGCCAGTGACATAGATGGACAAGAGGCCCCATCTTGAATACTGTGTCCAGTTTTGGGCACATCACTCCACTTGAGGGACTGGAGTGGGTCCAGAGAAGGGCAACGGAGCTGGTGAGGGGTCTGGAGCACAAGTCTTGTGAGGAGCACCTGAGGGAGCTGGGGGTGTTCAGCCTGGAGAAAAGGAGGCTGAAGGGAGACCTTCTCGCTCTCTCCAACTCCCTGAAAGGAGGGTGTAGCCAGGGGAGGTCGATCTCTTCTCCCAAGGAACAGGTGATGGGACAAGAGTAAATGGCCTCAAGTTGTGCCAGGGGAGGTTTAGGATGGACATTGGGGAAAATTTCTTCCCCAGAAGGGTTCTCAAGCCTTGGAACAGGCTGCCCAGGGAAGTGGTGGAATCGCCATCCCTGGAGGTATCTAGAAGCCGGGCAGACGTGGTGCTGAGGGACATGGGTCAGTGGTGGTTTTGTCAGTGCTGGGTTGATGGTTGAACTTGATGATCTGAAAGGTCCCTTTCAACTTGGAAAATTCCATGATCCTAAGAACCCAGGTGCCCTGTCACACACCAGCCATGCTATGGTGCCTCCTCAGGCAGAAAGGGTGGTGCAGGTCTTCTCTTACCTTTTCTTTGCCAATATAGGTGAATCCTGGTCTGCCTGGTAGATGGCGAACTTAAAGTCAAGGATGCCTTTGTTCTCCAGCGTGAAGGCGCAGGTTTTCCTGGTGCCGTTCATCACAGCACCAAAGTTGATGAGCGAGGCAGGGGCAATGCTGTACTTGCTGAACACAGCTTGGGCTGACACCTTCACTGGGATGATGGCGATGGTCTCACCTCCTTCACGGAGGTTGGGCTCAATCACCTGCAACCGGAGGAAGGGTTTGGTAAATACAGCAGAGACAAGCCTCTACCTCTCTCCCTTGACCCAGGTGCCCATTAGGTCACCTTCCCTCTTAAAATGCCTCCTCCAGAGCCAGATTTTCAGCTCCATTTAGGAAGCACCACAAACGGTTTCTGGAATACTTTGTCGCACGTGTATGAGAGGATTTCCCCGGTTAAATCCTGCCTTCCAGAAGATACGTGTCCTGCTTACACTCCCCAAGCCGCGGCGTTACACCACCTGGGCCAAAGCAGCTCACCTGGCAGTGCAGGATGGGTTTGTCCTCAATGTTCATTTCCATCTTGGGGTGGAAGAAGAGCTGGACCTGTACAGGGCGCTCGGAGGCGCTCAGCACGCCCTTCTGCGGCTGGAGACTGAAGTGGGATTCCAAGTTGGGGATGCTGGTATCTGCAGTTTCCAGCTTGAAACTGGGGAGAAAAGGGAAGGAGCGAAGAGCTTTGCAGTTAAAAGCACCGGTGCCACCAGCACAACCAGGGCTTTGCAGAGGGCCAGAAAAAAAAGTGTAAATAAATAAAAGGGAAAAAAAATCCAGCTCTGCTTGGGGAATCCAACATCTTGACACAGGGTACAGACAATGGGGAGTGCTGTAAGCTTACTTTGACACCGAATTTTTTCATTCCATCCTTTAAAGAGTCTCGTAAAGAGACCCTCAAAGGAAGGCAATGAATCTCAGCAGTGAGCTGCCAAATTTCACAGTCTGTCCTCCTGGTTCCTGCTGAGCTGTGAAGAACTAATGGCGTGTGGCTGGATTCTCTACTAAATTATCAGACATTGGAGAGCCCAGATTTTGTATTTACTCAAACTGTGAGTTTCCAGCCATGGGCAGATGGAGAATGCAGGGCTGGGCAGATGGTGGCACCGATGATTCACGGATCGTGGCTGGACCCACCTGTACGCAATCTCGTACTTCCCTTTGTTCTTCAGAGTCAGCACTTGCTTTGCATCATCCAGGACCTTCAGGATTCCAAAATCCACGCTGCCGTCTGCGGCTGCAGGAAACCCACGGAGCCAGGTAAGAAATAGTGAATATTTGTGAGCTGCTGTAGACTACACCAAGCAACAAGATACATCTTTGGGGTTCTCAGGTGGCACAAAACCCTTCTCAGCAATTTTCCCTTGGTGGAACTTTTCTCTAGCTGCTTTGCTGCCCGTTCCCTTACGCAGGGAATAATCTGCAGGGTTTAGCAGCTAAGGGGCTCGCTTTCCACCTCCTCGCTGCCAAGCACAGATCCAACAGCTCTACGTGCCGTGCTGAGCCTTCGGTAGCTGCCAACTGCTTGGTCACACCACTGTCGTTCCAAAGCCCCCCAAAATCAACCTGCACGTGAAGTTGTGCAGTTCAGCCTTTGGAGGTGAGGGACTCAAGGCTGTCTCCGTGCCCTGACATAGAAGAGGAGCCCCTTTGCTCCTTGCAGCTTGTGGGATATGTGGGTTAGGTGTCCAAGTGCCATCCCATCCCATCCCATCCCATCCCATCCCGAGTGCTTTGGTGGCCCACCTGCCAAGGGCAATGCACCACACCCAGGACGGCTTTGGGGGCTTACACTGACCTTTAGAAATGCTGATGTTCAGAGCAACATCGTAGGCCTCCGCGTGGATTTGGATATTTTCGATCTGAACAATCCCTAGGATGTTTTCTGCATCTGAAACCTGAGGTGGGAAGAAACAAACACCGCTCAGACCATTCTCCTGGATTTTTTCGGCAGACAACATACAAGACCTTGTCTCTGCTGGGTGCTCCCACCATGGCCTCCCTTCCTTGGTTTGTGACTCCCAAGCTTTCCCAACCTGTTTCATGGGGTCACCCAACAGGATTCTGCTGCAGTAAGAAACCCTGTCAGCCCAACTCTGCTCCCCTACAGCAGGGAATGCTGCTGCTAAAGCACCTTGGGAGGCATGGTGATGTGAAAACAACCACAAGAAGCGTGAGGTGTCTCAGAGCGAGTGGCACTCTCCTTCCATCACCCAGCATCCTCTAAGCCATGGGGAACAAAATCCCAGGGTGAGAGTTTGTTGTTCTATGTTAAGAGCCCCAGACAGACTCCAGGATGGGTTCAGGGAGCACACCAAAGCTTGGACAACCTAAAAATAGCATTCAACCAGCAAAGGGGTTGTTGTCTGGGCTTATGACACAGTGTTTGGTTATTGGGGGTGAGGTGGATGCTCAGAGATGTGTTATGGTGAACCCAGCTTGAGGCAGCAGAAGTTGGGGTCATAGCACCCTTGTGTCCATCAGGTGCATCTCCTCTTGACTCCACAGCCTACTTGCCCCGTGAAGCTCAGCTACAGGAGCACCCTCCTTTCCATTATCCTTCAGTAAGAGCCCCTTGCTGCCCCCCAGCAAGGCAGGTAGAAAGAAATCTCATGAAGGTTCATCCCTTTGCAGGGTTTCCCTTCAAGTCTCCAGCCCTAAGAGGACAGGGCTGAGCACGCACCATCCCCCTCACCTCTAGCCGGATCATCTTCTTAATGTTGAGAGCCTTCGTGGCCTTGAAATCCAGATGGACCTCAAACTCCGCACGGGGACCAACAACGCCCTCATCTTGGGACACAGAGAAGTCCTCGCCGAGGTTTTCCAGCCCACTGAGCCGCCAGGCCATGGGCAGTGGGGTGCGGTTTTGCAGGACCAGGGTCTTGCTGTCCCTCCTGCAGAGGTGGGAGGACACTCAGCCCTGGCTGCTTGATGGCCATGCCGCTGGGGACAGCCCTATCCATGTGGTAACCCCACAGTTACATGTTTTCTCTGTGTCACAGGTCTCAGAGATGAGGTCCCGGGCTGCTAAAAGTCTATTTGACAAAATGGGGGATAAGGAGGAAGGTCTCCTGAACCAGCAGATAAGATGGGAATGTTGTTCAGCCTGGAGAAAAGAAGGCTGAGGGGAGACCTTCTCGCTCTCGCCAATTCCCCGACAGGAGGGTGTAGCCGGGGGGGGGTCAGTCCCTTCTCCCAAGGAACAGGTGATGGGACAAGAGGAAACGCCCTCAAGTTCCTCCAGGGCAGGTTTAGGACGGATATTAGGGAACATTTCTTCATCAAAAGGGTTGTCGAGCATTGGAACAGGCTGCCCAGGGAAGTGGTGGAATCACCATCCCTGGAGGTGTTTAAAAGCTGGGCAGATGTGGGTTAGTGATGGTTTGGGCAGTGTTAGGCTGATAACCATCAACTTTGATGATCTGAAAGGTCCTTTCCAACCCTGACAACTCTATGAAATGCAAGGGGATTCCATAGAGAGCTTGTGGCTGCCATGGGACATCCCAGCCAACACGGAAAGGTGAGCAAGTGACTAGGAGATGCTGGAAGAAAGTGGGATGTTAGCCCAGCCTCTGATCTGAGTGGCCACCCAGCCGGCAAGAGAAGCTGAAGGGGACCTTGCTGACAGCTCTCGTCCCTGGCAGAGCCACCACGGGATGACTGACCTGTGCAGAAGCAGCCTGTCGAAATGCACTTGCTTGGGGCTGACCCCCAGCTCCACCTGCACGCCCTGGCAGCAGAGGGGGAAAACCACTGGCTCCGGGTTCTCCTTGATGCAGCAGATGAGGTTGTCCTCCACGAGGCCGGCTGAAGTTGGGTAGGCCCAAATGCTCAGCTCCTGGCCCCATCCCCACCAAAAGAAACATGGAAGAGCGTTCAATGAACATGGGGAACGGCTCCTGGGCACTTCCACTGGTGCCTGTCCCACCTGCCCGTCTCCTACCTGCTTCTCGTTAGGTTTCAGCCTCATGGTGGGCGGGTCCAAAAAGAACGTCTCTGCTTTGAGATCGTGCTCGAAGTAGAAATTCACCTCCGCCTGCAAGGGGGTGATGTTGAGGATGGTGATCTTCTCGCCGTTGCTGGGATAGTGCTGCGCCTTGTACCTGTCCACGAAAAGGGGAAAAGGCTGCAGAGGAGACCCCGGGACCGTTGTCTTTGTCACATGTGGAGGAAAGCGCTGGAAGACCGTGGTCTACCAAGCAGGCTAAGAAAAAGGATAGCTTTCAGGGGCACGTTGCATGCTGTGTGTGCTCGTCCTGACATCACTTTGATGTCTGCCCCTGCTCCTGGTGCCTCCATCTCCGAAGCCTGACGATGTACAGGCCACTTAAACAAAAAAAAAATAAATATCTAAATTTAAAGGTGCCTGGAAAAATAAAAGTACGTCAGGCACATACGGGTTCGTCCTCCTTCTTTGCCGGGTTTCCTTCCCTGCAGGGCATAAAGAAATGCTTTTGAAAAGAGGTTTTAAAAATAGTTTAGCTTATCTCTTTCAAAAAAAGTCATGAGATTGCCTCGTCTTTCATGGGTGAGCTCTAAGTCTCAGGGAAGGCGACAGAAAGGATTAATTCCTGAGAGGAATGCCAAATTTAACAAGCATCCCTGCTTTCATGTGTGGAACAGAATTTGGAGTTAAAGGGTTAAAAAAGCAAACAGAAACCCAAGACCATTCATCAGCGTGGCTAAAGATCCTCTTTTGGTTTTAAACCTATTTTGATTTGACAACTTGGGTTGTCAAAATACCACCGGCTCTCCAGACCTCCCACGAAGACAAGAACTTAATTTCTAATATTAAAAAAATAGAAAGATAAAAAGTGATGTTCAAAATATAAATATGCCAGCGGTTACAATGACAAGTTTTTTTTTTTTTAGGCAGACTTTATATAGCCGTGAGGATCAGCACAATGCAACTCCCATTTTTATTCCTCTGCAGGTTCCCCCCCCAACACATCGGCAGGTCAAATAGTGAAGTCTTACTAACGGTACAGATTAACGAAGCCACCAGCAGAATAATTGCTTGCTCAGTCTGCCTGTAGAGCTCAAAGCACTTCAAAAAAAGTTCACAGGTGGTGAAGCTGAGATATAGAGGGGGGACACGAGTTGCCCAAAGTCACCTTCAGGCTGGAAGCAGCATGTAGCTCTGGCCACCAAGACACCCACCAGGTAGGAAGACCATCTCCATCACTCCCCACCTCCTCCAAGACTCCCGTGCCTGTTTTCTGCTCCACTTCACACATCCGTGGTCCTTCGCCCCCATCTACCTGCCAGGTCTCTCCCTGGGCCTGCCCTGAATTGTGCCACTGGGACAACTTGTCTCCAAGTGTGTCCATGAAAGCACAAAGCCCTGAAGATCCCATCCCAACATCTCACTCCACGGAGGCAGTGCCTCAGGATGTTCGCTTGGGACGGGTAGCACGTACCAGTCCCTTGACTTCCCACACAGCAGTGGTCCAAAGTGGAATACACCTGTGTTCATGACATACTGCTTGAAGATGATGTCATCCTCCGCCTTGCTCTTCCTCCGGTGAGGAAACACCAGCCTGGGGGAGAGAAAACGGGGAATGAGGATGCTCTAAGTAGAAAAACTGGTCATAAAGCCATAACTCTTACTGGTGGCTGAGGTACCAGCACTGGTTCCCAGCTCCAAGCACGGGAAAAGGTGCCGGGCTGCTCAGGCAGCAGGCTCTGCCCAAGCCAGAAGGTCACAGGGGTACAAGGGACAGCCCTAGCTCCCAGTTCAGGGGGGAGGAGAGTAGGGGGGCTCCTCTCATGGGCCAGCCTTACCGCGGGTCCTGGCTGATGGTGGGATACAGGCAGGTGCCCTTGCAGTGCAGCTGGTACAGACGCTTTGTCCCCAGGATCTCAAAGTGCAGCGTCTGCTCAAACTGGCCCAGCACCATGGAGCTGAAGAGGATCTTCAGTTCCACCTCGCCGCGGGCAGGCACTATCCACCGGCAGTTGCTCAGCCTGGCAATTAAAGAGGAGACTTCAGACGTTGCTAACGAGCAAATGAGACAAGGAGAAGGGTTGTGGATTCGCCACCCCATGGAGGCACCAGCAGAGGGTCCCTGAGGAGCTAGGGATGATGTTGGCCGTGAAGCAGAGGGATCTCCTCCTCCCTCTGAGCTCACCTGATGGATTTCCGTGGGGATGGGACTGTGTCTGCGCTGCTTTGGTCCATCTCGGGGGGACGTGTGGGTGCTCCTGTGCTTGGCACTTGGAGAGTTCTCTTGCCCCGGCCCAAGCTACGCTTCTCCCTCACAGATTCCCGGCTGCTTGCGGCTTTCTCCTTCCTCGACCGACCCCTGGTCGGGGTGAGCTGCTCCTCTGACACCTTCCCACCAAGGGAAGAGAAGAAAGGGAGAGAGAGGTGAGACCAGCCCTGAGACAGCCCCATGCTGGAAAGAAAGATGTGGGTTAGCTAACGAACAGGAGAGAGAATAAATAAACCACCACATCTGCCCATGGAATTGGTCTTATTTGACTTAGTTTTGCCTATGACACCTCTCCTCACCCATGACCCTCCCCTTTGAGGGAAGATGAGGGTTTTAAGGTGATGTTTTTATCTTGTATTACAGAATCCTAGAATGTTCGAGCTGGAAGGGACTTTCAAGACCATCCAGTGCCACCCCCTGCCCTGGGCAGGGACACCTCCCACCACACCAGGTTGCTCCAAGCCCCCTCCAACCTGCCCTTGAACCCCTCCAGGGATGGGGCAGCCACAGCTTCTCGGGGTAACCTGGGCCAGGCTCTCACCACCCTCACACCAAACAAGTTCTTCCCCACATCTCAGCTCCATCTCCCCTCTTTCAGGGTCAAACCCTTCCCCCTCCTCCTAGGGCTCCCCTCCCTGATCCAGAGTCCCTCCCCAGCTTTCCTGGAGCCCCTTGAGGGACTGGAAGGGGCTGGAAGGTCTCCCCGGAGCCTTCTCTTCTCCAGGCTGAACTCCCCCAACTCTTTCAGCCCCCCCCTCCCAGCAGAGGGGCTCCAGCCCTCCCAGCATCTCTGTGGAACCCTGTGTCTCAAGCAGAGCTCTCTTCTGGACAGACAGAAGGGGTGCCTGCAGACACAGGGCCCCATCATGTCTTCACTGCCCTTCCAGAGTCATCCTTTTCTATCCCACCTGTCCCCCATTGCCCCATCCAGCCCTGGCACCTTCAGTGTGGACACAATGGGCACATCCAGGAGACTTTCTGTATCCTTCTTTTCTCCTTCCGCAGCGGCAGCTTCTGGCAAAATGAAGATGAAGTTCTTGAGGGCTTCTCCTGCTGCAGGGGCCACCCGCTTCTCTGGGTAGCGGATCACAGAGTAAAAAGCGGTAGGGGGAATGGGAGGCCCTGAGGGACCCAGACCCAGCTCATCCAGGATCTAAAGAATAAGAGAAAANCAACCTGGGCCAGGCTCTCACCACCCTCCCACCAAACAAGTTCTTCCCCACATCTCAGCTCCATCTCCCCTCTTTCAGGGTCAAACCCTTCCCCCTCCTCCTAGGGCTCCCCTCCCTGATCCAGAGTCCCTCCCCAGCTTTCCTGGAGCCCCTTGAGGGACTGGAAGGGGCTCCAAGGTCTCCCTGGAGACTGAACACCCCAACTCTCTCAGGCTGGAGAGAGTCTGGAGTGACTCCTGTCACCTTCCTCCTCACACTCCTTTCCTGATGGTACTGTGCTTTTGGCAATGAGTTGTTTTTTTTTTTTAAATTTTTATGAAGTACAGTGCTTTTCTGATGGGCAGTGGGGTGCTCAGGCTCCTGAGCAGTGCCAGGACCTACAAGTGGGGACCTAGAGAGAAATCTCTCCTCTGAGTGACTCAGCTGAAGGGAACAATGACCATGAGCTGCTCTGGGACCATTTTCAATGATTTCCAGACCGGGAAATTCTCTGAACAGACAGGATGCTTGAACAGAGAGCACTCCCTGCTTCCACCCATCTGAGGGATGGCGAGAACCTCCCCAGCCAGGTGGTTGCTGTGGAACATCACCAGTGGCCTGGACAGAGCTCTGTGCTATTGTCACCTGGTGGGACACAACACACCAGGGCCCAGACCGTGACAAGGCTCAGTGTCTGAGCCTCACGGGGCTTTACCTGCTCTGCTGCTGGCATCTTGCCGCTCTCCAGGATCCTCTCAGTCACATCTTCTGGGCGCAGCACCTGGATGTCCAAGCAGGGCACCCCGACATCCTGGCCTCTGGATGACACTTCTGCTCCTTCCCCTTCCAGCTGAGATAACTTGGAGTCCTCAAGAGCCTTCAGTTTTTCCAGCCGCTCTTTTTCCACGCGCTCCTTCTCCAGCCTCTCAAGCCGCTCCTTCTCTCTGTCCTTTCGGCTCTTGCGGCTGGATAAATGCTGGCGCTGGTCTTCTGCTTGATGCTGCACCTCCTCCTGGTTCACAGGGGACAGCAGGATACCCTGAGCCCTGTCCCAGGCTGACAAAATATGCACGATGTCCTTCTGCGATGCCTCGTAGACCTTAAACCTCAGGACCAAGTTCTTCTCGCTGTCACTCAGGTCCTCGGTTTTGGTTTCCTCCTGTTCTGGGTCTGGTGGCACAGCCGTCGCTGGGCAGGCATCCATCGGGTGAACCTTGCTGCGCTTCTTCTTATCTGCCTTGTCACTTGCAATAGACTCTGGGTGCTCCTTTAGAGATCCCTTCTTGTCCACCCCTTCGGTGACATCCGACCGGTTGCTGGTGGACGCGTTGGTGTTGCTGGTGGATGTGTTTGTATTCTGGGCAGGAGGAGGATAAAGCAGTGAACATTTCAAAGCACCAACTCGAATGCTGTAGGACAGTGAGGATCTTTGCAATAGCACCCCGAGCCTCATCTGAGACCTGTGCTAGGTGCTCCACAGATCCCAGTTGAGCTCACCTGAAACCAAACTCAAACCCCGGTGCCAGCCCAATGAGGAGTCCAGCAAAGCAGCCGAGAAACAGAACAGCTTTCCCAACCCAAACAGGGAATTTAAGGCACCTCCGTACTCCTGTGCAGTCCTCTGGGCTGGTTTCTGGCACGCTGAGCACCCCTGGGGCAGGATGACTCTTTGGGAAGTCTGGTTGCTCACAAATACCCAAAGCCTGGTGGTATCTCCTGCCAGACACGCAGGAAAAGCCATCACATCCCAGATGGATCATGGCTCAGAGGGTACAAGTCATGTGCAGAGTGGGCAGAAACGCTGAACCAAAACTATCTGGGGCTTCCCAGTGAACGTATGAAGTTACATGAAGTCATGACTCAAAGGCAGCATGATTCTAGAAGAGCAGCTCTCCAACAAGCCCATGGGACAGCTCAGGGGAAGGTCCCCAGGGCTTTCACTCATCTCTAAAACTAAAACCACCCACCTGCCTGGCTCCAGGGTGGCTTTTCTTTGCCAAAGCATTGTCTTTTCCAAGCTCTCTCTTGCCCCGCTTAGACTTCTTCTTCAGCTCTTCTTCCCCCTTCAAGCGTTGTAGCTCCCGCTGGTGCTTTTCCTCAAGCTCTCGAGCCAGTCGCTCCATCTCCCTTCAGCAAGCCAAACAGAAAATATCCCCCAGTCACCACCAGATTATCTGGGCTCACTGCAATCCCAGCTGGTCCTGCACTGCATTCATTGATCCCGAGGCCAGGCAGAACCATTGGACCATCTCCATGGACATCCCTCAACCCAGGGGAGGATTGGGAACACCCAAAGTGAGTGAGGAAAAGTGAGAGGGGACCTCCAGGGCAGCCAAATCTAAGCCTTGCTCTCAGAAGGTCTCAATTGTGCAACTTCTCTGATGAGGTCCACTTGGACACCTCCTGATCCACCATCTCTCCACACTGATACCCAAAGCCCTCCCTTGATTTCCCACTGTAAACCGCCTTGAAAATCACTAATACCTACTTATTCCTGCACCAATACTTGTCTTTTCCAACCCTTTTTCTCCCTGGCCACAGCCTGCTCCTTAGAGAAAATAATATCAATCAGAAAGCAAAGGCTGCGATAACTCCCCTGCTGCAAAACAGGCTCTGAACGAGCAGGTGTCCTGCTGGAACCCAGCTGTGACCACCGGAAACTTGTGCTGTTCACCGTTTGAAGCAGCCCTAGCGATCTCCTCCCAGGGAAACAAGCTTCAGCCTGGGCTGAGAGCAGCACTGAAACATGGGCTGGCTTTAAGCAGGTCCCCTTCCCAGTTTCACGCTTAATCCTGTGGGTCCTCCTCAACTGGGCTTTGCTGGATCAGAGCTTCTCCCGGGCTCACCTGCTGCTGCAGCTGGAGATGAGCCTAAGAGACACCGGTTTTTATGGGCTGGGGTCACTCAGTGAGGAAAACCCTGAGAAATCAGCGTTGTAAGGACTTCACCTACGGCAGGATCGGTATCTAAGCCAAGCCAGCAGGTCTGCACCTCACCCCAACCCCCTTGGGTTGTCTGAAGGAAGGGTTGCAGAAGATGACAATCAACATAATTAACTTTAGAGACACTTGCAAGTGCAGTGGCACAGAGCCCAGCTCCCTCCAGCCAGGGTCCAAACCAGGAGGCTCACTGCTAAAACAGAGAGAAGATGTTCTCATCATCTCACCAGAGGAAGCTCCTTCCTCCGCTGGGAACCAGGGAGGTGGAACTGGCCATCCCTGTGCTGCTTGGAATAGACACTTTTGGCCTCTGCTCTGTAACCCCTCTGAGCTCAACCAAGGTCCCTGGAGCAGGGAAACCCTTCAGGGACACAGTCCCAGGGAGCTGCCCACGGAAAGCTTACAGACCTCTTCTTCCTCTCACGCTGGACTTCTCGTATATTGCTATTAAGCTGAGTTTTCTGCTCCTCAGTGAGGGCATCATACTCGTCCTCATCCAACTCCCAGAGACGCGCTTTCTCCCTCCTGGCAGCTTCTTCCTGCTCCCGTTCTTCAGCACAGACCAGAGGAAGAAACTGTTAGCGACTGCAAGCGGAGCTTGCTGTTCTGGGTGAATCCCGGGGGAATCCTCACAGCTCTGTCCCCACCCAGGGGGACACTGGGGAGCCCATATCCCTATGCTCCAAAATGCAGATAATTCCCCCAAAACTCTTGGTCTTCAGCAAGTTCTCGTGCTTCAGGTGCACCGTGCTGGTGGACGGCCGGCTGGTGACTAGTTATTGAGCGACAACAGCTTGTGCTTGTGCCCAAGTTTGAACGTTAGAGACTAAAGCAAGTCTTAGAGCCTCAGCTCCGCTGTATTTTAAGCTCCTGTGAGCTGAACACTGGCTACACTGAAGCAGAAGGTGGAAGGATTAATAAAAACATTTCTTAAAAGCCCTGCTGATAACCCAGATACACACGGGTAAGGTTGGGGGCTTTGAGGGAGAAGGTTTGAGAGGTTACGGAGATGAAGAGTCTCACCTTCCTGCTCCTTTGCGGCTGCCTCCCTGGCTTTCAAAGCAGCATAATCCTGGGAGAGGTTCACAAAATAGATATAAGGCCGATTTCTGACAGCTTTGAGCAGGCAGAGGAGAGCAGATGCCATGTTACGTGCAAAGAGGGTCTCCAGGCCATCGAACACCGCTCCCTGGTAGCAGTCACTCAACTGTGAGGAAAGTCAAAAAGTCATCTATTGCCCACAGTGGGCTCTGAGCGAGACAACAAACCCAAACGACAACAAACACCACCGGTTGCCGTTCCAAGAGCATCAACTCCCACCTCTCCCCGCGCTCTACCAACTCATGGCACCTGCAGCTTCACCCAAGAGTCCCTGCAGGCAGCCCAGGGCTGCTCCGGCAGCAGGTTACCTGCAGCCTTTCGGAAAGGATGGCCACCAGCAGGTCCTCGGGCAGCACACAGCTCATGAAGCCCATCTCTCCCGCCGTGCTGCCCGCGATGCTCAGCCATTGCTGCCCAGGCCCGAAGGGAAGGGGAGAGACCAGGTGACAAGTGGACGAGCCCTGCAAAGGGAGAACGCCACAAGAAAAAGAAAAGGCTTTGGAAACCCCTGGAGCAGTTCCAATTGCTGGGCTTGGAGCTGGAATCTTTCACTAGCAGGAGACTAGAACAACACTCCAGGGGACAACCCTGGGGGTCACCCCCCCTTGGCCAGCAGAGACCCAAGCTTGCAAGCCCCCTGCACAGCATCCCACAGCTTTGCCCACTGCACTTTGCCAACAAACCACTGAGACCCAGTAGATGCTTTTCTGCAGGACCACAGGGTTCTCCTCCCACCTCGAGCCTCACCCAGCCGTCTCTCTGTGCTTTATAGCCCCACACCAGGCTCTGGGTGACACGGAGCCTCCTCCCTAAGCAGCCCCTTCACTGCTCAAAGGTAACAGAAAGGTCCCAAGCATTAACTGGGAGTTAACATTTATGAGAGAAGGGAGCCCTAGGAGGAAGGGGGAAGGGTTTGACCCCGAAAAGAGGGGAGATGGAGCTGAGATGTGGGGAAGAACTTGTTTGGTGTGAGGGTGGTGAGAGCCTGGCCCAGGTTACCCCGAGAAGCTGTGGTTGCCCCATCCCTGGAGGGGTTCAAGGGCAGGTTGGAGGGGGCTTGGAGCAACCTGGTGTGGTGGGAGGTGTCCCTGCCCAGGGCAGAGGGTGGGACTCGATGGGCTTTAAGGTCCCTCCCTTCCAACCCAAACCATTCTATGATTCTATGATTAACCAGTGTGGATCGTTCTTCACCTGGGAGCCTACTGATTCTGTTACGTGATGTTTCTGGGACTGTGACATGTGGCTGTCCGTCTTCCTCTTGCCCGCTGTGGTGCTCCCCAAGCCTCGGGAGCTGAGGGACTGCAGGCTGCCTTTGTCCCCAGAGCTGGAATGGCTTGTTTCCGGGCTGTGCTTGCCCTCAGCGTTGAGCTGCAGGCTGAGGGAGACGTCTGTGTTTTGACCTGTGGAGGAGACAGAGGGCTCAGCGGGGCTGGGGACATCCCCGTGCTTTGGAGAGCAAACAGGGACCTTCCACTCCAATAGGCACAGCCCTGCGCCCTGGCAGGGACACGTGTCCCCTGCCTGCCTTCCAAAAGCAGGTCCTTCTCTGATTAGGATGATAAACCCCACCATCTGATCCTGGGTTTTAAAGCCAGAGACATTTCAATGCACAGCCCTGTGCCCCAACCAAGAGACAGGCCAGAGTGCAGGCAGGTGACACTATTTGCACAGTAGCTTCCCTGTGGATCAAGCCAGGTGCTCCAGGACAGAAACACAGACTGATATGGGGTTGGAACGGACCTCTGGAGATCATCTAGTCCAACCCCCTGCCAAAGCAGGTCCATCCAGAGCAGGTCCCACAGGAACGTGTCCAGGTGGGTGTGGAATGTCTCCAGAGAAGGAGACTCCACCACCTCCCTGAGCAGCCTCTGCCAGGGCTCTGCCACCCTCACAGCAAAGAAGTTCCTCCTCATCTTTAGGTGGAACTTCTTACGTTCAAGTTTGCGCCCATTTCCTCTTGTCCTGTCCCTGGGCACCACTGAAAAAAGACCGGCCCCATCCTCCTGACACCCTCCCTTGAAGTATTTATAAGCATTGATCAGATCCCCCCTCAGCCTTCTCTTCTCCAGACTAAAAAGACCCAAGTCCCTCAGCCTCTCCTCAGAAGGGAGATGCTCCAGGCCCCTCATCATCTTTGTAGCCCTCTGCTGTCCCCTCTCCAGCAGTTCCCCATCCTTCTGGAACTGGGGAGCCCAGAACTGGTCCCAGTGCTGCAGATGGGGCCTCCCCAGGGCAGAGCAGAGGGGCAGGATGACCTCTCCCCACCTGCTGCTCACACTCTTCTCGAAGCTCCCCAGGATGCCATTGGCCTTCTTGGCCACAAGGGCAGATTGCTGGCTCATGGGCATCCATTTGTCCACCAGGAGCATAGATTCCATACCTTGCACCCATCCTGCCCTCTCACATGGAGCCTGTAACACGCAGTCTTGCCCTGGAGCTAAATCCTCTGTGTGGGATAACCCCACCTGGGACCCAGGACCTTCCTCCTTCCAGCAGCTCCCAACCCAACCAGGTTCAAAGCTGAGCGACGCAAAACTTCCCCCTCACCACCAGAGCCAGGGTCTGGCCTCCCCCTGCAGAGCTCGGGGCACCAACTGCCAGATAAAGTTTCCTAAATGTCTCTGGTCTCACATGGAAAATAGCACAATGCACACGAGCTGCGGGACCTGAGAGCGCATGAAGGAAAATCTCTGGAGAAAAGAGCTCATCTGTGGCGTGTCTCATCCGAAACCCTCCTGGGGAGGTTGTTCTTCCCTTCCTCTCATGTTTGTGAAGCCACACTCAAAAGGCAGTCATGTCTAGTTCTTAATGAGCCACTTCAGAGGTTTTTTTTTCCTTGTTAAAGTGGGCAGCAGCTCTGCCTGATGGCCACAAGGAGCAAGCTGGATCCAGCTTTGAGGAAATACAAAAAGCCCGGAGAAAGACAGAGGTGTGCTTCACCCCTCCTAGCAAAAGGAAGATGTGCCGAGAAGCCCAGAGGCAGCACAAGTGCCCCTGTCTGAGCCCTTAACATAGAGATTTATATTTTTTTTTTAATCATCAGAGATGCTTTATGAAGTGGCTTTGCATTTCTACTTGCCGCCCCCGTGTCCTCCAAGAGACCCCAAAGAGCTGCCAAACAACAACTCCGCAGCAAGAAGCGGATGGTCACGGTGGGTTTCTGAAGCTCTGTTCTGGGGGTCCAGCGTTTCTCCTTACCGGTGTCCTCCGCCTCCCTGTGGCTCTGCTCGATGGCAGCCCTGATGCACAGGTCCCGGGCGCGGAGCCCCGCCGAGCTGCTCCTCTCCGAGATGGCGTCTGTCACCACGGCGTCCATGGACAAGCAGGCAGCGCCGTAGTATTTGGAGAGGGCCACCGCTGCCGACGTCTTGCCTTGAGGGAGAGGAAGACCTGCTTGGTGACACTTGCACGGGAGGCATTTTCAGGGATAAGCTCCGCAGAGACCCCAAACAGGATTTCAAATTTTCAAGGATAGTCAGAGAGTAAAGTGCCGCTTTAGGGGAAACCGCAAAGGAGGCAACTCAAGCATGGTTAGAAGCATTGTCCTCTAGAGCCAGGTGGATCATCTCCACCTCATCTTCAGCTGAGGACTTTGTCCTTTGTGGCAACCTCAGTCCTGAGCCCAAGATGCTGTTTCGAGCCCTGTCCCACCACCATTCAGCCCACTGGGCAGCCTGTGCTGGACGGCGTTGCCTCAGGCAATGTCTGGGCATGGTTTGGGGGTCAGTATGGGTGAGGGACTGCTCCCACGAGGCAATGGGGACACGGCCACCCTGTTTGGGTGAATGAGAGCCTAGCTGTATGGACACAAGATGAGCCACACCGGTTACACTACACTAGGTGAAGGCCTGGGACCATTTCACGGACCAGCAGAGCTGTGACTTACCTTGCTCCGCTTCACCTGGTCAACCAAGAGTCATGGTCCACCAGGATGTCTCTCTCCCACTTCCCCCCTACTCTGCAGCCCATGTACCTGCGAGGGGTGCCCCATGGATGATGATGACGATCCCTCTGCGGTTTTGGGCTGCGCGTCCTTCCGCGGAAATATCGATGCCAAGGTGGCGGGCGATGGCCCTACGGACAGGGCTGTCCTCCAGCTCTCCCGTGGCCTCCTTGCTGCTGGCGGTGCTTCGCCGACACTCTGCTGTGTAGGACCAGGAGAAAAGTCAGCCTCCTGCCTGCCTGGGACTCTGATCATCCGCCCCATCCCCTCAGATCCTGGGAGAGGAGACTGTGCCAAAGCCAACGTCACACCCGAGGTCTCACCATGCCCTTCCTTTAGGCTTGTGCAGATCAGGATCTGCCCTGGATGCTGGTGGAGATGTCTGTTCAGAATACAGTAAATGGGGTGGCAAAAAGAGGAAAGAATGAGCATCCAGAAACACCTAAAAGGACTGGGCCAAATCTTCTTCTGTGAACTCTCAACATGGTCCTCATGGGAGTTTGGTCGCAAGTCCTGCTAAGTTGGAGGGGGGACAGGCAGAACTGGGCATTTTAGAGTCCCAAGGGAGAGGCTCCATTTGGGGACCAAGCAATTATCCAAAAGCAGAATGCTTTAGGAATATTACACCAGAGCTCTCAATTCACCAGCAAAGAGTTCCCAGCTCTGCTCTTAGGAAGTCAGAATCACATGGGGTTGGAAGGGACCTCTGGAGATCATCTAGTCCAACCTCCTGCCAAAGCAGGGCCACCCAGAGCAGGTTGCACAGGAACGTGTCCAGGCGGGTTTGGAATGTCTCCAGAGAAGGAGACTCCACCACCTCCCTGGGCAGCCTCTGCCAGGGCTCTGCCACCCTCACAGCAAAGAAGTTCCTCCTCATGTTTGGATGGAATTTCCTATGTTCCAGCTTGTGCCCATTTCCTCTTGTCCTGTCACTGGGCACCACTCAAAAATACTGGCCTGATCCTCTTGACACCCTCCCTTGAAGTATTTATAGGCATTGATCAGATCCCCCCTCAGCCTTCTCTTCTCCAGACTAAAAAGACCCAAGTCCCTCAGCCTCTCCTCAGAAGGGAGATGCTCCAGGCCCCTCATCATCTTTGTAGCCCTCTGCTGTCCCCTCTCCAGCAGTTCCCTGTCCTTCTGGAACTGGGGAGCCCAGAACTGGTCCCAGTGCTGCAGATGGGGCCTCCCCAGGGCAGAGCAGAGGGGCAGGATGACCTCTCTCCACCTGCTGGTCACACTCTTCCTGATGCCCCCCAGGATCCCATTGGCCTTCTTGGCCACAAGGGCACATTGATGCCTCGTGGGCATCCTATTGTCCACCAGGGCTCCGAAAGCCACCTCAGACTGCAGCACCACAAAGGACAGACAGCAGAGTGTCCTGCCTTGGAGAGGGACCAGCACCCTCCTGATCCCAGCAGCTCCTCGGGGGCAAAGGTGCTCATTTGGCAAATGTGGGGAAAGCCTCCCTTGCCTCTTCCTCAGACTCTTCTCAGGGTCCTACAGACTTCATATGGAAGACCAGAATTGGGGCCTACAGGAGCGAAGATGGCACCAGGCTGCAGTAAAGGTATGGAGGTGACACCGAAGTCCTCCACTGAAGGCCCTTTTGCCACAATGGACATAAAATAGGCAAGAGGCTTAGGATTATTACCTGTCCTGCGTCTTTTCTCAACACCTTCCTCCTCCTCCTCTCCACATTCAGATTTAGAATCCACCTTGTTGGACTGGGTTTCATCAAAAATGGAGGAGGGAACGATTAAGCTGAGGGATGAGGCATCATGAATGATCTCGGCAGATTGCTTTCCTCCTTGATCTAGCAGAAACTGGATATCTTCAAAGTTTGCTATGGAGGAAGGACAAGAGGAGTGAAGGAAGTGGCGAACGTGGCCAGGCAATCTACTCGTTGCCGTTACTGCGCGGCCACATACAAAACATGGAAAATTTCCCCAAAAGAAGCCTGTCCAGGCCGTCTCTGCTCTCAAGTGGATTTTGAGCGTTTGGTTTTGTTGCTGGGAAGGAGCAAATATGAAATAACTAGTGATATTAGACCTGGTCCTACTGGCTGAAGAAAAACTCATCCAACCCCACTCTTTGTGGCTGAGGGACACAAGGGGACATCCCGAGTATTTCCCCAGTCCATGGTGGGCAGATATGAGCTTGCTTTGGCTGCACCCAGGGTTAGTAGAGGACGTGTGTTACAAGCCACAGAGACTTTTCACCCAGGAATTCCTCCACTAAGCTGGGGAATGGGCTTTCCATGGAGAATGAGGTCATGGAGAGTTCAGGGTAGGTGGGCTGGAGTCCCCTCTGCGTCCACACTCAGGACAGCCAATGCCAAACCCTCACCGCTGTCCTGGTCCCCAGTCTTGGGCTTTCCCTGCTCATTCTGCAGCCTCTTCTGGTCCTGATAGTACTCCAGCACCTCTGGGGGCAGCTTCTCACCCGGGGCACGTGGAGGCAGCAACAAGGTGTTGCGGCCATCATAGTCCTTCAGCATCCGCAGGATCTGTGTGCACAGGGAAGAGAAATCATATACAGGATGCGTCTCTTGACCTTCATCACATAGACTGGCTGAGGAGTCTGTTCATCTTCTCCTCCGTTCCTTCCCTCCCAACAACCTGGACTATCCAAGCCCCTCCACAGCCTGCCACAGCTGGCTGACTCCAAAACACCACCAGGCTCTGGCCTGGAGATACCTCCATTGCCCTGGCAGGAGCCTGGGAACACTGGAATGCTGTGAAGCTACGGGAGGACGCACACGGAGACCAGACCTTCCCTCTCACCTGCTCCTCAGCGAGGTACTGCTGATCGAACTCCAGGGAGTAAAACTCGATGGGGAACTCGCAGGAGTTCCTCACCACCACTGTCCCCTCCACCCCAGGGCTGTACGGCAGCAACGGTCCCAGTTCGAGCACCGAGGGACTGAACTCCAGCTGTGGCTCCAGCCCCTGCCCCGAGACCTGCACCTGGAGGTGTTGGTTGCTCTGGCAAACCTTAATCTTCAGCTCGCTTCTGTAGGACTTCTGAAAAGAGAGAAGTGCAGACAGCTCCTCCATCAAGTCCCAGGTGACGAGGCCTCAAATTCAACCCTCGCCCTAAGGTCAGGGGTGTTATCAGTACCTCTAAGGTGATGAAAACAGGTCTTTAATTACAGCAGAGAGTGACTTTCATAGAATCATAGAATCGTCTAGGTTGGAAGAGACCTAGGGATCATTGAGTCCAACCACCTACCCTACTCTACAAAGTTCTCCCCTACACCATATCCCCCAACACCACATCTAAATGACTCTTAAACACATCCAGGGATGGTGACTCAACCACCTCCCTGGGCAGCCTATTCCACTGCTCGACCACTCTTTCTGTCAAAAAAGAAAAACCTTGTTTTACAAAAAAAGGCAGCTCTGTGGCTGTCACTGCAATACCAGGTCTCAGCACAGGAAGGACATGGAGCTGTTGGAGAGGGGCCAGAGGAGGCCACAGAGATGCTGGGAGGGCTGGAGCCCCTCTGCTGGGAGGACAAGGCTGAGAGAGTTGGGGGGGTTCAGCCTGGAGAAGAGGTGGCTCCGGGGAGACCTTGGAGCCCCTTCCAGTCCCTCAAGGGGCTCCAGGAGAGATGGGGAGGGACTCTGGATCAGGGAGGGGAGCCCGAGGAGGAGGGGGAAGGGTTTGACACTGGAAGAGGGGAGATGGAGCTGAGATGTGGGGAAGAACTTGTTTGGTGGGAGGGTGGTGAGAGCCTGGCCCAGGTTGCCCCGAGAAGCTGTGGCTGCCCCATCCCTGGAGGGGTTCAAGGGCAGGTTGGAGGGGGGCTTGGAGCAACCTGGTGTGGTGGGAGGTGTCCCTGCCCAGGGCAGGGGGTGGCACTGGGCGGGCTTTAAGGTCCCATCCAACCCAAACCATTCTGTGACTGTCCTTGCCATGCTCAGAAAGGTGTTTGGTGGCTGGTTTGTCTGCTGGTAGCAGCAGGATTAGCCTAGATGGGCCCTTCCAGAGTGTTTATCCCCTGCGAGTGGTGGCAGCTGCTCTGCTCCAAGGCGCTGCAGCCTGCAAATGCACCCATGCAAAGAGGAAGGTGAGGAGGAAGAGGCAGATTTCCCCCCACATGCTAAGAGGTTGCCCCACCGCAGTGCCCTGATGCTCTCAGTGCAAGGTCCCCATGGAGATTGCAAAGTGCTGCACAGAAGAGGATGCTGCAGGGGAAACTGAGGCACAGCGGGCACAGGGCTTGCAGAAAGCTTCATGGGAAGGTAGACCTCATCTCCTGCTCCCTGCCACACTGCCCTGCCAGATCTCCTCGGGGGGACACCCATCGATCTCACCTCTTCCGTGGGTGAAAACCTGACTGCCACGTTGCATCGCTCTCCTGGAGTGAGGGCTCCAGATGCGGGCAGCACCTCAAAGACACAGGGCTTGGCCTTCAACTCCTGGAGCAGCTTCCGACGCACGTTTGCTGGCAGATGTTTGTCCACCTGAGCACATAACACAATTGCGTGAGGTCTCCTTGGTCTGTGAGACCAGACCCTTGGTTCCTGTCATGCTCTGAGATACTATCACAGCACAGAAAACACCCACACCAAACCAGCCATGACCATCACTGGCCTAGAACTGGAGGGAAAACATGCAGAAAGGGCAGGCAGATAGGGAAGCACTGTCCTCAGAAGAGGTGGTGGGTGAGAAGCTCAACATGAGACTGCAACATGTAGTGGCAGCCCAGAAAGCCCCCTGTGCCCTGGGCTGCATCCCCAGCCCCATGGCCAGCAGGGCAAGGGGGAGGATTCTGCCCCTCTGCTCCGCTCTGGGGAGATCCCCCCCAGTGCTGCCTCCAGCTCTGGGGCCACCAACAGCAGAAGGACATGGAGCTGTTGGAGC
>QJSC01018064.1:17861-47928 GCA_003697955.1 Calidris pygmaea | reverse complement strand
GGGAAGGGTTTGACCCTGAAAGAGGGGAGATGGAGCTGAGATGTGGGGAAGAACTTGTTTGGTGGGAGGGTGGTGAGAGCCTGGCCCAGGTTGCCCCGAGAAGCTGTGGCTGCCCCATCCCTGGAGGGGTTCAAGGGCAGGTTGGAGGGGGCTTGGAGCAACCTGGTGTGGTGGGAGGTGTCCCTGCCCAGGGCAGGGTGGGACTGGATGGGCTTTAAGGTTCCTTCCAACCTAAACCATTCTGTGATTCTGTAAGAGCAGGAATGGGTGAAGGTGGCAGAGAAGCGAAGCACCACCTGAGGAACAGGTTCAGGTGAACCAGCCTTGCTCTGTACCCTCAAGAGCTTCCTCAGACAAGCTGTAGGCCAAGTGCTCAAGCAGCCACAGGGGCAGAAAAGGCGAGAAAGGCAAAGGAAACCCAACCAAGAAGTTATGTGTTACACGTGGTCTGGGCTTTACCTTCTTAACAGGCTCAATCACAGTGATGAACCATTTACAGGGGAGCTGGAGCTGATTATGGAGTCGGATGGTTTCTTCTTGGCACTGCCCACACTGTACAGCGGAGAACTCCAGCCTGTCCCTCGAGAGGCAGAGGGATGGCATGGCCACAGTGGCACGGAGGCGGAGGCGAAATGTGGGGCCTCCTGCTACCTAGTGAAGGACAGAGCATCCAGCTGAGAGTCCAGGTGATATCTACTGCTGTCCCCAACCTCCCCCAGAAGGTGGTGCGGGCAGAGGGAGGTGAGGAAGTATGCGGTACCTTGATGGGCAGGAGCCTGTCCACCTCTCCCAGGGGCAGGTTAGCGCTCTGTGGGTCGAAGCGCACTTCGAAGGTCTCTGTCTCACAGTAGGGCAGGTGCTTCACACGGTCCAGCTCCATGCTGAAACCTGGAACAAACAGAAATAAAGCAGCTGAGACACACAAGCGTGTGAAACGTGACACGGGCACATTACGGCCACACAGGTGCCCCGGGTGGCAGCTCTGTGAAGGAGCCCTTTGCATCTCCACAGAAGCCTGTTGCTTCTTCTCCCTTGTCAAGGAGAAAGGGTTTTCACAGCCCGAATCCAATGCCCACAGGGTAAAAAGGAAGCATCAGTTGAAGAGCACCAGCAATGTCTTCATCGCGCAGCCCAGGGAAGGAAGCACAGACCTCTCCAGAGAAGAATTTGCAACTGAGGTTCCCCCACGCCATGGTGTTCCCTGGGAAAAACTTCAAGGAGACACCTGACCACCCCTCAGACACAGCGAGTCACTGTTTGATGGTACTGCAGCCTCACCTCAAGGTGTGTTTGGGAAGCCTGTTTTGATACCCCAGAGGACCTCACAGGCTGTTTTCTCGATAAAGGCTGAACGGAAGCACTAGGACATTATAAACTTCAAACAAAGCACTTCCCAAACCACAAAGGGCCCATCTGTTTGCAACACAAGCCCACAGAGGGCACAAAGAAACTCAGATGATGCTCATGGTTGCCAAAAGCAGAAGATGCTGCGAGATGACCAACTTCCCCACATCCAGTGGCTTAAGCTAAGCTGGCAGAGCTTCTTCAAGGCCACGTGAAGTCTCTCCAGCACTGGTTACCTGTGTCACGCAGGACCTGTGCAGCAGTGTGGAAGGACACAGGGAACTGCCCGGTGTTGGTGATCTTCACGATGTGTGTGTGGATGTCACCGAGAACGACGTAGCCAAAGTCCAGGACGTACTCAGGCAGCTCAGCTCTGAAAGGAGGAGAAAGGACATTCTTTAAACCACAGCCTAGCTGCATTTCCAGGTGGACTGAAGATGCAAATAAAGTGGATATTTCTGTATTAACTGTATTTCTCCATTAACTATTTCTGTATTAACTAAAACTCAACTCAAGCCCATGAAACCCAAGGCCTGACCACCTGGTAATAAGACTTTGCGAAGTTCATCAGCCTGACCAGGGATGGTGTCTGTGCTGTCTGGAAGGTCATGATGGTCTGCACTGGACCCCCTCAGCTCTAAGAACAGAACCCAGCATCTGTGGGGAGCTGAGCAGCCCCAAAGCTCAGGGTTGCACTGTGGAAGTGAGGACACTCAGCTGCTCATAGGGAGCATGTCAAAGCTGTCAGGATCATAGAATCATTATGTTTGGAAGAAACCTTTAAGATTATCAAAAGTCCAACCACATTAACTCTGCACTACCAAGTTACCACTAACCCATGTCCCTCAGCACCACGTCTGCCTGGCTTCTAAACACCTCCAGGGATGGTGACTCCACCGCTCCCTAGGCAGCCTCTTTCAAGGCTTGAAAATCCTTTTGGTGAAGAAATTTTCCCAGTATCCATCCTAAACCTCCCCTGGAGCAACTTGAGGCCGTTTCCTCTTGTCCTGTTGCCTGTTCCTTGGGAGAAGAGACCAGCCCCCCCCGGCTACCCCCTCCTTTCAGGGAGTTGGAGAGAGCGAGAAGGTCTCCCCTCAGCCTCCTTTTCTCCAGGCTGAACACCCCCAGCTCCCTCAGCCTCTCCTCACAAGACTTGTGCTCCAGACCCCTCATCAGCTCTGTTGCCCTTCTCTGGACCCGCTCCAGCACTTCAATGTCTTTCCTGTCATGAGGGGCCCAAAACTGGACCCAGCCCTCGAGGTGGGGCCTCACCAGTGCCCGGTGCAGGGGGACGGTCACTGCCCCAGTCCTGCTGGCCATGCTGTTCCTGACACAGCCCAAGGATGTTGTTGGCCACCTTGGCCACCTGGGCACACTGCTGGCTCATATTCAGCTGGCCACCAACCAACACCCCCAGGTCCTTTTCCCGGGGCAGCTCCAGCCACTCTGCCCCAGCCTGGAGCGTCCATGGGGTTGGTGTGACCCAAGTGCAGGACCCAGCACTTGGGGCTGTGTTGAACCTCACACCATTGGTCTTGGCCCATCCATCCAGCCCGGCCAGATCCCTCTGTTGAGCCTTCCTGCCCTCCAAGAGATCCACACTCCCGCCCAACTTGGTGGTGTCTGTGAACTTGCTGAGGGTGCAAGACCCTTCAGACCCTTTCTTAAGTCCTCAGCAATTCCCTGCTCAGCAGACACAAGGAGCTCTCAGGAACAGGGGTGCACTGCTGGGTGTTACCCTTGGGGCACCTGGAGATAGGGTAGGGGTGTCCCCACTAACTTGGGAAGCCTCCGACGAGAACGCTGGTCAAAGACAGTGCCCTCTGGGGAACCGGAGGTGAGAGCTTTCTGCAGCTCCAAGGCGTGTTCCTCTATCAGCATCTGCTCCATCTGCATCTGCAGCCGAGTGTCCAGCTAAGGAAAAGAAAGACAGAGGCTGGTTTGCAAAGGTCCTTTCCCAAGGGGAAAGATCCCTCTGAAAGAGGATCCCACCCTGCTCTTGTTGAGAGGGGTGATGGGGTCCTCCTGCCTCGCTGCTCAGTGTCTGTGACACCTCCTGCTCTCTTAGCCAGGACCTTATCCCGAGGGAAATGGACTCCAGCATCTTTCCCGGCGCAGTCACTGTTACTAAAGCTGATCTGGCCAGACAGACAGACAGACGAGCCAGAAACCTTCCAGAGCTCCAAGTATTTGGCTGAGTCCCACTAGTGCCAAAGCAGCTGGGACAAAAGCCCTCCTAAAAAGGGAACTGCGATGAAGCTGGTGCCTCTTGGAGACCAACGCTGACAGCAGAGTCCCAGGCATGGCCAGGCTGGTCCTATTAAGCTCTGTAAACCTGGCAGGTCTCGGGCTGTGGGCAACAAACACCCCAGCGATGACCTGCAGCTCCTTCAAAGTACCATAAATTCAATTGCTGCAGCGTGGCCACCAGGACCTCTCCCTGGGATAGTCAGGAGGCTTGTGCGTCTACCAGAGGGACGACTACCAGAAGTGGGCAGCCCCCAGGGCAATGCTGAGCTGATTGCAGCATCATGGCCAGGAGTGGGCAGGGCAAGCACCAGCAGGGCACCAGGAAGCCAGCCGCAGGGTGGAAGGGGACAAAATGACACAGGGGGAGGGTGGGACACGCCAAACGAGGCAGCAGCCATTCTCACCATGGTGTCCAAGTCGTCTGTGGGCGGCTCCGCGGCCGCAGCCTCCCCCAGAGCAACTGCTTCATCTCTCTGGCTGTCTTTTTCCATCTTTTCTTTCACCTCCTTGAGCACCCTCTCGTATTTTTCGTTTCCTGAAGGAAGAAAACACCCACAGACAGAAGTGTGGGCACAGCGCCGCTGAAGCTGGGAAGCCCCACGCCCCCAACCTCTCCCAGAAACACACTCTTCAAGCAATAGATGTTGCTTTTCCTCTATGAAGCCCGACGTTCCCTCCCACCCATCCTCCTCCCCATGTAGGAACATCTCACCCCCTGCGACGTGATGCAAATCCAACCCTGCTAGCTTCTATTAGGGCTTCCCCCAGCGTTTAATGTCTAACCATCATCTTCCCCCGGGATTCGATGGATTTGCTGGCGAGCTCTGCGGGATGGCTCCTGGGGTAAAAGCCTCCATGGGCTTCCAGAGCCTCGAGAAGCAACCAGAGGGCTGAGCGTTGGTCTGACAGCCCTTAAACCTCCAGGCTTGGTGGAGGTGAGTATGAACTGCCCTATGGGCATATGACATGGGGGGGAAGACACCAGAGGACCTTCCTGGGGTGCAGACAGGCAGCACTCACCTTTGATGTTCCTGGGCAGGTCCAAGCAGATCCTGGGAAAGGTTCCCTCTCCTTTCAGGGAAATTTCTTCTGGTGGCAGGTGACCCACTTGGATCTGGAAAGTCCTGCAGAAGATTCCAGGCACTCCTGGCAGGTAATAGACTTTCAGCACTTGCTCCTTACCAGGTCCAATGAAACCCTGCAGGGCATAGGAGAAGAGGGAGGGAATGTACCACAGAGGGTTTGGTGGAGGGATGGCTCAGACGACAGACACGCTGAGAAAAGAAGGCAGGTTCTCATATATATGAAAATATCAGACAACATCGGTTTCTGGTATCTAAAAGCTGAAGTGTCCTACCCCAGGATGCAGTATGTCCTTCAGAGGGCTCGTAGGGATGGGTTCCCACAGGACAGACCTACAAACCGCCCTTTGCTCAGCTCTTCTGCTAACAGTGTCCACCCTCAGCCAGCAAGAGCCAGGTAAATAAATAAAAGCTCTTTTACCAGCTGCTGTGGAAGGGGAGTGAAGTGCCCGCACTCCCAGTGGGGCCAGCAGCTCCTCTCACAGCACGTCAGTCGTTCCCAGGCTGGTGTCCAGGGGTCTGACCCCTTATTAACACCCCCAAGCCAACATCTCCTGCCTGTGGGGTTACACCAAGGTGCACTGTCCAGACCCATGGTGACCTGCAAACGCGCATCTCTGGAGATGCAGGAACAGAGACTGGGATGAGATCTAGGAAAGAAGGTATTGCCGGGAAGGACACCTCCTCTCCAGGCTTCCAGAAGGGCTGTCCCTGCCCCAGGTTGGGCTCACACCAGCCAGGTCAAAGGCAAACACAAGCCACGCTGCTCTGGGTGATGAGGCCACAAGCCACAGCTTTCCTCTGCTTGCCCTCTGCATGTGGGGCTGGACCCTCAGCTCCCCTCCAGACTGTAGGGGAGAAGGTGCTGAGTGGGACGGATCCTGCCACTTGGTCCCCGAAGCCTTCATCTGGAGCACAGCACAGCCCTGCCCAGCTGCCAGCGATGCTCCTACAGCGACAACCGCGCAGGTCCAGGCAGGGCTGTGTCTTCAGGAGCTCACAGGGAGAGGGCATCAGCATCTCATCCCTTGTTGGCATCACCGTTTGAGAAAACCCGTAACAATTTATTGCAATTTATTGTCATTTAAACAACTAATTTCCCACCTGATGACCCTTCCCCACCCGGCAGGGGCAATCGGGGAAAAATAAGGAAACACGCAGGTTGAAATATAAATAGATTGAACAGGATAAGACTAAATAAATAATAATAATACTCAAGAACCAGTATTAATCCCCCTTGTATAATAAGATGAACAAGGACTGTCCCCAGCCCGTTCCATCCCAGGGACAGCCCATGTGGGACACTGCCAGCGGGAGGAAGGGAAGGGCTCAGGGCTCCGGCACCGGGGCAAGGAGTTCTCAGGATCCCTCCATCAAGGGAGAGAGAGAAAACTCCTCAGCAAAGTTTCTAATTTATGCTGAATGTGGCATTCATGGTTGTGAAATAACCCCGTTGGCAGCTTGGGTCAAGTGCCCGGGTCTCGCTCCTCCTTGTCCCCACTCGTGGGAAGCTCCAAAACACCGAGACTTTGAATCCCACCAAGCCTGGCTGGCTATATAATAAATATTTTCACCAATTCAGATGCTAGAGTCTTCCAAAAGTGGAGTTTTCCCCAGTATTAGAAGTTAGTCCTGCATCACTGAACCCAGGACAGTAGGAGACAGGCACGAGGAGATGTGGAAGTCACTTGGCTGTCTCTTCCCATTGCCAAAAGGGACATAGATGGGAATGCTGCTCCAGCGTGAAGGCATCTGCGCAGCGTGGAGGGGCAAGATGCTCCCGGACCAACCTGCTCCTCAGCACAGAGCTGTGCCAGCCAGTGATGGGGCGATGCTCCAAATCCTTCTCCTCCCCATTGCAATCCTCGTTGGCTCCCTCACTGCCCCACACAGTGGCAAAGCTGGAGGAGCTAAGGACCGGTACAGGGGCTGTTACGATTTCTGGCAAAGAAGCTTCATGCCCCATCAAGACAGTATTTAATTCTCACCCCGTTAGTGCTGGTAGCGTTTATTACAGGCAGGGACAAGGAATAAGCCCTATCTGATGACACAAACTGGGTAAGGTGACCCCCAGGAGAGCCTGCACCATCCAGTGCTGGTGGATGTTGTATGACATAATCACACAATCACATGGGGTTGGAAGGGACCTCTGGAGATCATCTAGTCCAACCCCCTGCCAAAGCAGGGCCACCCAGAGCAGGTCCCACAGGAACGTGTCCAGGTGGGGTTTGAATGTCTCCAGAGAAGGAGACTCCACCGCCTCCCTGGGCAGCCTCTGCCAGGGCTCTGCCACCCTCACAGCAAACAAGTTCCTCCTCAGGTTTAGGTGGAACTTCTTATATCCAAGTTTGTGCCCTTTTTCTCTTGTCCTGTCCCTGGGCACCACTGAAAAAAGACCAGCCCCATCCTCCTGACACCCTCCCTTGAAGTATTTAGAAGCATTGATCAGATCCCCCCTCAGCCTTCTCTTCTCCAGACTAAAAAGACCCAAGTCCCTCAGCCTCTCCTCGGAAGGGAGATGCTCCAGGCCCCTCATCATCTTTGTAGCCCTCTGCTGTCCCCTCTCCAGCAGTTCCCTGTCCTTCTGGAACTGGGGAGCCCAGAACGGGTCCCAGTGCTCCAGATGGGGCCTCCCCAGGGCAGAGCAGAGGAGCAGGATGACCTCCCTCCACCTGCTGGTCACACTCTTCCTGATGCCCCCCAGGATGCCATTGGCCTTCTTGGCCACAAGGGCACATTGCTGGCTCATGCTCATCCTGTTGTCCACCAGGACCCCCAGGTCTTTCTCCTCAGAGCTGCTCTCCAGCAGGTCACCCCCAACCTGTGCTGGTGCAGGGGGTTATTCCTCCCCAGGTGCAGCACCCTGCACTTGCCTTTGTTGAAGTTCATCAGGTTCCTCTCTGCCCAACTCTCCAGCCTGTCCATCGCTGGATGGTGGCACAGCCTTCTGGGGTGTCAACCACCCCTCCCAGTTTTCTATCATCAGCAAATTTGCTGAGGGTACACTCCATCCACTCATCCAGGTCACTGATGACTAGAAGAGCCACCCACCAGCAAAGGCCATTAAGGGAATTTATTAGGAAGGCATTTGCTTGACCTTGTCTGGCCCCCAGCAGCAATTCCTTACCGCCCTGTCTCTCCTGCCTGCCTTTTTCCCCTTTTTCTTTTGTTGTTTTTTTTTTTTTTTTTTGCCATTTTTCCTCCTATAGCCCCCACCCTGGGCAGCCTGAAGCAGGGCCAGGGTTAATCACTTGTGGTCAATCAGCCCGCGCTACTCACCGTGGTGGGCACGACCAGGGGCACGCCGGGCAGAGGGTTCTCTGCGGTGGCCGCGCTGGGGTTTTGCACCAGGTAGGTGAATCCCACCTTCCCGCTGTTCCGCAGGGCGACCTCCGCTTGGGTGACTTCGTTAAACAGCTGGAGAGAGGAGAGAGGGGCAGGGAGTTACAAGGCACGGGTCTCCTTGCTGGGAATCTCCTGCTTTTTTTTTTCCATCGGGTTGAAAGCAAATAAAGATAAAGCAGAAGCAGGGACTTCAAGAGATGGGCACTCAACTCTCCTGGATTGACCCATGGCCACCGGGTACCTCTTAGCCCTGCACAGGAATGGATATTTACGGTGGCACAAAGAGGTGCGACAACCAACGTGTCAAAACCAGCAATGGATAAACCAGGAGATACAAGCCCCCTGCACCTTAAGGTGCCACGGAGCAGATGAAACAAAGGAGGAGGCATCGAGGCATTTCAGAAGAAAAGGGACCCACGCGCAAGTGTTTGCAAGCAAAAATACCAGTAAAATGGGAGAAAGCCAGTGCAATACGTCCAGGGCCAACAGCTGGAAACATCTGTGGGGTTTTTAACTAAAAAGAAGCGGGGATTATTCTGGGACATTCTCCCCAGATACAGTGACTGGAAGCCCAAGGTAACTTCCTCCCTGGCTTATTTTGTTGATTTATTCAGAGTGTTAAAAGAGAGCAGCTCCTTGGGCCTCAGGCTCTCGGAACGGACCAGCGATGGACATCTCATGGACACATCCCTTTGGAGATATCTGCTGGCATCCTGCCTGCCCCAGGAGGCAGCATTAGCAACCTTGAGAGGAGGAACTGCCAGCTTTGTTGGTGGGGTGAAAAGGGCCATCAAAAACCACCTTGGATGCAGGACACATCACTCAAAGGTTGTACTTCCAAGCCTTTGAGCCAACAAAGGAGCTGGGAAGAGGGGAGACCCCTTGACCTTGGTGGGCAGGAACCCCCAAGTGATGGTTTCAAGACAAGGACCTTTGTCAAGAGGTACCTGCAGCCCGCAGTCGATCTCCGTGATGTCTAGGAGGAAGTTAATGAGCGAAGCCTCCCCACTGAGCATGACCTCATAGGTCGGGCCTCCCTCCACCCTGCACAGCGCCATGACATGGGCGACGATGTTTGAGTGGCCAAAGAAGGTCAAGGTGACTCGCTGGCTCTCACCCGGCTGCAGCAAACCATACAGTGGCAAGATGTCGAAAACCTGGAGGAGAAATTGAGATGTCAAGCATTGAAATCCATGCAGAAGAGCAATCCATGGCTTAGAGCAAAGGACAGACATGGCTGGAGAGGCCTTCTCCTCAAACGCAGGCAAAATCATCCTAAGAAGCTGTGGCTGCCCCATCCCTGGAGGGGTTGAAGGGCAGGTTGGAGGGGGCTTGGAGCAACCTGGTGTGGTGGGAGGTGTCCCTGCCCAGGGCAGGGGGGTGGCACTGGATGGGCTTTAAGGTCCCTTCCAACCCAAACCATTCTGTGACTCTATGATACATCGTCCTGCATCCATTCCACTTACCAGTGGAGGTACCGTGGAAAAAATCATCTTCTGTACTTGCTAATTAATGCATTAATTAATACGCTACATTAAAGTAATACATGAAGGCTCCCGGAAGCAAGAAATCCTCTCCGCTGCAGAACTTGCCTTTAAAAAACACCTTTTACTGCCTTCAGAAAAACACAAGCCTCGCAGTTGAGAGCTCTGGGAGCTGGGGGACGACTCCAGCCCAGCCCATCTCACTCCTCATGCTTCTCCCTCTCTCCCCGATTCTCACGCTGCTCTCTCTCAACACCCTACAGCAAAATCTGCTGCAGAAACTTCCTAGTGATCTTGTTACTTGATTAGTAACAAGATGGATCATGCCCTCCATAGGTGCTGCACAGGTAGCGTCCTCAGGTCAGCCCTATGACATGTCCCACATGGCCTCTCTGATGACGGGTGCCATGTGATGTGCACCAGTACAGGTTGGGGAGACCTGTTGTACAGGTTGGGGAGACCAGAGCTGCTCTACCTGCTGGAGAGCAGCTCTGAGGAAAAAGACCTGGGAGTCCTGATGGACAATAGGATGACCATGAGCCAGCAATGTGCCCTTGTGGCCAAGAAGGCCAATGGCATCCTGGGGGGCATCAGGAAGAGTGTGACCAACAGGTGGAGAGAGGTCATCCTGCCCCTCTGCTCTGCCCTGGGGAGGCCCCATCTGGAGCACTGGGACCAGTTCTGGGCTCCCCAGTTCCAGAAGGACGGGGAACTGCTGGAGAGGGGACAGCAGAGGGCTACAAAGATGATGAGGGGCCTGGAGCATCTCCCTTCCGAGGAGAGGCTGAGGGACTTGGGTCTTTTTAGTCTGGAGAAGAGAAGGCTGAGGGGGGATCTGATCAATGCTTATAAATACTCAAAGGGAGGGTGTCAGGAGGATGGGGCTGGTCTTTTTTCAGTGGTGCCCAGGGACAGGACAAGAGGAAATGGGTCCAAACTTGAACGTAAGAAGTTCCACCTAAACATGAGGAGGAACTTTGCTGTGAGGGTGGCAGAGCCCTGGCAGAGGCTGCCCAGGGAGGCGGTGGAGTCTCCTTCTCTGGAGACGTTCAAAACCCGCCTGGACACGTTCCTGTGGGACCTGCTCTGGGTGGCCCTGCTTTGGCAGGGGGTTGGACTGGATGATCTCCAGAGGTCCCTTCCAGCCATTTGATTCTGTGATTCTGTGATTCTGTGAAGGGTGTGAGGCCGCTCTGTGAGCAGCGTTGAGGGCCACAGAACTGCTTGCCATGCTAGAAATGCAGAGATAAGACCGATTCCCACTTACCTCCTCCACTCCCAAGGCGAGGGGCTCTGACTCCACGAACTGCATCAGTTCCTCGATCATCACCAGGCTGTGAGTGTCCGCAGCATCTTCCAGCTCTGCGGCAGTGGATGGCAGTGGCTGAAAAACAAGCACCATGGGCTGCAGTAAGCAGTTGGCTGGTCTGGGAGAGACCACTTTGCTGCAGGCTCCACCACCTCAAGCCAGGAGTAGCTGAGATGGGACCTGGGTGCACATAAAGCGTAGGTATGTCCATGCCATCAGTTGAGTGTGGGTCCAAGCCCACCCGCAGATGAGATACGGGCTCCATCTGCGCTTCCTACACTCATGAGGAAGCTGGATGAACACAGCACTCAGTCCTGGCAGAGATCTTAAGGGCGTTCCGCTTGCTCCTGCCCAATGAACATGCTGAGAATCCCTTGCCCGGACAGGTTAGGTTCTCCGTAACAAAAACAGGACCACAGCTGCAAGTGAGGAGTAGCAAAAACAGGAAAATAAGGACTTAAAAAGTGCTTGGCTCAGCTAACCAATTTTATCTCGTGCACTCATGTGGGCTGGAGAGCTGAGGATCTCTGCTGAGGCATTCTCTCCAGTGGCACCTTCCTGAAGAAGGCAGCTGAGATGTCTGTCTTGCAGCAACTGAGAGCTGGTGTTTAACCTCAGAGGTGCCATCTTTCAAAAGGACCCTCACTCCTGGGCTTCTGATCCCGATTTATGAATGAGGGCTTTGTGATTACTCTTGAAGGTTAAGAGCACCCACTTCTTCACTGGTGTGAAGAAGTGTTTTGTGCTGTGGCCTTGACTTCAGCAAGTATATTTATGGGACATCTTCACACCGAATCAAGATGTTACATCTCCCTGGGACGGGGAGGGCAGAATCTTCTCCTGTTTGGATGCCATTTCTGTTGTCTCCACGTTTTCAAACCCAGCAAAGCTTTGCCAGGCACATATTCCCAAAGATCCTAACCCTACCTTTCCTAGGCCTGCAGTCTCCCACCTCCCCAGGAAGGTTATATGGATATTGCCTCCATGCAGTGACACAAGCAGAAGATGAAACTGCAATCCAGATGCATCCTTTGAAGCAATTTTGGATCCTGCTTAGCCACGTCCACTTCCATTTCCCTGGTTTACTTGTCCAAACGTGGCAACAAAGCAGGAAATACAGATGATTCCATGCTTCTATCTGAAAACATTCAGCCCCGCTATTCTTTACGTCTATGAGGTATCATTTCTCCTGATTCAGAAAAAAACCTGCAGTGATAACATTAAAAGTGTCGATATTTGGATGTGAGCAGGTGCAACCCCTCTCCTTGAACTTAAGGCCAACACTGGCACCTTCAGAACCTCTTGTGCTCTTTTCCATCCTGTTTTTACCAACTAGTATGAAGGTCAAGTTCCAAAGCAGCGAGGTTCACCAGGAAGGTCCACAGATCAGAGGCTGTTTTCAAAGCCAGGAGGAAGAGAGAGTGACTTTCTCTGCAAAGCCTTGTTTTATAAAAAAAGACGGCTCTGTGGCTGTCACTGCAATACCAGGTCTCAGCACAGGAAGGACGTGGACCTGCTGGAGCGGGGCCAGAGGAGGCCACGGAGATGCTGGGAGGGCTGGAGCCCCTCTGCTGGGAGGGGGGGCTGAGGGAGTTGGGGGGGTTCAGCCTGGAGAAGAGGCGGCTCCGGGGAGACCTTCCAGCCCCTTCCAGTCCCTCAAGGGGCTCCAGGAAAGCTGGGGAGGGACTCTGGATCAGGGAGGGGAGCCCTAGGAGCAGGGGGAAGGGTTTGACCCTGAAAGAGGGGAGATGGAGCTGAGATGTGGGGAAGAACTTGTTTGGTGGGAGGGTGGTGAGAGCCTGGCCCAGGTTGCCCCGAGAAGCTGTGGCTGCCCCATCCCTGGAGGGAGGGAGCTTGGAGCAACCTGGTGTGGTGGGAGGTGTCCCTGCCCAGGGCAGGGGGTGGCACTGGGGGGGCTTTGAGCTCCCTTCCAACCCAAACCATTCTATGCTTCTTGGGGGAAGGTAGAAGTGTGAAGACGAGTGGCTGTGGCTGGGGCTGAGAAGGTGGTACATGGAGATCAGTATTTGATGGGCTTAATACAGGTAGGAAACTGGAAGCCTTCACACCATGATGCAGATAAATTCCTTATTTGATGTTGTAAAAAAAACCCCAAACCAAAACAAACCCCCAAAATCCCAACCCAATGTAGGTCAGGAGAATTGAGTGGGCTTCTCCAAGCAGAACTACCCTATTTCTCCCTCCCTGTGTCCAGCCACTGGCCCTGCTTCCCAGCCTGCTCTCAGGGCAGCAGAAAGGGAGGCTGGCAAGAGCATGGCGCTTTGGTGGTAAGGTGGGGAAGGCAACACAAGCGGTAGGTGTAGGAGAAAAATCTACCTTTGCCTTCAGGGAGTCATCTGCATCTTGGGCAGGATCCCCCGCTGTTCCCAGGGCTTCATCTGGCTCCTCCGCACCCCCATGCCCGTCCCCCCTCTCTGCAGACACTGAGTGCTCCGACCGGGCTCCCTCCTCCTTTGCTGGTTGGGGTTCGGTGAAAAATTTAGGTACCGGAGGGCTGAACCTGGAAAAGAACATAAGTTTGGCCACAGACCCACAGCGGGAGGGAGGGAAGCCTGGACGAGCAGCTGCTGGGCAGAACGTGGCCCCTGGGTGGGCGCTGGTGGTGTGAGCTCAGTGATGGGGGGGCTACAGGAGTGATGGAGAGGGACTCTGGATCAGGGAGGGGAGCCCTAGGAGGAGGGGGAAGAGTTTGACCCTGAAAGAGGGGAGATGGAGCTGAGACGTGGGGAAGAACTTGTTTGGTGTGAGGGTGGTGAGAGCCTGGCCCAGGTTGCCCCGAGAAGCTGTGGCTGCCCCATCCCTGGAGGGGTTCAAGGGCAGGTTGGAGGGGGCTTGGAGCAACCTGGTGTGGTGGGAGGTGTCCCTGCCCAGGGCAGAGGGTGGGACTCGATGGTCTTCAAGGTCCCTTCCAACCCAAACCATTCTATGGGTCTCACCCAGCAGCTCTGAAACCAGGATGGAGCTGAGGGTCACTTGGGGCTGCCCAGGGACGACGCTGCTGGTAGGACAGTGGTGCTAGCAACTGGGTGGAAGGAGAAATGGGAGAGGAGAGAGACAAAAAGCGCAGTGGGAAAGGAAAAGACAAACCGTGCGAAAAGGTGATGCCCATCTGCGAAGGGGCAGATGCGAAGAGCGATGAGCTGGTACAGACCCACCAGCGTCCTCCTGGAAGCACCCAGCCCCAAGGAACACGTCCTCCCCACCCTGAGAAGCGAGGGCTAACGCAAGAAGTATTGTAGCTCTACTAGATAATTGTCCCAAATATTACCAGCAGGCCTAGGTCAGACACTTCCAAGTGTCCCCCATAGGCAAAGGAGGCAGATCTTCACAGCCACCTGGATGCTCCATTCCCAGCTGGGAATTTGGTGCCTTCAATGATGTGCTCCCAAATGAATATCCGTCTTCAGCTTTGCTGCTTGTTATCCAAGGCTGGTTTTAATTTCTGCATTAGAGGCTTCATAACCTCCAAGAGATCCCACCCAACTTGTCCTCCCTACAACCACCTGCAAAAACAAGGCTTGGCCCAGCTGAGCTCCTCTGCAGCCCCCTCTCCGCCTGCTGCTGGGACCCCATGGGGGACCCCCAGCAAGACCCCAGGACTGTCCTCATGGAAGAACAAACCAGGACTGGAGGGGACAAAGGTGTTCGCTGGTCCCTGCAGAGCATCGCCCATCTCCAGTCCCATCTGTGCCACCTTCTCCCCTCTCAGCTGAAGCACCTCAAGATGTGTTGTCATCCACCTGAGGATGAAATAAATTCATCCCAGCTGCGACAACGGTGCCTCTGGGCTGAGTGCTACCTCTCCCTGGTGACAAAGGCCATGCCTGCAGCACAGGGGGACAAACACCCAGGGCCAGGAGCACCCTCGAAGCCCTCCAGCTGCGCACCAGGCTGCAAACCAGTTCAGCCCATGAGTCTGGCCATCATCGCAGCAGCTGCAATCCATCCTAGCGAGGAAATGAAATCGCAGCTCTCTGAGCTGCTCGGGATAAATACTGCGGGTTAATAACAGCTCCTGAAGGAGAGGTAAACCCCCGAGATGGAAAAATCCATAATCATTTATTAAATTACCTTTAGCTTTATAGAATGGTTGGAGGCAACTTCACGGGACGGCGGTGCCAAGACAACAACAATATTTTTCACTCTGAAACAGAAGCCCTCTGGGACCCAGCGCTGGGAGATGATGTGATTAGCGAGTCCTGCTGTGGAGAAGAACCAAGCACAGCCAGGGACTTCTTCCAGTGGGGGAAAGTCAAAATGAATAACCTGAGGCATGACGTGAAAAGGAACAGGGTGAGGAACCCAAGGTGCCCATAGAAAGCTGACCCCTGGGACAAGCAATCTTCCTGGTGTTGAAGAAAAGGGGGTTGTCTTTGAAAAGGAGAAGGAAGGGGAAGGGAACAAGATGTTCAGCATCAGCCCAGGCTTCAGGCAGCTCTTTCCCTGATGTGAATCGGGGCTTTCTGGGGATCCTCCAGCACTTTTAGGCCAAGGCTGTGTACGCAGGGAGGAAGGCAAGGAGTAGAAAGCAGCTCCTCCACCTGCAGAGAGGATCCATCCCAGAAGGGCCAAAGGACTGTGGAATTGCCTCCACCAGCACCGTGGAGCTGAGATAAGGAGCCCTCCAACATAAGCAGGTCCGCCTGGAGGTGGAGGGGACAAAAGCAAGGTGTTAACCCCCTCTGGGTCTGTCTCACCCAACACGGCCACCCCTCAGATGAGAGAAATGTCATCCAGGAACTAACAGTGGGGATTTAATGGCAGTGCGGGTGGATTGGCAGCAGTGAGAGAGAAGTCCTTCCTTCTAGGGCCAGGACAACCTTGTGTCACCCACCGTCCCCAACCTCTGAGACATTAGAAAAAAAAAATAAAATAGAAATTTATATATATAGATCTCAGCCTGTCTCCTGGTTTCTGAGCCTGCCAGGGCCACAGCTTCACACCGCTTCCCACACCCGCCTCCCAAAATAGAGGAGCTAGAAATCACACCGTTTCTGCAAGCGACGTGTGAAGATTCACGCGGGATGACGTGACCCTCCCTCCAGCTCAGGCTGTGCCAGAGCCGGCGGCAGCAGGATGGTCACCCCAAAACCATAAGGGGGGGAACACCCGAGGTGCCTGAAGCCCCTGCCAGCACCAGGGACATGCCAGAAGCCGCCACCCCGTGGTACCCACATGGAGCATCCTTGCCTGGCCCTGCACCCGGTGAAAAATAAGCCTCCCAACAAAGCACCAGCTCTTTTCAGGTTCTCCCAGGGCTGGGCACTGGAGACCACATCCCCACAAGGCATCTAAACAGGCTTACGGGCCCTACGATGCCTTTTAATTTCTCTTTCAGGCCACCAGATGCGTATTAAAAAGGCACTTTGGAACAAGCCATAGACAGCTCAAGGGTGTTTGCAATAACACAAAACAAGAATAAACCAAGAACCTTCCCAGTGCACTGTGTGGGAACACTGAGCTGGAGCTGGGCCACCTGGCCAGCAGCTGAGGAAGGTGGTGGCGATGGTTCACCCTCATCGACAGCGACTGTTAAACTGCCTTTTGTCCAAATGGCCCCGAAGCCTATTTCTTTCCTAGAACAAATTCCTCCTCTAATCTAAGGTTCCTGTATTTACTGAACCACCCATTGCAATTCACACCAGGCAGAGGAGAGACAGAGAAGAGAAGCAGCTTTTGAGAGATGAGGGAGAATTTGGATTTCTTGTTTGCGTAGGGATGGACGTGGGGATGTTACTACTGAAAAGAAGCAAAGACAAGTTACAGCCCTGGAAGAAGCCTCCGCTGGCTCTACTGGAGTTTTTCTGACTTGCACTGATTTTACAGACCACAAAATGTTAGCCCTCAGGTGCTTCACCCATCAGCCAGGTGATTTACAAGCATCGCGTAAGGCGGTAGGAAGCTTCTGGTTCTCCATCAGACAGAAAAATACTTCTCAATCAGACTCTGGCCAAAGGTCCCTCTGAGCAAATCAGTGGCTCTAACGATAAATACGATTTGTAGTCTTTGTTCAAAATTAAACAAGCCCTGACAGCTGTAATTTGGAGACGCTGCTTGAAGCAATCAGCATCAATTACAATCTTACCAGCGACTTCAAAAATTGGCTCTGCAAACAGAGGCCTGTCTTGTCTCCCATAAGCGATGGCAAAGGAGGAGAGATGTGCTCCAGCCGTCTTTGCAGCAGGGATCTGGATTCACCACTTTAAGATGTCTTCATGGGGGCAAGCCTGAGAGCTTGGCGAGCCACCAAGGGTCTGGCTGCAAGGGTTAAAAGCAGGAGGAAGCAAGGGGGGAGCCAGAGAACTGGTTGAGCATCACCAGCTGAGAGTAGCAGGCTGGTCCTGGTGGGGTTAGACAAGCAGAAGGCCCCCAGCCATGGCAAGAGATATGTTCTTGATCCATCCTCTCCTTAGGGTAAAGGCTGCAGGAGATGAAAGCTGGATCTCAACACATTTGTGAAAGGGATGAACAGGGGACAGCCTGAGATGGTAGGGAGCAGGCTGGGTGGGCTTGGCGGGCCAGTTTCCCCCTCCAAGCAGTCAAAAAGCAGCCCAAGCCTCAGCTGAAGCATCCTGGAGGTTGAGGACCAGCATGTACCTGGGCTCTTTGGCCCACCCCACTGTCCCTCCATGGTGCCAAGAGCAGAGCGAGGAAAAGGAGGGAGATGAAATGATGGAGCACATCCTGAAGTCCTCAGAATCACAGAAACTTCATGGCTGGAAGGGCCCTTTGAGATCAAGTCCAACCACACAAAAAAAAAAAGAAACCCACACAAACAGACACAACCCAACAATCTCGGGCACTAGAGCATGCCCTGAAGTGCTACATCTACACGTTTCTTAAATCCCTCCAGGGATGGTGACTCCACCACCTCCCTGGGCAGGCTCTTCCAGTGCCTGACCACCCTCCCAGTAAAGTAATTCTTCCCAATATCTAATCTGAACCTCCCCTGCCCCAACTTCAGACCATTTCCTCTGCTCCTGTCATTACTCCCTTGGGAGAAGAGGCCAACCCCCACCTCTCTACAACCTCCTCTCAGGGAGTTGGAGAGGGCAATGAGGTCTCCCCTCAGCCTCCTCTTCTCCAAACTAAACATGCCCAGTTCCCTCAGCCTCTCCTCGTAGGACTTGTCCTCTCCTCATGTCCTTGCTCGTCTCAACCGCTTCTGCTGAACCCCAGAAGGTGTCTCCACTGCCCTGCGCTGCTGCAGGCTCCCCGGCAGGTCCCGGGCAGGCAGCGATGCCACAGCCCAGCACATCACCGCAGGGAAAGGCAGAAGAAGGTAAAGCAGCAACCATAACAAATGCAGAAGAAAAAAAAAAAAACAAAACCAAACAACAAACCACCAAAAAAAGCCCCAGTTTAATATACTTCCTAAAGCATCCCAAAATAAACCAGACAGACTTTGAAGCTCCACCCATCGCCATCAATCCCCTGCCCAAAAGGAGCAGGGTTCATCCCACCAGCAGAAATCACAGTTTTAAGGCTTTGTGTGGCTTTTACCCCGATTTATAGGGCGGGTGTGAGTGGCTGGTTAACACCGCTGCGGAGTTGTTATTAAAGGTCACTCACCCAGTACAACATAATTACCCCCTGCTTTGCCCAGAGCAAGGCAGAGGCACTCCTGGGAACATCCTCACCATCCAACGGCCCCACTGAGCTCCTGGAGACGGGGCGAGGGGACAACCAGACAGGACTGGCCCAGTCCAGGCGACACCGGGGACAAGTGTGGGGTGATGGAGGCCAGTGGGTGAGGGAGAGGGGACAGTTACCACCGAAGAGGAAGCAAGCTCACAGTTGGAAAGGTTATCCCCTGGAGGCGAAAGATGACCCTCCCGAGGGCAGAGCAGCTGAAAAGGTGGCATTAATTAAGTCAGGGGCTCTCAAAAATGCATGGGACACTAGCTGGGCCAGAAGGAGCTTTGGGGTGCCCGACCCCCTGGGGACTCCTGCCTGCCTCCCTCTGCGGATGGTGGGGAACAAATCAATTCCTCTCCCACCCACACCACTAACTGGGAGGTGGGCATCTCGGTGGGCTGCCCCACTCTTGGTAGAGCCCCATCGAATCTCCTGGGGAGCTGAAGTCCTCTCTAAGCTGCTGTGGTGTAGAGAGCTAAAGGTTTCCCCTCTCTTTGCCCCTAGCTGCCTCCCTCTCCGAGTCAGGAGACACAGATTTACGGTGATACGTCCCTAACGTCCCCAAATCCTCACCTGGGCTGTCTGAGCACAGCCTTCATACTCTCTTAACCCAACTGCTACTTGTTCTCGGGGTTGGCAAAGACAACCCACCCGCTTCTGCGAGCAGCATGACCACCCCTGCTCCTGCACAGCTACAAGGGCAGTCGTAACGGCACCTCTTCACACTGGGACTATGTATTTTTTTTTAAAAACAGGTTCATTTAACAGAGTCTATCCCAGGGCAGCCCCTCACCTAGAGCACGTGGAGCTGCAGGCCATGGCGTTCTCCAGCAAAGGAGGATCTCAGCACAAGCAGAGCTCTTGTGTGACGTGCCCTACAAGCATCACCGGCAAAGAAACCATTGGGTCACCCAAATATCGGCTTTGACCATTTGGCTTTTAGAGGAACGGCAAGCACTGCTTCTGCTCCACTTGGGGACCACCTCCTGTCTCCCCCGTAGCACAACAGGGAGACAGCACTGGCACCTGTGGGGCAGATCCCACCTTCTCTGAAAAAAAAAAATACGTGATGATGTCTTAGGAAACGCTCTCCGTGACTGGTACCCTCCTACTCTGCCTTAAACCAGCCGGTAAGCAGCAAGGGATCCAAAATCCATCCAAAACTCATGCTGTCCATTCACCACCCCAGCATCCGCCTCTCGAGGGGAAAGAGCGGTGGTACAGAATGATGAGCACCAGTTTCAACGGCACGTGAGCATCCAGCCTCACACAGGATAAAAATCCCCAATTTTTGCTGCAGATCCCCACCTTGGCAGCAGCCAGCTCAGGGATGAAGGTGGGACAGGCAGGAAAGCTGGGCTCTCCAGCTGCACTGGGGAGTGCCTTGGGCTAGAAGCAATCAGCACAAAAAAACCCCAAACCCAATGCAGATGTACACCCGAAAACACGTGAAGATCTGACACCTGGATTCAAATTTGGTTCGAGCCCCTTCTCCTAAGAGTTTCAAGGTTCCTCAGCTACCCTGTGAAGACCAGCAAAGAGCAGAGTGACACCAGAAACAACACCCGTGGGCAGGGGGATGCCGGTGGGTTCAGGGAGATTCTCCCTTAAGGAAAGCTGTTTGATGCACAGCTTGCAGCCAGCAGGAAAAGAGCGAAGGGTGAGAAACAGCTGGAGAAACCAAGAGAAACGAGGTCTGGAAAATTATGTCACCTTACTCATCGTTGCCACACGCGGTGACAGCAGCAAATAAAGAGGAGTAAATAGCCTGGCCTGCCACCCAGGTTTCATCTGATGGCTTCTCTACTCCGGTGCTCTGCCAGAGAGATGAAGTGGAAGTGACAGCAGCGGTTCCCGAATCAATGCTCTCGCTTTCCCTCAGCCAGGCTGTCCCCGTGGACCAAAAAAAAAATTATAAATAAATATAATAAAAATAAAATATCAACACGTTGTTTCATAAACAGTAAGGCTGTGGGGAGACAGGCCTGGAGTGGCAGCCTGGAGGGTATTAAAGCTCGAGGTCCCCCGGCAGCAGAGGTGTGAGGGCGTTCACGGGGAGAAGGACGCTGTTTGCCACTGTGTGCCCTGGGTGATGATGATGGTGGGATGTTCCAAAAGCAAAGAGAGGAGCCGGCTGCTCCCCGGATTTGCTGGCTGAACATTGCTGGCAGAGCAAGAAGTTAACCTTCCAGCCAGTGTTTGCTGACCACCTTGTTCTGGGCTCCCCAGTTCCAGAAGGACAGGGAACTGCTGGAGAGGGGACAGCAGAGGGCTACAAAGATGATGAAGGGCCTGGAGCATCTCCCTTACAAGGAGAGGCTGAGGGACTTGGGTCTCCTTAGTCTGGAGAAGAGAAGGCTGAGGGGAGATCTGATCAATGCTTATAAATACTCAAAGGATGGGTGTCAAGAGGATGGGGCCGGTCTTTTTTCAGTGGTGCCCAGGGACAGGACAAGAGGAAATGGGCCCAAACTTGAATGTAAGAAGTTCCACCTAAACATGAGGAGGAACTTGTTTGCTGTGAGGGTGGCAGAGCCCTGGCAGAGGCTGCCCAGGGAGGTGGTGGAGTCTCCTTCTCTGGAGACATTCCAAACCCACCTGGAGGCGTTCCTGTGGGACCTGCTTTGGCAGGGGGTTGGACTAGATGATCTCCAGAGGTCCCTTCCAACTCCATGGGATTCTGTGATTCAGCTGCAGAGGAGCCATTCAGAGGAGACACCTTCAGCAGCACATTTCCATCACGACTCAACCCTCCTTCTCCAAGTTACCCACCTCCTTTAAGCGGGAGAAGTAGCACCCATGGGGCTACCAGAGTCCCCAGTGTAGTGTCTCAAGGAGCTGATAGCACCAGGGGGGTGATAAGAAGCCTCATCTGAGGCTCCCCAGCACCAGGGGCATGGTGGATACACACATTTCTGATGTATATTCTCGCTGCTCACGTTGCTGCCTCTCCCTGCCGGTGGCTGACAGAGCACTGCTGTCAGATTTTTGCCTTGCCCTGTTTTTCACTGTCTGCAATTCCCATTTCTTCCTTGTTATAAAAATAAAAACCAAAACCCATCAAACATAACACAGAATTGTTTTTTTTTTCTGTTGTTGGTGGTGGTGGTTTTTTCGTCACTAACAAGGCTGGGATCTGGCTCACAGGGTCTCTGCAGTGCAGCCTGCCAGGGGACATGGGAGGAGAAGAGGACAGAGGCACAAGAAATTATTAATGCTAGAGAAAGACCCACTCGGGAAGAAAAAGGCTCCTAGTTTTGTTCAGAACAAACTGGTAGAGGAAATCCAGTATGGAAAGGAAAGCGTCATTTTCTACACGTTTAGCTCAAAAAACCCTTTCCCCAAAGAATCCAGTGGCAATTCATTACCCTGGACTCGTAGCAGCCAAGAAGTTCCCACTTTCCAGAGACATCGGATCAACGCGTGGAGGGGGTCTGACACGTGCCATGGAGATGCAAAGCTCCCCGGTGATGCATCCTGGCACACGGACCGCTCTGTCCCAGGGAGGGAACACGTCTCCCGTGAAGGAGACAAAGAGGTGGTGGAGGAAGAGCAATGCTCAAAGTAAATGACAAGACATGGACCCCTAAAAAAGGACAAAAAACTCTAGAGAAACAGCTCAGTTTGGGGATGAGCCTTTGGCAGCCTTTGTCACAGGTCTCTACCAAAGCTGAGGAGCTGGATACTGCCCTTGGAAAGGGGGATAAATGAGTCTTTCAAGAAGAAACCTTCAAGGAAAGAAGTATGATGAAACGCTTGAATGTGGCTCCATATCTACTGGCTCCTGCTGGGCGACTCTGGAGATCCATTCCAACAGTGCAGAATTTGCTGTGTGCTTCTCAGCACAGGCAAGACATGGAGCTCCTGGAGCGGGGCCAGAGGAGGCCACGGAGATGCTGGGAGGGCTGGAGCCCCTCTGCTGGGAGGACGGGCTGAGAGAGTTGGGGGAGTTCAGCCTGGAGAAGAGAAGGCCCCAGGGAGACCTTGGAGCCCCTTCCAAGTCCCTCAAGGGGCTCCAGGAAAGCTGGGGAGGGACTCTGGATCAGGGAGGGGAGCCCTAGGAGGAGGGGGAAGGGTTTGACACTGGAAGAGGGGAGATGGAGCTGAGATGTGGGGAAGACCTTGTTTGGTGGGAGGGTGGTGAGAGCCTGGCCCAGGTTGCCCCGAGAAGCTGTGGCTGCCCCATCCCTGGAGGGGTTCAAGGGCAGGTTGGAGGGGGCTTGGAGCAACCTGGTGTGGTGGGAGGTGTCCCTGCCCAGGGCTGGGGGTGGCACTGGAGGGGCTTTAAGGTTCCTTCCAACCCAAACCATTCTATGAAAATATCATCTTGGTGCAAAGGCTCAACTCAGCTTTGAACTACCAAAGGTCCAAGGGGTGAGGAGAGCCTGTTCTCAGATGGTCTCTATCCAGATGGGTCTAGGAGTAACCACAAGAGATTTATGGCTCAGAGGTTGGTGAGCCATAAATATTGGAGAGCTGTTGTGAGATGGTCATGTCCAACCCCACAGCAAAGGTTGGGCTGCGTTGCTTATATGCTTGCTCTGCTCTAAATCGCAGCACTGACTAAAGAGTAAGGAAGAAAAAATGGATTTAACAACTAGAAGAAAAAATAAAATGAAAATATAAGCACACAGAGTCTTGTCCAGGCAGAGAAACAACATTTTTCTCTCCTAGTCAAAATAAATGTGTGTGTTTGATAGATGCTGGGAGTCTCTGATGAGGGGCTCCAGCAAGGCTAGACCTATGGATGGTTAAATTCTATTGATCTCACTTTCATGAGACCTGATGTTTGATTCCCTCGATGTCAGACTGAGTTAGTTTGATCTGATAATTTAGAATACCAACAGTGCTTAATGTGGACCAGAAATAATATCTGACATGCTGCCCTTCTGCCGGGCTCTTAATGAGCAATTTGAGGTGTTAATAGCTTGGAGACCATCTTCATCTCCAGCTCTGCCACAGTGGATCACATGGTGTCTGCTGAGGGACCCAGAGAGAGTACATTACTGCTTAATTAACATGCAGAGCAGAAAAGGGAGCTGTTGTAACGGCCACAGTGCTAACGAGCCGGCAAAGGGGCTCTGCCAACCCCTTTGGAGCAGAGGCTGAGATCCTGCCAAGCGCTCAGGACCCTCAGCTGCCACCGACTCCGCAGAGTTGGGGGACGCAGCATCCGCTGGAAGAACCAGCACCTGTGGGCTCAGGTCCAGCAAAGCCCATTGAGGGGAAGACGGGGGTAATTAAAAGCTGCAAACTGATTCAGCACTCACCTTTCCAAAAAACCTAAATTGGTTCTAAAAAAAAAAAATAAAATAAAATAAATAAAAGTAACGATAAACAGGCAATCGGCCAACAAGTGGCCCCAGAGGAAATCAATTCCACACAGGCTTCGCTGTAATGTGCTTGTTTCTCTGTTATTATAAAATATATGTATTGTTCTATCATCAAAATTAGATTTTTTCCTTTTAGCTTGTAATTAAACCTTAATCTAATTTACCGGGAGATGACAGGGGCCTCCAAGCAGAGCTTTCAGCACCGCTCACCTCCCTCCCCCTGCTTTTAAAGACTTTCCCCTGCATTTTAGGGTCTGTTCTTGGAGGTTCCGTGCATCCAAAGGGACCACATTAAAGGTCTGTTACTTCCAGCTGGGCATGGGCTCCCCCAGCGCCCAGCTCTTCTCCCCCAAGCCCCCCCGACAGCAACAGCTCATTTCCAGTCCTCAAGAGGTCCTCTCCTCTGAGCCAGCTCCCCGCTCCCCAAACAAAACAGTTCATTGATGGTTTCTATGACTTGTAATAAGCAGCACTTCCACGCACAATGGGTAACTTTGCTCGGTTTCCTAGGGCATTATGGAAAAACCATTTGCTACCGTAATTAAAGCTGCCCAGACCAGACTTTTGTACTATGCAGTGAGCCCACAGCGGGAGGAAGGGATATAAATGTGTTTGTAGACGTGCTCCAGCACGACTGCAAGATTGCTCTTGGGCTCAGAAGCCACAGGCCAGCACTAGATGTAGACCAACCTCTACAGCCTGACCCGAAGCCACAGCAGAACCTGAGGTTTTGCTGTAAAAACACTAAAAAGCTGTTTAGTGAATGTGACGGGCAGTTTGACAGATGAAAACTCACTTCTCCAAAGCAGTGGTTGCCTCAGGCCACCACGGTCTGAGAAAGCATCTTTCCTTCCCAGGGGAACGGCATGGGGGCTACGGCAAAGCAACAACCAGAGACTGGGACACTGTGAAGGTTCTTAGTATGAAGTGACAATAAATGGGGTTGGCAGGGAAGGAAAACAGGTCACGTTGTATACCTGCTTGTCCCAGTGGCCAAGTATGGGTTTGTAGCTCCAGAAATAAAGCAGGACTGTAGGTTATGGGCTACGCAGAAAGTGTTGGTTGTATCTTACAGCCCCAACTTTGCTGGAGAACAGGACATCAGGATGACCTTGAGCCAGCAATATGCCCTTGTGGCCAAGAAGGCCAACGGCATCCTGGCGTGCATTAAGAAGATCATGGCCAGCAGGTGGAGGGAGCTCATTCTCCCCCTCTGCTCTGCCCTGGGGAGGCCCCATCTGGGGCAGCGGGTCCAGTTCTGGGCTCCCCAGTTCCAGAAGGACAGGGAACTGCTGGAGAGGGGACAGCAAAGGGCTACGAGGATAAGAACATCTCTCTGATGAGGAAAGGCTGAGGGACTTGGGTCTCCTTAGTCCGGAGAAGAGAACGCTGAGGGGGGCGGATCTCATAAATGGTTATAAATACTCAAAGGGTGGGTGTCAGGAGGATGGGGCCGGTCTTTTTTCAGTGGTGCCCAGGGACAGGACAAGAGGAAATGGGCCCAAACTTGAATAGAAGAAGTTCCACCTAAACCTGAGGACGAAGTTCCTTCCTGTGAGGGTGGCAGAGCCCTGGCAGAGGCTGCCCAGGGAGGTGGTGGAGTTTCCTTCCCTGGAGACATTCCAAACCCGCCTGGACACGTTCCTGCGCAACCTGCTCTGGGTGGCCCTGCTTTGGCAGGGGGTTGGACTAGACGATTTCCAGAGGTCCCTTCCAACCCCTGCCAGCCTGTGATTTTGTGAGAATGTTGTCTCTTTCCCAGCGTCACATTGGTGGAGATCACCTATTCCCTGAGCATCCACCCTGACCACCGCTGGTAGGTGTCATTTTGACAAGGGAAAGCTGAAGACAATTTGTCAGATCCCAGGGAAACAAGCCTTGCAAAGGACAACAAGACAACAGAAAGGAGGAGAACTTCAAGGAGAGGACAAAGCTGCACGTACCTCATCTGGCTCACTTGGCTGTCGGTCAGGAAGGACCAGTGGTACCGGACGAGAAGTGGGCTGCAGTTGGTCATCTCGATGTAACGCACATCTTCGGTGTCGTTCAAGATGCAGCCAAAGTCCACGGCTGTGGTCTGGATACAGAGATTTGGAAAGTAGACTTCTCCCCGAATGGTGACCCGCTCCTCATGAGGATGCTCAAGAAACTGTATCTTCAGAGCCTTCTCTGCCACCCGGATACTCAAATCCTCTTTATAAGCAGGGTCAAACCTGATGGAGAGATGAAGTTCCTCCCCTGTCTCCAGCTTCAAGGGCTGCAAGGAGATGAAGTGGGGTGAGGTCCCAAGGTCTGACAGCATGAAATGTGTAAATGCTCCAAGTGTGACCCCAATGTACGCTTCTCAGTCCATCATTTTCTTCACGACGTGTCCCTGACTGCAAGCACCACAACACTCCTGTCTGAGACTTTCTCAGGCTCAACTCTGCGCTGTGCACTGACGCAAGAGGGAAATAAATATTGCCCCCCTGAATTCTGAACCCACAAAGGCTATTATGTTAAATACACAACCAAACTGGCACTATGGCACACCAGGGCCCTTTGCCTTGACTTTAGAGGGGCTCCTTTATCCTTACAGCAGCCTCACCCTGGCACTGGTGTGGCACAGAAGTGGTGGCCATGCCTACGACAACGTGTTTAGCCAAGTCCGCGTCCAACACCTTCTGCCGACAACGGGGCAGGTGCCAGGCAGAGGCTGGAGGAACACCCTTAGTCTTCCTGACAGCAGGGGTTGAGGTTAGCTGAGAAGGGCTGCTGGAGAGCTGCGGTGGCTTCCAAGAGACACCTTTACTACATGTCTTGCCCCGACCTAGTTGCCTGCTCCCCTCTTCTCATGTCTTAAAGCCAGGATGTATTTCCCCAATTCAGATGATGCTTCATTTCCTTCATTAGCTTGTTTTGAATCTCTCCCCCTTCCTCCCCCCTATACCCTTTATTCCCATCCCCTGTCTGCCCTCTCACCTTTCTTCTCCCCCACCCTCTTTCTCTCCTCTCTTCCCCCCTGTACCCTTTATTCCTGTCCCCTCTTTCCCCTTTCTTGTCCCCGCTTTCATCCCCTCTTCCTACCCCTCTCATTTCCCCCCCTTTCCTCCTTGTTCCCCCCCTTTCTCACCTCTGTCCCCTATCCACCCATTTCACCTTTCTTTCCCCCTCCTGTCCCCTGTCCACCCTTCCTGCCTTCCTTTCCTCCCTGATCCCCATTTTCCTCCTTTCCTTCCCTCCCCGTTTCCCTTTGCTTTTCCCCCGTCTCCCTTTTCCCCTTTCTTTCCCACGTCTGTCCCCCTTTCCCTTCTTTCCCCAATTCTCCCCCTCGTGTTCCCTGTCCCCCATTCTCCCTTTTTCCCCACCTTGTCCCCTGTTCCCCTGATTTAGTTCAGGTCAGTCTACCGCTGACTCAAAAGACTAAACTTCTCTACTTGAGAACCTCCCAACAGACACGTCCCACCACTATCCTCCCTCTTCAGACCCCAGGAGCAGGAGGGTCCACAGCTGCTCACCTGGACAGGGAAGGGCTGCCCATCTGCATGGCAGATTAAGAAGGGCTGCTCCAAGGCCAGGACAATGCTGAGTGGCAGGGAGGAGATGTTTTTCAAAGAAAGAGGCTTGTACTGAAGAGTTAGGACATCGCTGGGTTGCTACAGAAACAGGAGACAAGGAAAAAAAAAAAGCAAGCTGAAGTGGCCACAACCTCCTTCCCTTTCTGATGCGTTTCATATTTTTCAACCTCAAAAGCGCATACACCTCTATTTACTATTTTTATCAGTTTCTAAAAAGCCTTCTAGAAGTTTATCTCTAAGTATATCAGATGCCTTCCATGTTTAGAAGCCACAGCATTCCCCGGGGGACAGGGAAACAGTGTCACGTTCAGATGAGGGAATAGGACCCTGAGAGGAGGCAGCCGCTTGAATGAGACTCAAACCAGAAAGTTTGTTTCTGGTTTTGTACCTTCTCTTGGGCAGAATGGCCCAAGATATTTTTTTTTTGCTCACATACAGTGATTTCTTATAGATATATGGGCTCTAGTAGCCTCCATAAAGGCAGCAAGGTGAGTCAGAGGAGAAAAGCAAGCATGAATGTAAGAAGTTCCACCTAAACGTGAGGAGGAACTTCTTTGCTGTGAGGGTGGCAGAGCCCTGGAAGAGGCTGCCCAGGGAGGTGGTGGAGTCCCCTTCTCTGGAGACATTCCAAACCCGCCTGGACACGTTCCTGTGCAACCTGCTCTGGGTGGCCTTGCTTTGGCAGGGGGTTGGACTAGATGGTCTCCAGAGGTCCCTTCCAACCCCATGTGATTCTGCGATTTGGCCCGTAGTGAGAGCCTGCGGGAGCCTAAGGTTGGCTTGGAGCATTTATTTGCACATGGAACCGGCCAGAAACCTTGACAGCTCGTTTGCAACGTGTCTCCCGCTGCCCCTGCTACGGTGACAAGATGTCTCTAACCCTCAAAGCTGAGCTCAGCCTCAGCCATTTCTTCCCATTTCTGCCTTTCTCTGGGCTTCCTGCATGGTTTGCATAAACCATACGGCGTTTGGGAAACGAGTTCTGGGGTGTGTTGACATCAAACGAGCTGCAGCGTGTGTAGCACTCGATAAACTGGAGCGCCCGGCGTCAAGCAGACCACACGCAGAACGTCAGGGAGAGCTGAAAAACTTCTAATTAAAATCCAAACTGCCTGCTCACAGGATTTTGCGCTTCTCTGGAAGCCTGGGAACCAGAGGAGAGGCCTGAAAACACAGGAACTAACTAATGAAATCGCTTCTCTTTTTCAGACGCCTCGTGGGAGGCGGGGGGGAGATGATGGAGGAGTCAGGAGCCAGAGACTAAAGGGCATCTGCTTTGTGTTGGTGTTACCATCGCTGCAGCTGAAGGACGTCTGCAGGTCCTCTGAAGGAGGTAAGGCTTGGGGAAATGCATCCATACCAACAGCAGGGAAGGCAAAGAGGGACAAGAGATGACACTTTTTTCCTCGTCAGCCCCAGGAACTGTCAGCAATCTCAGTTCTTCTCAGCTCCCCTCCAGGATTGCTGTTCAGACTTCACTGTGCCTTGGAGGATCCTCAAAAACCTCCCTTTATACTGAGCACAGGAACCGGTGTCTCTCTAGATGGATCACCCTGCTCGGTGGAGCAGCTGAAATCTCAATCTTACTTCAGTGAAGATAAAAACCAGTCCCATCTCTGAAAACATCCTCACTTCCTTTCTGAAGCACCTCAGGAAGGGTGAGGAAGGGGTTTAGCATCATCCAGCCGCAGTGATCTGCTCTCCCACCTCCAGGCCCAGAACACGAGGTGCATGTCCCAAGCCCCACACTGTCCTCCTGGGTCCCACACATCTCACCCTGTGCCCTTGGCTCTGCAGCTCAATTCTATCTCCACATCCAGAAGGGCAGAAGAGAGCTGGTGAGACTGTCCCCAACCCAGAGAAGTGAAATAATGATCTCAGTGTTAATGGCAGAAGCTTGGTCCTGCTCCAATCAATGGGCAAAGCTCCATGAACTTGGAGAAGCTGTTTAAATTCCTCCTTTGAACTTAATCACACACACTCCGAAGGCCTTCAACTCATCATCCACGCTATTAAACACCAGGATGAAATCCAGAAACTTACCTTCTCCACCCGGAAAGCAATTTCTCTGGAGGACATTTGCAGAACAGGAGCTACGAACTCACACGTGACGTCCACCTGCATGATCTGTGTCTTCCCTGCCTTGCTCCCCACCATGGCGTGGCACAGCAGCCGCTCCTTCACCACCTGTGTGCAAGAGTCACACGTCACCCAGCAGGTGCCAGCAGGGTGTCCAGAAAACACATTTTGCTAGCCACCCGACCCTCGACTTAAAGGAGTCTGAAAGCCTGGATAAAAAGCATGCCACGGGATCTCGGCCATCAATCGTCAGCAGGTATCACTGCAAGAGTGCTGTCTCCGGCTCTGGGGCCACCAACAGCAAAAGGACATGGAGCTGTTGGAGAGGGGCCAGAGGAGGCCACAGAGATGCTGGGAGGGCTGGAGCCCCTCTGCTGGGAGGACAGGCTGAGAGAGTTGGGGGAGTTCAGCCTGGAGAACAGAAGGCTCCAGGGAGACCTTGGAGCCCCTTCCAGTCCCTCAAGGGGCTCCAGGAAAGCTGGGGAGGGACTCTGGATCAGGGAGGGGAGCCCTAGGAGGAGGGGGAAGGGTTTGACCCTGAAAGAGGGGAGATGGAGCTGAGATGTGGGGAAGAACTTGTTTGGTGGGAGGGTGGTGAGAGCCTGGCCCAGGTTGCCCCGAGAAG
>QJSC01018064.1:0-17761 GCA_003697955.1 Calidris pygmaea | reverse complement strand
CAGCAGGGGGCGGCACTGGGTGGGCTTTGAGTTCCCTTCCCACCACACCATTCTATGATTCCTGCCAAAAAGTTACAGTCTCTGCTCTCCTCAATAGCCCCTTCTTCATTTTATGCTGCACTCTACCTATTCTGCACTCAAATGTCCATAGTGTTACACCATAACACCCACAAAAGGCACTTGTGAATCGTGTGCTGCCTACGATTGTAATAATCCCTGCCCCAAGTGATTATTGCTTTGATGTGCTCCATTGCTAAGCATAATGCTTACAGTAGGAACTAATTTAAAAACAACCCCACAAACTATATGAAGGGAAAGAGGCAATAGAAGGACCCGTGGCAGCAAACCCTCCCTTGGAAGCTCAGTGGAAGGGATCCATGGGAACAACCCAAACAGCCAGCCTGTCTTGGGGGTAAAGAGGGGATTGCTCACTCCTAGGACATACTGTGTAAAACGCTCTGCTTAAGCTGGATGCTTTTACATTCAAGATTTTTCCTGATTTCTCATGGTTTCACTTCTCAAAATTCCTCCCTTCGTTTCCTCACTCTTTCCCTGGTACAACACCACTACCCAACTCCTCCTCGGAGCCCACGGCCTTCAAAATCATCTCTCCTGCACATGCAATGCAAGGAGTTGGGCTGCTGACCAACCTGAAGAGTATGAAGCTCCCAAGACCCAAGCAAGGTGGACTGCCCACTCCCCACAGGGTCTTGGCTTTGACTCCAGGAGCCAGGTAGCCACAGATAGCTTTCCAGGGGAGATGTCCTCTCCAGTGCCCTGAGCATTTTGTTTCCTTTCTGGTATCTTTTTCCCCCTCTTCAGCAAAGCTTTTGGGCTCAGAACTGCACAGGTGCAGTCCCTTTGCAGTCAGGTGTGTGGATAATCAAGTCTTCTTCAACTTACACTGAGGTGACCCTTTAAAATGCCTTTCAAAAGACCAGGAGCAGCAGGAGCTTAATGCAGATTTATTCCACTTTTGCTTAAATATCTGTGCCCAGTGGTCCTGGGGCCAGGGAACGCACACCAGGGTCAGCTACTGCTTCTCTGCAGAGTTGGGTTTCCCCTGGAAAGAAGGGGCTGGGGAGGAGAGGACCCAGTGATCCTGCTGAAATTGTCCCTCTGAGCTGCCATCCATGAGTGCCTACAGACCTGGCTGCCCTTGGGACAGCTGAGAGACCAGGGCGAGCTGTTATGGAAATATTGACAAAAGTCCAAGCTGTCAATTATAATGATCCCTGGGAACAGTTTCCCACACAGAGAACGTCACTCCGATCATTAGAGCTGACACATGGTGTTCGTTTTTCTCCTCCAGGACTCGGTGCTAGACGAGCCCTCTGCCCATCTTTGTCTGCAGAGGAAAAACGATGCTACTCCCAGACACTCCCCCCTCCACAGTTTTACTCACTGCTTTCCCCAGATATATTACCTGGCTTTTTTTATTTATTTATTTATTTACTTTCTGCCTGTGCTCCTAGGCTAAGCATAACTTATTTTCCCTGCCTTTCCTCTCTTCCCCAGCACGCAACACCTCGTAACCTGCCGTTTGCCCCTGAAGTCACGACGCTTCCTTCAGCCTGTGTTTTGGTACCAGCAAGTTGGGGTTATGGTAACTATAGAAACACACACAAAAAAAAGCCCTTAGCAACTGATGGTGGCCAGCAAGGAAAGCAACTGGTGCTGCCATGGTAACCTGTGGCATTAAAACACTTTCTTGAAAGCATTTACTCATTTTCTCATGAGAATGTCAAGGGGCTGCAGAAGGAGCCCCAGTGGAAGGCATGATGGGGAAGGCTCAGCACTCATGGGGGACCTCACCTGGGGAGTGCTGGAGGAGCCTTCCAGCATCATCTCCATAGTCTCGCCAGGCATCAGCTCCATCCTCAGTGGTCGAAGCTTAAACACTGGGCTGGGGGGTTTGGGGCTCTGGGAGGAATCTTTGCCCTTGGTGTTGCTGATGGCAGGGAGACGATCCCGCTGGTGAAACGGGGCGAAACCTTCTGTCGTCCAATAGAGCTGATGGATCCGTCGTCCTTTGTTGGTTATCTTGAAGTGGTAACAGCAGGAATCCAGGCTAGAAGAGAAGCAGAGATGGAAAACGTCATGGGAGCTGCCACTGCCCAGCGCTCTCCCAGATTCAGTGCCCTGATGGCCTTGTGTGACCCCACAGTCAGCAATAAATCCTCCTCTGAAAAGGCTGACCAAGCTCAAAGCTTCAGCAAGAGCCAGACCTTGGTTGCCCCTAAGTTTAACACCATCCAGCAGCTGCTGTGTTTGAGTACAGCAAGGAAAAGCTTCATGGAGAACATCATAGTGATCTCAGCAGCTTCAAGAAAGAGCATCACCAGCCTTTGGTCCTCAACCCTCGGAGAGTTTTTCCAAGGTTCTTCCTGCAGGTCTCACAGGATCACAGAATGATATGGGGTTGGAGAGACCTCTGGAGATCATCTAGTCCAACCCTCCTGCCAAAGCAGGTCCACCTAGAGCAGGTTGCACAGGAATGGTCTTGCTCCATCAGATGTGAAGCTGACTTGTCCTGGATGCAAACAGAAGGAAGACAAGGTTCGCTGCCATTTCACCTCCCCTTTGGGAGCTGCTGCCTCAGGTGGCTTCCTCTGAAGATGCTATTTGGGAGCTGCAGGGTATATAGACTCCTTTGGTGACCTGGGCACCGCCTGTCTCACTCGTGAGGTCCCTGCCCTCAGTCTCCCCGTTCCTTGGGGAGCATCCAACTCTCATCACCCCCAAGGTATCACCCTTTGCTGGAACGGCACAGCTGGTCTCTGTTTTAGGAAGACAAACGAACACAGGATGAACAGAAGCTTCCCTGCTAAGAACACAGCAGCAGGACCAGGTCTAGCTGCTGAGGGAACAGAGCGACAACAAGAGATGAATAACGGGAGCTAGATACGAACCAAAACGAATATTCAATGGAAATTGATTCCTTCAAGTGAAGAAACACTAACTGCAGGCTCGTCTGGAGGAATTATTTTACCCGCTGTAAATCTGAGTATGAGCAGGAAATGAATCGTTCCTGGAACAGTTATTGTCTTTTTGAAAAGTACAGAATATGTGGCTTACTAACTGCACCTCCGCCGTAAGCACACAGGGGTGACGGTATAGAACAAACCAGCCTGAAACAAGACTGTTTAAAGAAATGATGTATACAAGTTCAACAGTATGAATGTAACCAGGACAATGTATGGAGATCAACCAGGCCAAATGTGAGGTCCTGCAGTGGATCAGGGCAATCCCAAGCACAAATCCAGGCTGGGCGGGGAATGGCTGGAGAGCGGCCCTGAGGAGAAGGACTTGGGGGTGTCGGTGGAGGAGAAGCTCCACACGCCCCGGCAACCTGCGCTGGAGCCCAGAAACCCCCCGCACCCTGGGCTGCATCCCCAGCCCCGTGGCCAGCAGGGAGAGGGATGGGGGGGATTCTGCCCCTCTGCTCCGCTCTGGGGAGACACCCCCCCTCCCAGTGCTGCCTCCAGCTCTGGGGCCACCAACAGCAGAAGGACATGGAGCTGTTGGATGGGGCCAGAGGAGGCCACGGAGATGCTGGGAGGGCTGGAGCCCCTCTGCTGGGAGGGGGGGCTGAGAGAGTTGGGGGGGTTCAGCCTGGAGAAGAGAAGGCTCTGGGGAGACCTTGGAGCCCCTTCCAGTCCCTCAAGGGGCTCCAGGAAAGCTGGGGAGGGACTCTGGATCAGGGAGGGGAGCCACAGAACAAGAAAGAAGAGAGATGGAGCTGAGATGTGAGGAAGAACTTGTTTGGTGTGAGGGTGGTGAGAGCCTGGCCCAGGTTGCCCCGAGAAGCTGTGGCTGCCCCATCCCTGGAGGGGTTCAAGGGCAGGTTGGAGGGGGCTTGGAGCAATCTGATGTGGTGGGAGGTGTCCCTGCCCAGGGCAGGGAGGTGGAACTGGAGGTCCCCTTACAACATAAACAATTCTATAACTTTAAGTTTAGTATGAAATGGTTTATCTGTGGACAGCAACAACCAAAAGCTTGGAGCAGCTCGGGGTGGATGCAGAATTTGTGGCTCTGTAAAATGCCACCCTGGTCCCACCTCAGCTCACCTGGTAGCAGCTCTGCAATGGCAGCAACTCCAAACTGAGCCTGAAGGTGAAGATGTGAAGAGGGCAGGGGACAAGGACATGAACCACACCAACGTCGTCCCCTGCATTGTGTAGCCTATTTGTGGCCGCACAGAGCACAGGAAACGCTGGACAAGCACCAGCCTCCCCCTTTGGGTGGATGGCTTGTGGTGCATCTTTAAACCCCCAAAATCTATCCTAAATACTTAAGGTAGGATTAACCTGCTCTTTCTACCCCAAAATTTAGCTATGGGAGCACTGCAGATCCTCTTTGCAGCCAGGGAAAGGAACAGGCACCTCGAGAAGACCAGTCTTCTCCTCCCAAGAGGCCTCCAACACAAGGCACTCTGAAAAGGCTTATTTTCCTCCCATTTATAAGGCGTTTGTGTCTGAAACCAGGTACGTTCTTGGGATCAGTGAGTCCCCTCCTCCCAGCTGAGCTTTTTCAATTAGCACTCTCAATTTATCCCGCCCAACCTTGGCAGGCTTCTCCTCCTCTCCCATTCAGAGCTGGTCCCGCAGCCACCTTCGCTTGCCCGCACCCCAGGCTGCTGCTGATGGAGGAGACAGCAAGGAAAACAGGCAGGAAAAGCCAGGAAAGAAGGAATCCATCCAATAAAGAGCAGCCCGGCAGGGGAGCCAGGGAAAACGAGTGAACCGAGGGATGATACAGGGCAAAGACAAATTCCACTGCTCCTCCAAGACTCCTGGGCGGAGGGGAAATAAAACAGCACCATTAATTTAGTCAAGGAGTCGATAACAAGCTACCGCCCAAGGTTTTCTCCGCTGTTGAGAGATGATACTCCACAGTGAGTGAAAAAGCAAAGCAACGTTACCGCGAAGGGAAATATGGTTATACCCGTAACGTAGCGTTTTCCAGCCGGAGGCTTCTGGGACCTGCTGTTTTCCTCCAAACCTTTATTTGATAAAGCGAAGAAATAAATGTATTATAACTAAGGACGATTCAGCGACAATTTAGCAACTGGTGCCCATTTTGGTGGCTTTTGATGGCATCTAATTGCTTTCAAATGGCCATAAAATGTTTCTAAAGGAATTCCCGTGGCTTCAGTGACACGGGGCCAGGACCTTGAGCACTGAAGGAGAACTGGCCTGAAGGACTATAGCAAAAGAAGAAATGGCCTTACGTTGTGCCAGGGGAGGCTTAGGATGAAAATTAGGAACAATTTCTTCACTGAAAGGGTGATCAAGCATTGGAAGAGGCTGCTCAGGGAGGTGGTGGAGTCGCCATTCCTGAAGGTATTTAAAAGCCTGGCAGATGTGGTGCTGAGGGACATTGGTCAGTGGTGGGTTTGTCAGTGTTGGGTTGATGGTTGGACTTTATGATCTGAAAGGTCCCTTCCAACCTGGACAATTCTATGGTTCTAAAACTCCTCCTTGCTGAGCCCCTGGGAAAAGTGGGAGCTGAGAGAGACCCTACCTGAAGTGTGGCCCCAAGTTGAGCTCCGGAGCGAAGGGTTTGTCGGTGACAATCGTGGTGCCGATGCCGACGGCTCGCACAGGGATGACGTAAGTATGGCTGTTCTCTATGAACAGGTTCACCTCATCCTTGAACTTCTCGGTGTCGTCCAAGTTTGCTGTGACAGTCACAGACACCTCGCTCTCGGAGGGGATCACACCTTTACTGGGTTCAACCCTCCAGCGTGAGCATTTCCCAGCCTGTAAGAGAAGCCAAACACTAACTTAGGATGGAAACCATGGACGCTGGTCCCTTGTGGGGTGCAGGAAAAGGGAAGAGTAAAGATATGAGGGTGAAAAACATAAAGGTTTAATTTCCCTAAATGTTGTGTCTGGAAACAACAGCTTATACAACCTGTATTTTACCCTCCTTTTACAGACTCACTTCATTAACCCAGTTTCGCCCAATCCCAAGGGGTGCTCATCCTCAGGAGAAGGCTACTCCCCTCACCTTCAGTCTCTCCTTTGGAGTGGACACCAAGGGAAGTTACTTTATTTCTCCTGGCTTCCTCACAACAGTGGCCAGGTCGGCATAAAGGTTTGAGGCCAGCAGACGCCGGGATTGCTCAAATCCTGCAGCAGCAGCCACAGAGCCTGAAGAATAACTCCGTAAAACTGGTCGATCAAAACCCCAACACCAAAAAGTCCTCTTGCCCACGATGTTTCTCCACTGGCCCCGAAGGACTGGAGCGCTCAGTTCCCACCCATCATCAGCTGCAGCGAGATGCCCCACTGTCCTTGGCTTTGGAAAATTCCCTTATAAGTGTCTACGCAGCCGGGCGGTGAAGAGATAAGCAGAAAGAAAAGTGCAAGACATGCCCTGTGGGCACAGTTTGGGCTTCCCAAGCGCTCTCTTCCTCTGGTTTCTCATGGACCTTCCACCACAAGTGGAGCAATAAGGGAGCTGGACCCCCAGCCCATCTAAAACCACATTCTCAGGGAGCAAGCCTGCAGTGGACATGGAGATGCACGCAGCGCTGCCAGGCCAGCATGAAACCCACTGGGATGGAGGTGTAACCGCTTCCAAACATCATCACGGTGACAGTGGTACGTGCACCTCAGTCCCACACTGTGTTTGGGACAACAGGCACTACTCACCCAAAACAACACCATATGGTTAAGAGAAGAGGTTTTTTTTTTTATTTTATTTTTTTAATAAGGAGCAACAACGTGCTTGGAGGACTGACATAATCCAAGCAACTGCTTGATCTAGCTGAAGTTAGCTTCCATCCATCAGGCTGGTGGCACTGAGCTCTAACAGGACACCAGCCAGCCCAAGAGCATTAGAAAACCAACTGAAAATCAGAGAGGGACTTTTTAGAAGGGCATGTAGTGATAGGATGAGGGGAAACAGCTTTAAACTGAAAGAGGGGAGATGGAGCTGAGATGTGGGGAAGAACTTGTTTGGTGGGAGGGTGGTGAGAGCCTGGCCCAGGTTGGCCAGAGAAGCTGTGGCTGCCCCATCTCTGGAGGGGTTCAAGGGCAGGTTGGAGGGGGCTTGGAGCAACCTGGGCTGGTGGGAGGTGTCCCTGCCCATGGCAGGGGGCGGCACTGGGTGGCCTTTAAGGTCCCTTCCAACTCTAACCATTCTATGATTCTAAAACCAAGCAGCACTTTGAAGTCATGGAAAGCATTTTAAATAACCCCCTAAAACAACCTCTGCTAATGACGAGGATAAGCCTCGCTGGAAGCCAGGGAAGCAGTAACTTGCTGAGCATTTGGGGTACCAACAGTACATGTAGGTGCCCCAGCTTCGATAACTCCTCCAGCTGATTGCACCCTGCATGGAGAGCAAGGCAGGTCTCCATCCCTGCATCCCAGGATGGAGCATGCCAAAGGCATCAACGTTATTCCAGGCACTGGCAAAATCAATCAACTCGGCTACATTTCATTTGTCCTCTAGAGCTGCAAGAGAAAGTCTTTAAAAAAAAAAAAAATGCAAGATGAGGATGGGATGAGGGCAGTTGGCACAGGGTAAACTCAGGGCTCTGCTTCTCCAGGGGGAGCAGGCTTGGCTTTTATCACTCCTGTACCTTCCACTTTCATTACTACCTGCAGCCTCCTCCCTCCACTCTTCTATTTTGGGACCTCATACTCTGTTAAGGAATGTTCTTATATTCCCCCTTCTGAGGTTTGGCTAGTTCTCCTTTTGTTTTCTGCATCCCCGACCCTCCTTGGCTGTGGAGGAGACGCAGTGCTTGAGAATCAGGCTGATCCTCAGGATGTTTGGCTTGACTGGAAGGTGGCAAACAAAGCAAAACCCATCAGCAGAGCTCCACCTGGTACTCAGAGACACTACAGTCACTGAAACTCCACCAAAAACCAGCACCAAATTCATTTTCATCTCAAAGGCCAGTGAAGCACACAACCCCGGGCAGAGAGAAAACTGACCTCACTCGCATCAGATCCCACCAACCTTCTTCCGTTGTCCTTCCACCCCGGGCGTAGCCTCAGAGGGCCATCCACTGGGCTGCCATCAGCCAAGAGCTACCCAGCCAGCGCCTCCACGCCGAGCCGGTGGGGTGTTAGGTTTTCACTGACATTAATGTACAACTTTTCCTCTGATTCATGATGACACAGGGTAGCTCGCTCAAAAAGGAGACCTGATAGCTTTGCTCCAGAGGTGAATCTGCAAGTCTGCGAGCTGACAAAGCTCATTTATCAAAGCCTGGCAACAAGCCGGGCAGTAAATTGTACCCAAGAAGCTATTACTGAGGAATAATGATAGGCTGTCTCCACGGAGCCAGACTTTGAATTTGCTAGGGTGACCCAGCGCAGACCCACCATGCCCTGGCCAGGCCAACAGCCCGCTCCGGAGGAGGATAGTTTGTATAGTGTCCTCATTCCTTCAGCTCCTGTTTGGTGTGGGTCCAAGGGGAAGGAGATCTTCCAGCACTGACAGGCTCTGCTGGGCCAGATTCCTGCTGGTTTCTAGGTCAGCTTCTACCTACAGCCATCCAGGCTGCGTCCCCGAGACAAGAAGTCTCTTGGAGCCGTGCTAAAAACCTCCATCCCTTTAGAGATCAAGAATCTAACTTCTGAGAACATCCCTGATGCTTGCTTATCCCTGGGTGCTCTAGAAAATGATGCGGTAGCTGGATGCATGGGATAGACAAAGACGGGGGCTGTTTCTGACCCTGGAGGACCTGGCAGTATTGAACATCAGAGTCCCTGAGTGCTGGGCAAGGGTTGGGATCAATCACTTAAATCAAGAAGTTCAACACTGAGATCTTTAGTTTCTCCCCGGACAGGTTTCCATTGTGAGTAAGAGCTGCCAAAATTAACCATGGTTATAAGGGAGACCAGCGAGACATGGACAGCTGGCTGCCCCAAGGGACAACCAAGGAGCCACCACACTCACTTTTCTTGAAGCTACTTACAGCTAGTTAATTAGTGTGATGTGGTCATTCTGGCCTGGCACGAGTGACAGGGGCAGCAGAACTCAGTATTTAAGATGTGGCTGTATGTTACCAAGCCACAGCCCTAGTGAGAGAGCGCTCACACCAGGTCAAGGTGTGGAGGTTGCACGAAGGGGAAATAAACCCCCATCCCACATCAGCTGTGTAGAGCTTTGCCCAAGGTGTTTTAGCAGCCCTGAGGTGGGGGACTCTGTTGTCTTCATTTCAAAGCTACTCCTTATCTGCACAAACTATCAGTGATAGGAAACAGCCCAAAAGCATCCTAACACCCAACAGGAGATGGAGATCATAGAATGGTTTTGGTTGGAAGGGACCTTAAAGACCACCCAGTGCCACCCCCTGCCCTGGGCAGGGACACCTCCCACCACACCAGGTTGCTCCAAGCCCCCTCCAACCTGGCCTTGAACCCCTCCAGGGATGGGGCAGCCACAACAGATCAGTGTGATGCTGGTTAGATGCTCCCACCAACAACCAGAGCTCTTCCTGGCACCTCAGCACCAGCACCTCCTCGGCAAAAGCACGGGGACCACCTGGGTTTAGCCCCTGTCCCAGCGCACCATTAAGGGGATGCTTTATGAAATTAAAGGGCAGAGCCTCGAAAGCCAGCAAAAATATAAAAATTAAAGCGTGGCACTCACTGCCACCCACAACACAGCCTAATTTGTCACACTTGGTTCAGCTAATAGCAGCCTGCTGAGGGAGCTAATGAAGCTTGTCTCCCACTTTGTGTCCCCTGTCCATAGCTCACTCCTCCTCTCCCCGCCGGGCTGGGCAGAGCAGTGTCACCACTCTGTCCCTCACCAGCCAGGGACACGGGCACGGCTCACCCGACCGCTGCCAAGCACAGCATTTAATAACCAAACTCCTCCCGCTTTTCCGGTGGGAAAAGCACTCAGCTGAGTCACCCTTGCCTGCAGAAGCATAATTGCCTTGAAGCCTTCCACCCTCCTTTGATTCAGTTGGCCAACGGGTGCAGAAACCAGTTTAGTTTCCCTAGATGAGCAGAATTACAATTTCTTCAATTACCCAAATACAGCAATTTTGGAAGGACATGAACTCATATAAGATAGCCGACGTGATAAAAAACCCCTCTTCCCTTCAGGCACCTTTTCCAAGGTCTCCCTGAAACTTCTCCTTCCTTTTTTTAAGAGCCCCATGTCCTGGACTAAAGCCAGTGCAACCCTGGGAGGTACACAGCCTTCTACCTTCTTTGGGTTTTGATATAACTGGTCACCAGAAGAAGACTGGAAGTTCTTGACCATGACCGATGCCGTGAGTTTCCAGACATGGTCCAGCTCTGTCAAGACCAGACGGTGGAAATCACCAAACTGGTACCACTGTGTTCACAGAACACAGCCTTTAAACAGCAAACTGATGGTTTAAGTCCCAAGGTAAGCTTTTGGAACACCACAAGGCTCTGGTGGGACAGCTCTGGAATGAGTTAAGCTTACAGTACATCTTCTCTCCAGAAGCTCTGCTCACCTCGGAAGAGGCCACATATTCACAGCCAGTGCTGCCCATACCTTGCAAAGTTAATTTAACACTAATTTCTAAATAGCATTGCAGATATCATTTGAAGGGCAGGGCACTGTCTGCCCGCGTCTCGCTACGAGCAAACGCTGACAGCCTGGCTAATTATTCAGATGCTTGGGGGAGGACAAAAAAAAAAAAATATAAAATGCAATTTACAGTAGATTTAAAAACCACCCTCTTGCCAATTTGAGTCTGCTCCGACTTCAGCGAGAGCAGCCGGAGAGAGCTACGAACAATGTCGAGATGCTCTTCAAAGCCTTCCTCGCCCAGATAACGACAAAACCTCCTGTCAGCCAGGACACCAAACAGCATCCCTAAAGCAGCAATCCCTTTATCGGCGCTGTTTTGAAGTTTATCTCCCATGTTTTGCTGTCTCTCCATATGGTTGCTTCTCTAATAGAGGGAACGCCGGAACAAGCTCGCGATAATAAGCAATGAATTAGTCAATGAAACGAATCCTGCACTAATGAGGAGAGAAGCGAGTACGGGAACTGTGTGTTCTCTCTTTGCTCACACCGAGTTCGACCAAGAGCTTTTATATGCTGCCTGAAAAATCAGTTGACTTTTCTCAAGTGAATCCCAGGGAAAAGATAGACAGTTGTAGGGTTTTTGTTCTTTTTTTAAAATAAACAGAACTTGGTCTCTTCTGCACTGTCAGCTCATCCCTGGGAAGGTGTGGAAGGGGGATCTGCTCACCAGGGATTCTCCTGAAGATGACACTACATGGGGCTGCACCACCGCTGCTGGAAACCAGGCGGCAGCCAGCACCATCAGGAACACAGGGATCTGCATCAAGGATCAGGGACCCCCAGTTAGGACTCTCATGAGAAGAAGAAATCTCAAAAAAAGGTGGCTTTTTTTTTTTTTTTTCCTTTCTCCTCACTCATTACAAGGCACTGGGAAACCACTGTTTCCCCCCCGTGGTAGGACATAACAGACCCAGCATGGGGGTTCTGCAGGCAGAAGAGAGCTGCGCCTGATTAACAAAAATTACACCCCAGGCTTGTCTCTTCTTTTCTGATCACCCAGGCGGGACACGTGCTGCCTTCCGCGACGCCGAGAGATGTCGTTCTCCGTGGCCGAATAAAAGACCCCCCGAGAAGACGGAATGACAAAGAACAAGGTAGGAAAGGATCAAAGAAAGATGCTTTTTTCCTCTCTGCCTTTCTGCAGGGAGAGCAAACGCTCCCATTCATCAATAACAACTCTTTTGCGCTTGTCAATGTGGCAGAACAAAAAAAAAACCCCTCAGACACTTGGAGAAACACGGCAAGAAGATGGCAAGCAGCAGCAAGGAGGGGAAATAGCCACCCTTTCCAGTGGGTCGTATCACCCCCGGCTCAGATGCAGCAGCTCCTTCATGTTGACCCATCCCTCCAGTCTTTCCTACCCACGGAACAGGCAAACCCTTCCCTTGCTGGATCCAGAGGATGCCCAGCAGCTGGAAAAGCAATCTAAGCAGGAAAAAGTACATCAGACAGACACGGGATTCGGTGGATGAGCACGGGCTGACACGCCAGCCCCAAGGGTGACAGATCTGCAGGGATAAGGCAACGCAGGACTAGGGTATGAAGTCCCTACACTCCTCTTCAAACCCCAAAAGCCCCATCTCAATGCACAGCTTTGGAGGCTTTATTTGTTTCCTTCTGGCAATGGTCAGTGCTGCTCCTAGCATAGGAGAGACTCGACCCATCCGAGGGAGAAGAAGAAGAGAGGGGTATGGGGAAGCCTGTGCACGAGGGATGCTCCACAGGATTTGATTCCTTAAACCACTATCCCAAAGTGAATTTACCCACAAAAAAGCATCTCTGCTTGCTCAGACAATGCAAGAGGAAAGCTTGGCTTAACAGGAACAGCAATTTGCACGTGATGGTTAAGGGTACCACCACGGGGGCAGCGCGGCCATGTGCGTTACAGCATCTCCCTCTTCTACCTCCGACAAGAGACCAGTCATTTACTTGCTCTGGTGCTGCCCCTTAATTTAATCTCAGCTGGTTTGTTGAGCTGCCAGTCAGCGTACTGTAACATCGCTGAGCCAAGGCTGCTGTGAAAATTTCAATCGATATCTCTTTCTTTCGAGCGGGGACAGTGATCTATAAAGCCCAACTGCAAACAGCCACGGTTTGGAGATTAGCCATCAGATGGGAGACAGGGAAACCGCTGTCCTGCTGTCCTCCAACAATCTCCTGTAGCTTTGGCATCTCAGAGAACAGGGGCACAAGTGAACAGAGGATGCTCAAGTCACCCAGGAGCCAGGCTAAGGGACAGCCGGAGACAGCTCCCCCCTCCAACACCCAACTGCGTCTCAAAATTCTGTTTCCAAACTATCTAGTCTTCTCTTTTTCCCCCATCTATATATCACCGGACAACAACGAAGGGGTGAAACTTCCGCTGAGGCAGCAAAACAGCACCAGAGCAGGCAGCTGTGGGGGGTAAGAGAGCAGCTTGGGCACCTCTCGCCCTCCCCAGCCCTGCATCCCCAGACGGGCATCGCGGCGTTGGAGAACCTGAAGAGCCCTTGTCCAAACAGCTGATCCAGCAGGTCCTCAGGACCTGCCTCCTTCAACACCTCCCTGATCTCAGTAGCTTCTCCTGAGAAGCTGAGATGCTCCCCGTGGAGTAAACTCATCCCTGGGGAGTCCGCCGGTGGTGGGGGGGGGCCTGGAGCAGCAGAGCCCATCTTTACCACAGGGAATGAAACCATCCCCCAACCACCTCATATTATTGATCGGCCACAATATTTGCAGGGATTGCCACGAAGCAGGATAGGATTTATCTCCCAGTCCCATCAATTAGGGCACTGAGGAGAGGGAGAGGCTGTGTGATGCCAGCTGCACAGGGCAGGGAGGGAAAGCATCACAGCAGGACAGCAGCACCCACATAGAGCTCAGGGGGGGTAATATTGGGTACAAACATGCAAAACCCACCAATACACACCAGTACCACCTACCTGAGGCGGCTCACCTCTGCAGAGGTGGAAAGCAGATTTTCATCGAGGAGCCAAAGCAAGCTGGGATTTCCCCCACTGTGGGGTTACGTGGGGAGGGACTCTGGATCAGGGAGGGGAGCCCTAGGAGGAGGGGGAAGGGTTTGACACTGGAAGAGGGGAGATGGAGCTGAGATGTGGGGAAGAACTTGTTTGGTGTGAGGGTGGTGAGAGCCTGGCCCAGGTTGCCCAGAGAAGCTGTGGCTGCCCCATCCCTGGAGGGGTTCAAGGGCAGGTTGGAGGGGGCTTGGAGCAACCTGGTGTGGTGAGAGGTGTCCCTGCCCAGGGCAGGGGGTGGCACTGGGGGTGGGCTTTAAGGTCCCTTCCAACCCAAACCATTCCATGATTCTACATTTATCTTCCTCGGCATAGAAACTGGAGTGAAACAGCAGGAAAAGCAGCAAGAGGGAAATTCAGCCTGGGTTAACCAGCCCCAGAAATTCACAGAATCTTCATGGTCGGAAGGAACCTTTGAGATCATCCAGTCCAACCACAAACCCCCCCCCCCAAAACCCCAAAAAAAACAAACAAAAAAAAAAAAAAAAAAAAAAAAAACAACACAAAAACCCAAACAACCAAATGAAAAAAAAGCAAACAAAAAACCACACAAAAAAACCACACAAAAAAACCAACTAACAAACAGACACAACCCAACAATCTCGGGCACTAGAGCATGCCCTGAAGTGCCATGTCTACATGTTTCTGAAATCCCTCCAGAGATGGTGACTCCACCACCTCCCTGGGCAGGCTCTTCCAGTGCCTGACCACCCTCTCAGGAAAGTCATTCTTCCCAATATCTCATCTAAACCTCCCCTGCCCCAACTTCAGACCATTTCCTCTGCTCCTGTCATTATTCCCTTGGGAGAAGAGGCCAACCCCCACCTCTCTACACCCTCCTTTCAGGGAGCTGTAGAGGGCAATGAGGTCTCCCCTCAGCCTCCTCTTCTCCAAACTAAACATGCCCAGTTCCCTCAGCCTCTCCTCGTAGGACTTGTTCTCCAGACCCCTCCCCAGCTTGGTGGCTCTCCTCTGGACACGCTCCAGCACCTCAATGTCCTTCTTTTGGTGAGGGGCCCAGAACTGGACACAGCCCTCGAGGTGAGGCCTCACCAGTGCCCAGTCCAGAGGCACCATCACTGTCCTGCTCCTGCTGGCCATGACCCACCCAGCATACAGAAGCATGAATCTTCTTCCAAACCCTGCTTTGATTCCTGCTCCAGTGGAGAGCACATTCCCCCCTCAGACAGACCTTACACCCTTGTCCCCATCATGAGCAGGAGTCGAGGCCCAGCAGATGCAGACACAACAGGGAAACCCATCTCCTTTCAGCAGCGAAGGACCACCGGGTTCTCTCAATCTCCTAAAGCTCCAAAAGCATGACTCTCAGAGCTAAAGACCTTCCACAAAATAGAGGGAGAACTTGTAAAAACGACCCAAGCTAATTTCTTCCCAAACACCTACGCAAACTCTGTTTTACCCAGGCGTGCCCCACTAAAACTGCCCCCAGAGCCAGGCTCTTCTTGCTGTGTTGTGATGGAATATCTTGCTTTCTCTCTCTGGTAGCAATCTGGAAACGTTGTGTATAGAAATCAAGTCGCAGGCTGCTATGGAGCAGTCATTTCCGTTGGCTAATAGCCCCACAGATAGTTACCATCTCTGCCGAGAAGGATGCGGGGATGACAGTCTGATTGGCGAGGTGGAGAGTTCGGGAAGCATCTTGTAGAACTTGGATACTGCCAAAATTTATCTTGCTGGGATGCACGTAGACAACTGGTCCTTCTCCGGTGCTCACTAAATGGATTTTCTGCTCCAGGAAGCAGGTAGGAAAGGGAAAAAAACAAAACAAAACAAAACAGCTTTAAGGGTACTCCTAGACTGAGGGATAGTTACAGCTGTTGGAAGTTTTCAGTGGTGTAAGACTGAAACACAAGGCCTGCAGCAAGTGTGAGATCTTGAGTGATCCCATCTGAAAGCCAAGAGCTCCCGTTACTCGGGGATACTCCCATTACCCAGTTTCCCCATGCTTGCTTTTTTGCACCTCCTCCATGCTCTCTGCTCTCCTTCCTCTGTCTCGTGCCTGCTACCACCCCTTTTAATGCTCCCTCTTGCCCCAAAACACCCTCCACGACTCCTGCTGCTGCCCAGCCACGCTCGGAGAGGAACTTCTGTAACATTCCCCAGTGTGAAAACCAGAGAAAGCCAGAAGCAAAGCAGACCCTTTGGAGGAGAGCTCACGCACGTTAATTGCCTCTGATTGGTGCTTAGGTGTTTTCAGAATCACAGAATGATATGGGGTTGGAAGGGACCTCTGGAGATCATCCAGTCCAACCCCCTCCCAAAGCAGGGCCACCCAGAGCAGGTCCCACAGGAACGTGTCCAGGTGGGTTTGGAATGTCTCCAGAGAAGGAGACTCCACCACCTCCCTGGGCAGCCTCTTCCAGGGCTCTGCCACCCTCACAGGAAAAAACTTCCTCCTCAGGTTTAGGTGGAACTTCTTATATCCAAGTTTGGGCCCATTTCCTCTTGTCCTGTCCCTGGGCACCACTGAAAAAAGACCGGCCCCATCCTCTTGACACCCTCCCTTGAAGTATTTAGAAGCATTGATCAGATCCCCCCTCAGCCTTCTCTTCTCCAGACTAAAAAGACCCAAGTCCCTCAGCCTCTCCTCGGAAGGGAGATGCTCCAGGACCCTCATCATCTTTGTAGCCCTCTGCTGTCCCCTCTCCAGCAGTTCCCTGTCCTTCTGGAACTGGGGAACCCAGAACTGGTCTCAGTGCTCCAGATGGGGCCTCCCCAGGGCAGAGCAGAGGGGCAGGATGACCTCTCTCCACCTGCTGGTCACACTCTTCCAGCAGTTTTCCTGGTATTATACGAATAATAGACATTAATCATTAATTACATTATTCAAGCAAGTGTTGGTTTTTTTCTTTTTTCTTTTGACAGCCTGAGACCTGAAAGTTTTGTTCTTGCAGAACTCTTGGGGGAGGAATGCAGATCTCTGCTAAACCACCTTCTCACGTCATTAAAAACAATCAGAACCGTCTGGCTGGATTTCACTGGTTCTAAACACCCCGACTCCTAAACAGGAGCCGAATGCATAAAACTCCCAGGGCTGAGAAGATGCTGTATGATTCACTGGAGGGCAGGGAGTATGATTTAACCTCACAAAGAAACCAGCCTCCGTGATGTAAAAGCCTTAAATGATGGAAATGCTCCAGGAAAGGGCATTGACAGCTGTCAGAGCCACTCGCCCAGCTCAGCCAGAAACGCTCCATCCCTGACAGGACACCACTGCCCCCAGTAGCCAAAAAAAACCCATCACCCACCAAGGCTGGTGCTTTGCAAACAAGGAACCAAAGCAGCACGCGATGATGGACCTTTTATCCCTCTCACGGAGAGCTGCGGTTTGGGTGATGCTGCCCAAAGCTCCTGGGAAGAAGGAATGGAGGGAAGAGCTGTGCCTCCCCCAGCTGGCTCTGCCTCTGGGTGACAGTGGTGCAGAAGAGAGGGCAGAGCCCTTTGGAGATGAGTAGAATAACATCTGGAGGATGCCCAGGCAAGCTGTCTTCAATTAGAGTGCGTACTAATGCAAAATATAAGTATATATATGCTTACAAGTACCTAAAGGGTGGGTGGAGGGAGGATGGAGCCAGACTCTTTTCAGTGGTTCCCAGTGACAGGACGAGGGGCAACGGGCACAAGCTGGAACATGGGAAGTTCCACTCCAGTCTGAGGAAGAACTTCTTTGGGGTGAGGGTGGCAGAGCCCTGGAAGAGGCTGCCCAGGGAGGGTGTGGAGTCCCCTTCTCTGGAGATCTTCAAGCCCCGCCTGGATGCTCCTGAGTGATGTGCTCTGGGCAACCCTGCTTTGGCAGGGGAGTTGGGCTGGATGATCTCTAGAAGGTCCCTTCTGACTCCAACAATTCTGTGATTCCCTTGATATCCTCATGAAGGAAAGGCCGTATAAAAAACCCCACCCCTTTATCTACATTTTTCTTAAAAGGGACAAGAAAAAGCCCGTTCAGCAGCATTGCAGGCAACGTGAGACATGGGGAAAGGCAGTAAAATGAGATGGCAAACCCAGGAGGTTGCCACACATATCCCCAGCAGTAGTTCTGGTGGCTTTGTTGATGAGGGCGTAATGTCACATTTGATCATTTAGGAAGGAAGAGCACCCGTCCCTGGCAGGCAGCGTGGGTTGAGTGATGGCTGATTCTGACAGCAGCCAGCTGCCACATCCCCTGCCCGCCGCACGCAAGG
>QJSC01018063.1:19396-143823 GCA_003697955.1 Calidris pygmaea | reverse complement strand
TTAGCCAGGCTGGTCTTCTTCCCTTCCTGCTTGATTTTTGGGACTTGGGAATGGCTTTATCCTGCGCCTTTAAGAGTGCCTCCTTGAAGTACGACCAGCTTTCCTGGGCACCCTTGCCCTCAAGGACTGTCTCCCAAGGGACACCCTCAACCATGCTCCTGAAGAGGCCAAAGTCTGCCCTTCGGAAGTCCAGGGTGGCAGTCCTGCTGGCCCCCCACCTTGCTTCAGCAAGAATTGAAAATTTTATCATTTCATGATCACTCTGTCCAAGACGGCCTCCAACGTTTACATCCCCCATAAGACCTTCTGAGTTAACCATCAGCAGGTCCAGTAGGGCACTTTCCCTGGTTGGTTCCCTCACCAGCTGCTTTAGGAAGTTGTCTTCCACGCACTCCAAGAATCTCCAGGACTGTTGCCTCTCTGCTGTGTTATATTGCCAGCAGATATCAGGGAAGTTGAAGTCCCCCATGAGTACAAGGGAGAGTGATTGTGAGGCCTCTGTCAGCTGCCTATAGAATACTTCATCAGTCTTTATATCCTGGTTTGGGGGTCTATAACAAACTCCCACCACAATATCTGCCTTACTGGTCTTCCCCTTGATCCTTATCCATAGGCACTCGACACTGTCATCGTGCATATTGCTGAGTTCTAGACATATAATACTGTTCTTAACATAAANNGGGGTCTATAACAAACTCCCACCACAATATCTGCCTTACTGGTCTTCCCCTTGATCCTTATCCATAGGCACTCGACACTGTCATCGTGCATATTGCTGAGTTCTAGACATATAATACTGTTCTTAACATAAAGGGCCACCCCACCACCTCTCTTTCCTTGCCTGTCCCTTCTGAAAAGTTGGTAGCCATCAATCACAGCACTCCAGTTATGCGAGTCTTCCCACCATGTTTCTGTGATGGCAACTAGATCGTAGTTTTCTTCCTGCATGATGGCCTCTAACTCCTCCTGTTTGTTGCCCATGTTGCGTGCATTCATGTAGATGAGTATAAGCTACATTCCTTGTTGTGAAGAATACACAGTAGCAAGGTACATCCTAGGAATAACTGGTGTGTCTTTCTTCACTCTAGATTACTAATTACACTCTGCTCATTACTGTCCTGAGATACAGAAGCACAAGTTCCTGCTTCTATGAGGATTGAATTGTTACTATTGAGTAACAGAATTGGCATTCCAGGACCACAATGCAGATTTAAGGCCCTACTTTAGAAAGGGGACAAAAAAACCTCTCACACAGAATACAGTTGTGTTTGAACTGAAAAAAAAAAACAAAAACCACACAAACAAACAACAAAACAGATACACAAAGAGGTTTGTTTTCCAGTTGGAGGCAAAAGGAAAGAACACTTTGCTCTAAACTTGTATAATATAGTTCAAGTCAAGCACAATAAAACCCCAAATTTAAGAAAATCTCATACTTAAGAGCCTCTAAGTTAAAGCTTTAATGACAATGTATTAGTAAATAAGGAAAAAAGTTAGTATGACTTTACCTCCACTTTGTAAACTTCCATCAATAAATTCTTTAGTCTAAAAAGAAAAAAATTACAAGAGTCAAAGTTTCAGATTATTTTCAATGTCACTGCTACTTGCATTTAAATTTGGTAGCATTTTTGTATCAGATTTTTATATACAGTGACAATAATGCGCTCTGGTTATACATACTTAGACATCACTTCAACTGGACATTTATATTCCTTTTGTACTTCTAACTATCCATAAAAGTCAGTCTTGGCCTTAGGTGGCCAAGAAAGCCAACAGCATCCTGGCCTGTATCAGGAACAGCGTGGCGAGTAGGGCCCGAGAGGTGATCGTCCCCCTGTACTCGGCACTGGGGAGGCCCCACCTCGAGTACTGTGTCCAGTTTTGGGCCCCCTACCATAAAAAAGACATCGAGGTGCTGGAGCGGGTCCAGAGAAGGGCGACAAAGATGGTGAGGGGTCTGGAGCACAAGTCTTATGAGGAGAGACTGAGGGAGCTGGGGGTGTTCAGCCTGGAGAAGAGGAGGCTGAGGGGAGACCTTATTGCTCTCTACAACTCCCTGAAAGGAGGGTGTAGAGAGGTGGGGGTCGGTCTCTTCTCTCAAGTCACAGGCGACAGGACGAGAGGAAATGGCCTCAAGTTACGCCAGGGGAGGTTCAGGCTGGATATTAGGAAAAATTTTTTCACTGAAAGGGTTATCAGACNACGGTTGGACAAGATGATCTTTAAGGTCCCTTCCAACCTAGAAGATTCTGTGATTCTGTGAAAAACTAGCAGGAAGTTAGAAACAAAAATGCATAAAAATCTAGTACATGTGCCTTTTACAATCATCACATCACATGTTATGCCACTAGAGTAAAAAGTAACTTCCCAACATCTTTGCTTAAAGTTGGTGGGGGACAAAACCCAAACCCACACACATCAACAGCAATACAGCCTGGACCACTCTACTGCCACCTCTGTCCTCCTAGAAGTTCTCCAATGATTAGATTATTTGATAATTGAAAATATCAATCTATAAGGCAAAACGTCATGTAGTGAGGTCTGTGAAAAACTGCCAGCTTGGACAGCTGGGCAGATGAAAAGCAAAAGCTAAATAATTTATTGTGGGGAAAATTCAGACTAGACTCTTAAAAATTCAACCATCACAGAGCTACTCAGGTGTCAGTAACTGCGAGATTTGCAGAGGATGTCGTTTGATCAAATTGCATTATATTTTAGAAAAGCTGCAAGTCATCAACTGTTTTTTTGCCTTGTTCTGCAAAATCATTACCAACCCTACCCTGTGCAGGGAAACCAGAAGAGCTTTTTGATAGGGCTTTGGGGATTTTTAGGGGTGGGGGAACAAAATGCTTTTGATCTGTTGCAAACAAACCTAAAATCAAGACACAAAACCACAGAATCAACTATTAACTTAGTTTCAAGCTATTTCCAAAGATCAATATGTAATGGGTACTGTTTAACTTCGAATTATTTTAATTCCTCCACAATAAACAAGTTTCAATATGCTGTAACACTTAGTTACCCCAACTAGTTACTATTTTCTGTGGTATTTGTTTTAGTATTTGATACAAGAGATGTAAATACTCTTGGGCTCAACAAAGAAGTTTCCTACAGGCCAAGTTCTCCAGTGTTTCCCCATGACCCGATTTCTTTGTTTTGACACCAATCTCTCTTTTTTATTATGGTCTCAAAAAAAAAAAAAAAGATACAGGTCTTACAAGTCTGCCTCAGTTTCTATTCTTGTAAAAGGAGTTAATTACCCTTATTAAAGCAGCAATCATAACGTCATTTAAGAGTTCGTAGCCCTTCCAGAACATGAAACTGGTATCTGTTAGTTCAGAAAACTCTTACTGGGCAAACTCCATTCCCTAACCATTCCCATTGACACACAAATACTTACCATAGGGAAAAATCGTATTATATTCTCAACTGGATTATCTGCAATATCCAAGACTAAATACCTACAAGGAAAACAGTTGCTGTGAGTAGACAATAACACCGAGTTGCTGCCAGCTGTACAGGTGCAGCTGATTCAACCCCACTGCAATACTCTGACCTACAGATGGAAGCCAGCACCACCCTCCCACCTTCACTCTCTGGGCTGAATTCCAGAAATCCTACAGTCAAGGAACCTCTGGAATTGCCCTTATGAAAAAAGCAAGAGAGGAACCTTCTCCAGCATCCTCTGCCAAAGTCACCTCTCAGAGTAGAAGAAATTCACAAGTGCTACTCTACAGGTGACTCGCCTTTGAAAGCAGTGTACTATGTACTCACCTGCTCCCCATTAGTTTGTAAACACAGGAGAGTGTTGTTTCCTGGGACTCTACACAACTTTTTCTGAAGTACATATTCTGATTAAGTTACCTCAAATGTTTTCTAAGAACTAACAACTTTAGAACTGAGGACATTTACTGCAAACTAATGGATAATTCTAATTTGCAGATTTGTCTATGTCTAGAGTCCCACAGGTTGAATAAAGTTTGGATTTAAAAGTCTTCCTACACCTTAGCACATTTTTCAAATAGTCTTTAAAATGTGAAAGCATTTGGAAAGAACGCTAACATCACAAAATCTCATTAATACAGAATAAGGTGCTTAAAAGTAAGACTTTTCATTCTTTACACATCTGTGTGTTACGATAATTTCTCACCTAAATAACTGTTGGAAGTTTGGTTTAATAAAATTTGCTTCAATGTTTTGCCGTATGCATATCACATGGGTTATTCCATGTTTCTGAAGTATAGGTAGCTGTGGAAAAAGAAAACAGAGTGGGTTTTTTTTTAAATTACTGAATCCAGCTATTGCACAGTAATAAAAAGAAAAACTATACTTAAATACACAATAGGGCTCTATCATGTCCTCAAGGAAAAGCAGAGGTAGTTTTCTAATATTCAAAGCATAGTGTGAAAAATTTTATCTTTCAAAAAGACAAAACCACAGCCATTAGGGGCTGCAAAAAAAGCATTCTTAACCATGATAAAAAGAACAGGCAGTGAAAGCAGCACTCAATGAACTCATTTGTCTCTGCCCACCTTTCAATTTTGCCTGAAGTTNGAGGAGGAGGAGGTGACCCCCGGGGGAGGAGAGCGGTCGGGGGCGTCCAGGGTGCGGTCGGCGAGTGGCGGTACCATAATCGCGGTTGTATATCCCTCTGTTATTGTTGTTGTTATTTCTTGCTCCTTTCCTGTTCTGTTAAAATTGCCTTTGTCTCAACCCACGAGTTTTGCCTTTTTATTTCGATTTTCCCCCCCCGGCCACGTGGCCGTGGGGGCTCTGTTCTGCGCGAGCGGCTGCACGTGGTCCTTTGTTGCCGTCTGAGGCCAAACCACGACAGAGGTAGTAATTCTCAGGTAGCGTTGGGCTCTTGCTCAAATCAGACCATTGAAATGAAGATAATTTAAACTACGAGGTGAGCTTGCAGATTCAAGCTTTGTCTTAGCAGTGCTTGATTTTATTGTGGATGCGATTTACCTTCTTTTACTGCGTATGTGTGAGTTCCCAGGTCTCAATTTTTCATACAAAAAGCTCACACGTGAATGCTCACTGCGATTAGTGTCCGAGTCACTTCAAACTTGCCCTTTTCTCTGGCTTGTAAGGAGCAGGTAAAACGGACTAAGTGCACTGAGAGAGCATGAACGTGTGTGCGTGTACAGATGCAGGCACAACTTCAAGCCACAACGAAGAATTTATTTAATCAGGACTCTTTTTTCATTTTTCCTCCTGAAGTAACCCTTTAGCTCACAAGATTGTTACAGAAAACACAGATGCCAGCCCCAGCCTCATAATTCTACAGGCTAAAAGGTCCATCCCATAAACGCACAATGTATTACTTCTATTCTGGCATCTTTCATGTTACAGTTCAGAATTGCAGTCAACTTTACACCTATATAGATAACGCTTAAACATATCACCACAGGAACAAATTGTCACAGCAAAGTTTCCTTATGAGACACCATTCACAACATTGTACCTTGCTTTTCATAGCCGAAGAATATGGGCCTAAAAATAACCCAGGTAAAATTTCCTAGGGGACAGAAAAAACAGACATTTAATACCAACTCAAAATTATTTGAAATAGCACATTGCACTCAACTCAAACTATGGCCTTGGAAACAATTAATTTACAATTAGTGAGAAATGTGTTATCAAGTGTCATTTGTAACAGGACAAAGGGGGAAAAAAAAAAAATCGGTTTGGCAACATAAAAGAAATATGATCTTTGTGGAGGAGATCTTGTTTTGGAACAGGAATCAAGTCCTTTATTTGGAGTAAGTTCCAGCTTGATTACTACATCTTACCCAGCCCCAGATCAAATGAAAGGAAATCTAACTTTGTATATCAATTCCAAATCGGTCTCATGGAAAAAGATACACACAGNGTAAGGCTTCTAGCTTTGTCCTAGTAGTAGGAAAATATCAGTTTTTAACTACTTATCTCCCCACCAATAAAGACATGTGGGTCTGTAGATCTTATCTTGTACAGAGATTTGGCTGATGCCATGGTAGGAAAAATTTAATTGTCCATCCTATTTGAGAACACTTGTTTCCAAGCAAATTTAAATTAAAAAACAAAGTCTCAATGCATTTTAAGCAATTACCTTATAAAAATGTTCACAAAGACAAAAATGTAGCATTTGGGGCATTCTGAAGAAAAGGACAAAATTACTTTTTTAATTTTTTTTTTTTTATTTGCACAGCAGAGATGCAATCACACCTGCACCCTAAGCGGGCAATTCTCACACAATTCCCACAGTGCTCCCTGACACTGATTTTGATACCAGCTCCTTTATAGGGCACTTTCATTTACCATTCGAGTCAAAACCTTTGGTGCATCCAGTAAGAAAAAAATGAAGTGTCATACCTGCATTTCTCTTCTCATAGGATAGGTCCAATCCTTAAAAAAAAAAAAAAAATTACATTTAGACACACAAAGGGAAAAACACATTCAGGCAGAGATCTATATGTCCATGTGACAAAAGAATTAAAATCTGTTTTCTGCAGACTGTATAAGCTACCTGCTGTGCAACAGGCACATTGTTTACACTTAGTGCTAACTCTCCACATGGAGACCAGTAACACTCGAGTGCAAGAAACACTGCTTTGAAACTAATATGAAGAAACCTCAAGGATTCTATCATGATTCTATGACTCTACATCATCAGTGATGAAGCCCATGCAGAACAGCCAGTGTGTTGTACATCCACACCTCAGCTTTCTGCTTAGGAACTTCCCTCTAGAGTGGGGAGAAAAAAAAAACGAAAGGAAAAAAGCTTTAGGACATTCTGTACTAGCCACAGAAGAAAAAAAAAATGCCTTTCACTGGTACATTCCTACAGTCACCAAAAAAACAGAAGATAACAAGTATAGCAGGTAACTCCCCTAAAATTTACACTGCCTCACTTAATATATTCAAACTAACTTTATTTTGAATATTCAGGATTTAGCTTTAACAATTCTAGAAATGTATGTTCTCTATGAACACAGCAAGCTGTTAATCTCCTCTATTCTCCACCCTAGACAGTTACAGCAGGAAGGATCCTTGCACAACAAACGCATACACTTGTGTTGAGCCACAAGGACACGATACTCCACCTCAGTTAATTTTCCGCTAGCACATCACATCCTTCTACAGAATCTCAGGCCTCTCTCTACTCAGAAATCTCAGTTTGTGAAAGTTCCACTGGGGAACCAGCCCTTCCCAGCTGACTATTTGCTATCATCCAACTCAATCTATCAGAACTGTCCAGAACAAATGCTAGGATCAACATTTTCATCCTTTGCTCCATTTTACAGAACTGCCAAAGCTGAACAGAAAAAATGCTCAGGCAGACTCTATTCCTGTCTTTCCTTCTCTACAACTCCCACTGTCCTCTATTAACAGGCTCTTACTCATTTTTGACCCTCACACACGAAGGAGTTGTATCTGAGATCACAGTTACCAGCTGGAGGGGAAAAAAAAAAATATTCAAACATATCATATCAAATAGACTGCATACAGTTATTTACATAACTTTGTTGGTTGATCCACACACACCGGCAGCTAAGAAAAAGCTTTGCCATATGTCGTTGTTGTTGATGTTCCAATTTCCTCAAAATTATGATAAAGTTAGAATCTAAATATTCTGCCTCCGAAGTGTTGTCAGGATTACACCAAGATAGATCTGGGACTCTAAACACCTTAGCACCTGTCCACCTTAGCACCTGCAGTTGTACCTGTAGCATCAATTTCACACTAACCCTCTTTTTCCTAAGATACATAAGAAAAATTTAGTGCTTCCACCAGATACAGTAAAGTTTTGCCAGTCCTTGGTAGTGGAATTAGAAAGGATTTTAGTATCAATAAAGTTCTTGAATTTAATCTGGGACAGCACTTCTGAGAAAGCAAACATTAAGCCATTCAAAACAATTCTTTGAATACTACCAAAAATGGAAGTGCAAACACAGAAATAAAATGCACTGAAATGGTCTTCACTAAAGACCCAGAGAGGCAGTTATTTCTGCATGTTCCAGTTGTAATAATAAAAGCTCCTGGTAGTAGAAAGTAGAAATCTTGTGGCAAAAGGATGGTATTTACAGAACTGTATCCTTTGAAGGTTGACCTAAGAGTGTTTTAGCATAATCCTGTTGCCTCACTGTGTATACAAAAGCATAATTCACTCAAAAAGCAAGAAAAACACAGTTTTGTCCAAGCATAAAAATAATATTATGAGTAATAAGCTCTGAAAAGCTTAAGCCTTACTCCAGGAATATACAAGCGCTTAAGTGGGTTTATTGCTCCATCTATATACTTGTAGAATTTAAAAGTCTTAATCTGGAGCATAAACACAAATTCATCAGTACTTCGGCCAAGGGGGACTTCACAATACATTACAAATATTCCTTTCAAATGTATCAGAAGCGGGAAATTGTGTTAGTCCCAACAGCTGTAAACTGTGCAAAAGGAGTAGGTAAAAATGTAGCAATATACAATCCAAAGGAAACCAAAACCCAAAAGACAACAGATGCCACAGATGTTCTGAACAAGAAGAAAAATGTCGATGTTGGCTCCAGACAATGTTCTCCAAGAAGCCAAAAAGGCACCATTTCCAGTGGGATTTAGTCTGCAAAGTAAATACGTCGAAAACGATGTATAAAGAAAGTATTTAATCTGAGGCAAGTACACAAATTACTGAAAGAGTGATTCTGGTGATTTTCTGACAGCCCTTCAAGGCTTTTAAAACTAACAATGCCAGATTATTCAAATGTTATGCAAAATGGTTAAAAAAAATAAATCTATTAATGTAGACTGAACCCAAACAGGTCTCATTTTAAGGAATTCATTCATCATGTTTTCCACAATGTTTGAAGCATCCAGCAGACAAATAATAACTGAAAGTTCTTCTTTTTAATCAGACCAAATACAAGAATTTTGCTAAGAAAAGGACTGCTGATGCTGGAGTTGGACAGAGTAACAGCACTCCTTGCTGCTAAGCGTTCGGTAGGTTCTACAGAAGAAGCGACAACTCACTGGAAGAAGCGATCTTCAATACTCACAAGATAAAGAGAAGGAATGCAACCCCACCCCAATCCCAAAATTTTAAAGAGAAACCACTCACTCACCTCTGACAGATCTTCCCAAACTAGACTGTGATTCACTAATGGGCAAGTTTAAAAGATAGCTCAGCTGTTTTGCTGGGGGTGTTCACAGCACATACCTGCTGTGTTTTGTATTCTGCACAAATGGAACTCCAGGGACTACCCAACCACTTTAACTACTGTCTCAGAATGAAGCGACGATGAAGAGAAAAGGGAATAATCTCCCTCCCTAACCTACAGCTAATCTCTAGCTGAAATAAATTGAAGATATGAATGAGTAAGTGAGATTTGTCTATGCTATAAAAAGCTTCTTGGTAACCAATATCCCAACTACATCAGGAGTTACTCTGCCAACATTTACAGTTATTCTGTTAATATTTTGCCATAGCTATACCTGCTCTTCTTTAGAAGAGCAGTTTCATGGCAAAAAACCTGACACCTAACATTGACAGGCGCAAATGCATGTACATGGGGACTTTTTCCTGAAAGAGTGACTTTGGCCAGGACTTAAAAAATAATTATATGATTTTTATATTAAATTAGTTTAACAGCACTGACATTGAAACTCGTCTATGCTCAAAAGCAAAGACTGTGGTTTTCAAACACAGCACCACAATGTACCTTATCAATCTGCATACGCCTCACCAGAAGGAATGTAGTGAAATGGATATAGGTAGCATCGCTTAACTGGTCCCTAACCCACAGCTTAAGTCTGAAGACCCATCTAATTTTCACATATAAAAGGTAAATCCCAGTCAGACTCTGCTGAAGCTCAGCTTTGGTTAAAAGGCAACCCGCAGTACTGCACTTCCATTATTATGGTTAAAACTGCTGCTGCCTTATAATTAGTAGAGCCTGCAAACCACAACTGCCCTAGATGAAGGAAGAAGCTCTCAAAGGTGCTGAAAAAAACCCCAGTAAAATAAATCAAATCAGTAGTTTAAAGAAGGAGAATCCAACATCAAGAAGTATCTTTCCTGTGCTTCTAGGAGCTGCTCCTTATCTGCCCAGCATCACTGGGCACCAGCCACCATCTGTAATGACTCACTACTTTCAAGGCCAACTCAAGTCCTTTCAAAGAGCTACACAGGACTCCCAGTAAAGCCTTCCTGACCACTGCGAGTTTCTGACCCTTTCCCAACACTCAGACAGCCCTTTGGCTGTTGATTAATAGCATCATTTACCTCCCTGTTCAGATTTCTCTTCCCATCGCAATCCATCACAGCAAGACTTCTGCATGATTGATTGCTCCTTGTGTACCTCAAAAACCCAGGGATGTCAGAATCCTCCTGCCTAAATTTGTTTCCCTGCCTAGTGGAATATTCACATAAGCTTTAACAGTCAAAGTTTCTCCTCCAACCCTGGTACAACATTCTTCTACAAGCTGTGAAATCAAAGCTGAAGACAACTGTTACGGCAGCGACAGCCACACATTCTGCTGACCTGCTTCAGTTCCTTCATCTGCTCTGCCCAACTGATCTCTTGGCTGCAACTTCGTACCGCTCTGTAGAGGAAATTCAAATTACAGCTAAACAGTGTATCAGAACAGTCAGAGGGCATGATTATATTAACCACTAACACTATTATCACCCCTCCGTAGCAGGGTACAACTCAGATTGTGGATGGGTCCTGATCCCTTAAAGACTACCTTGACAAAACAAGGTTTATGCTTAATTCTGAGGCAGTTTTAAGACTAATTTAAAGAACAAAGCGAGATCACAGCTTTGTTTTGAAAGTATTTTAGACAACATTTTGGAAAAAAAGCCTCCCAGCTGATACAGTCCAACAAAAAGGAGGGGACAACATGTTATCATTGAAGACTTGTACAAAAATAAAGTTACACCAATGGACTTTGTAAAATGGAACGATTGTAAAAAGAAATTATGAAATAGTAAAGGAGTAGTAGAGCATACTCATTTATCATTTTTTAACAAGAAGACAGACAAATTATATACTCAAAACAAATCCAAGAAGAATATTTGCCTATTACTGAAACCTGCCATGTCTGTCACTGTGATGCATGCTTATTTAAGGCACTCTAAGTTAGCTACAAAGACTACATCTTCAGTTTCGGTCATACTTCATACTCTTGGACAGAGTTATTCCAGGGAGAAGCTGGGCGATTGAGTTTTTTTTTAATATGCGTATAGGTATATTTCAAGCAGAAGTCCTAGCACAAGTATATAAAATATAAAAAATTAAACCCACTCTTTTTGTTCACTCAAGATGTGGACACACCACTAACAAGAGCAGAGCTATAAAGAAGGGCTAGGGAAGGCTTTAACAGTGCCGATAACCCGAAGTGGCAGCTGGTTAAAGAGTGAGGTTACACACTCCCACCCCTGCACAGTTGTTTAATCCTGCGGTCACCTCACCCAGGAAACTATAATGGCCCCAAACTAACAGCTTTTTTAGCAAAGCTGGTTGTCTACCCAGTAAGCTCCCTGCTCCAGGTCACTACAGGTCAGATATGCATCAGGACAAAACCGGTGACAACGCTGGGTGGTTGGCAGGACGGGTAAAGCCACTTTTTAGCAAAGCCAGCTATTAGATGGGCTTTGCTGTAAGGGCAAGTCCCCACTCGGTCACAGGTCCCACTTACAGTCAGGCTCAACACCAGTAAACAAGGGCTGGGGAGCAGCATTTCACAGGGTTTGCTGTGTATTTGTAAAGAGACAGTGGGAAGTCTTGATCATACAGACATTTTTGCTTTTGCAAACATAAAGGGAGTACAAAAGCAGGAAGGTGGAGAGAAAAAACAATAGCAGGTGGGAATGACAGAGCACACAGAGGAAGGAAGAAGAGTACAACAGGAAAATAACCTTTATTTTGGCAAAGACAAACACAAGGCACAGAAAAGGGCAAAAGGTAGGTGAAGGCACCGAAAGGGAAAGTAGAAACATAACATAGATAAGAAACAAATGTTTCTTATTTGTCCCATTTTGTAACATTAGTCCAAAACCTCTACTAGCTCTTTAAATAGCCATTAGCACACGGGATCATCAGCACCGGCTTTCATTAAAGCACAATAAAGGAGGAAAGGCAGAATTCTTCAGCTTACACAAAGCACATAGTCAAATGGCAGGACTGCCACACTTTTTGTATTATTTCCTTTTTAAACAGACTTGCAGATAAGCTGAGACTGATCTGAATTTTTTCTAGTAGTATTTCTCCTGCATTCACCCCACGGCAATTCTACCCACTACAATAATAGGGCTTGATGATTCACTTTTTACAAAAAAGTCTGTAGAATGAGCACAAAAGAACAAGTTTTACCAGTAAAGGAAAAATTGTAGTGAGATTACTATTAGAATTGTTTATAATGGTGCAAGTATGTAATTTTTCAGGCTTTTTATTTTTTTTTTTTTTAAATTTTAATTACAGCCTAGTGAGTCAGGCTATATTGAGACAGTCAAGGACCGGCTAGGTCTCTTCACAATCCTCATTCAGATGAAAAAAACCCTCCTTTTCTACAACCTCCTCCAGTTGTGAGCCACCTCCACGTCTGTGTGGATGCCTATAGCCTCTTCCATAGGCTTCCCAGGGATGCAAGGCGTAAGTTAATCACGACTGACAAGACTCCTCAACTTCAGCTGCCACAGCACACTTCTTTTGATATATGCAAAATAGTCTGATAGTATCCCACAGAGTTAGGATCAAAATCTGTCACCTGATAGCATTTAGCATTTGTTTTAAATTTCTCTTGCTCTGTTACATCGGCAGGTAAAATAAAGTTAATAACACAGGCTTCCAACTTATTTTAAAGAGTCTGCAGAGAAGGGGAATCACTATGTTTAAGGGGGTTATTTGTGTTTCCTATCAAAAGCAATACTAAAAAAGTTTAAGAAATTTCTTCTCCCTTTAGATGGACTGTATTAACTGCATAGTTTAAAAAAAACAGTCAAAAATACATTAGCATTTTAGACTAAATATAGCTGGCAAGAAATGTAAATGTCTTCAAAAAGCATGTGTTAAAGAGAGCTCAGTTTTTACATGAACAATAAAAAGGCAAATATGACAGCTTAGTTAATAAGCTGATAATTCCATTACAAAACCCATGAAGAGTCCTAAAAAAAATAATAATCTAAATACATCATGAATACTAGCTTACTCAGCCTGCTCGCAAGTAAGCATGCTAACATTTTAACAAAGAATTGAACTGGTAATTATTGCTATCTTCCCATTACATATATCCTACCACTTCACTTGTTTGTTTAAGATTTAGTGGGAACATAATTTTCATTAAATTCCTTGAATTATTCCAGTTCTTATTTACCATCTTTCCAAAGACGGTAAGATCTCTCAGTACCAATATACCACTATGCACTGTTTTTAACTCGACCCTCTTTTAATAGGTCTTTAGCCATACGTGCTTATACTGGAGAAAGAAAAAACTCATCACTTCTCACATTTAAGGAAGTTGAGACCTCAACTTGGAAAATGTGCCAATTTTAGAAAAAGACATATAAATATAAGCTTAGAAATGGTTTCCATGCCATGTACGATCACTATTACTAATAAGACTTTGACATATTCCCTATCGACAATCTGTAAAAGAACACATAGAGTTTACAGATGCTCACGGCATCCATCAGAAAAGCCGTGCAAGAATGACGAGTTACGTGTTGAATATCTACAAATTAAATTTAGAAAACACTCGGATGACATAAGGACTTGTAAAAAGGGAGTTCAGCTTTTAACTACCATAGACTCACCGGTGAAAGACGGAAGCTGGCTTATCCTGGCCATCATTAGCTCACCTTGCAGAACTGGACAATTCACCCCGGCCACAGCCAGCGCACCGGAGCGGACCAGAGGAAGCACCACCAGCCAGCGCTGACACACGCTGTACCGAAGGGTGGCAGATGCTGGCAAATACCTGTCTGTGCTTGACCTCTAACAAACATCATTTCACCACCTAACTCTAAGTGCACACTAACTGCAGGGGAAAAAAAAAAGTGACACTTGTCACTAAGAGTACTCAAAAGAACCAACTTCTGATCCATTAATTGCCGAGATGGTATCAGACCAGGAATGCAAAGAAGGCATAACTCGCTCCAGCTGATAAATATCACCAGCATTTCTTAACGTGGCATTTCACAAGCTCCAAAAAGTACCAATAGCCAAGTAGTTGAAAAATCCAGCAATGTGTAATACTGTATACGAAATCAGGGACATCGTAAACAATCTACAGGCCAGAAAACTGACCTATTTATCTTGAGTACATTTCTGCAGTCTGCCAAGTCAATCCAACCACAGACTACTCTCACCCCCTCAACAGACAGCCTTGCCCGCTCTCTGACTTTTCCTTGTGCCAGCACTAGGGAGTGTGAAGTTGTGCAGTCAACCAGATCAGCTCACTGATGGGTCTTTTTTTTTTTTTTTAATTCTTATTTAAGCTGTCACATGGTTACTAGTGTCAGCAGGGAGAAGAGAGCTAGGGGGTGGCAGTTTGATTGCCTTAAAACAGCCACAAAGTCACACTTACTCTGGAGCAGCTTATATCCGGAACTGAACTAGGGATTCCCCAAGATTTCTCTCTTCCACTTCCCCCCCAATATCTTGAAATCAAATGTACCAAGACAGCATTAAACCACTCATAACCAACTTCCTGAAATAATAGACAGTACTCCTCATTAAAGAGCCTCTTCACAACACAGAAGACAGGATCTTCAGCTTTCCATGAATAACTACCTTTTGTGGGCAGAATGATTTTAGTTTAATTAGTCTGCTTTTCCAAACCATCTCTTCTTAAGGATTGGGCTGAAGGCCCAAGGCTGAAGTATCTTACCCTTTGCTTGACAAGTTAACTCCACAAGAACCCCAACGTTCTCACACTGGCTTTAACTTTTCTGTTTCCCCCAAATATTAAATACAGTGCATTTAGACCACATCAGGCACAAATCTACGTTGTTGAAAAAAAATTACCTTACAGTTTTTAAAAATAGTGCTTGAAATTCTCCACTACGGTCTTGCAGTGTGTGAAATTCTAACATTCTATACATTAAACTACTGAGAGAAAGCACATGAAAATGGCAAACAATTAAATCCACTCCAAGGACACCGTATTATAATTTCAGTTTTCATCAGCTAAGAGTTGCTCAACTGGCAGTGACCTCTGTTTTTAAAACTATTTTAACTGCACACTCCTTTTTAGCTAATCTAGTTATAAACAGGTTCAAAAAGCCATCCAGGCTAATTTACTTAGCCATTTTCAGATATAACTGTAGATAATATGATCAGTTTCTCCAGAAAGAAAATATATTTAAAAACAAACAAATTATAAGCCTCACAGGGTGGTATATAATTTGTGTTCAGATACCAACTGATTACAACTTTCTGAAAGCAATCAAGGTGACTTGTAAATACCTCCATAGCTCTGAGGTGAAGAGGGTATTCAATCTTAACAACAAAGCCAAAAAACCCCAACATATTAAATTCCATATTTCAGGTAGCTTACCACAATAACAGCACTCAAGCATAACTCCATTTAAACAAAAAAATTCTAATGTTTATGAAATATGCAACAGTCTATAGACCTCTGAGGAGCTCAGACACTGTCAACTCCCCGCATGAACACTGTGACATTTTACATTAAATATCTGACGCTATCAAAGCGGGACACTCAGGGCTGTTTGTGACACATGGAAATACACCACCAGTATCCAGGGTGAGAAGCTAAGCCAAGTTCAGAAATCAGACACCACATTGACCCGACTCCTCTGACACCACGCGGGGTGCAGTTTAGTCTTCGCAGATATTGCCACCTGTCTTAGTTTGCAGAGAAGTCTTGGCTCACGAACACCATAAAAATGCCTCCCCAACAGATTCACCAGAGTGCCAAATTGTTGCTTGAGTGTCTAAGAGTTAGTAGGCACCAACTGTTTGGAAGGGGAGGCACAGGTACCTTTCTGCACATACAAAAAGGAGCAAGCTGGCAGCCAGCAGCAGATGGAGGACAGGACTGGTGACCATACAAAGGGAAGAGGAAAGCAAAAGGGCCACTAACAGGCGGGCCATGACACCCTGAAGCAGGGAAGAAGAGGGGACACCAGGGACAACAAACTAAGGGGGGTGGCCACCACCAGAGGGCAAAAACCAGGCGAGATGAACCGGATGGAGGGATTCTGTGACAGCAGGCACCTTCTCTTCAGCAGGCAAGGCTAGCTAACAGCCCCCAGAGCAGGCAGACGGCCAGCGAGGCCCAGTGGGGCCCAGGGGAAAAGGGGACAGCGGGGAGGACTGTCACCCTCAGGGCTGATGGAAGAGGGGAGAGGACAGAGGCGAAGGGGGGAGCCGGAGGAGAGCCTGGTCTCTCCTCAGACCCTTGGCCAACTCCCCACCACCGCTCACCTCAGAGTCCTCTTTGGCCTGCGGCAGCGCGGGGAAGGCCGGCTTGGCGAGCTCCATGGCCGGGGCGCCTACTCTTCAAGGCAGGACGGAGGCAGCGGTTATTTGGACAGCGGGCCGGCGGGCTCCGGTTCGGCGGCAGCAGAAGAAGGAGAAGAAGAAGGAGGAGGAGGAGGCGGCGAAGAAGAAGAAGAAGGAGGAGGAGGAGAAGGCGGCGGTGGCGCGCTCGGCCGCTCACGCCCGGCCGCCATGCTGCTGCTACCGCTGCCGCCGCCTTTTCCCTCCTCCTCCTCCTGCCCCCTCAGCGGCGGCCCCGCCCTCAACGCCAACTGCCGCGCGCGCGCGCTCTCTCTCCCCTCACGAATTGGCGCCCCGGCTTCGTTAATTAACTCTTAACCGAGCCCCAATTAGCAACTTTTAAACGGCCCCCCCTTGTCCCGCCGCCACGGAAGTCCTGACGGCGCCTCACGTTTCTCCCCCGCCCCGGCTGTGGGCTGGCTTCTCCTCACAGGGGGCAGGCGCTCGATTCACCCACCGGCAGCGAGACGCCGCCCGCCATTTTGAAACAGGCCCTCCCACGCTCCACTCTTTGGGGGCAAAAAGTCTTTTTTTTTTTAGCGTTTTGAGGTTTCCCCGGTCTCCCACGCTCCGCTGGATTCTTAAGGTTTCACCCCAGACTGTTGAAACATTTTTACTCCTTTCCCCCTTGAGAAACCTCTGACAATCGTGTTTCTGCTATGATTCCTTCAGCGCTGCAATTTCATTCCAGTGGAAGATGAAAAATCATAGAATGGTTTGGGTTGGAAGGGACCTTAAAGATCATCCAGTTCCACCCCCCTGCCCTGGGGTCAAAGCTCCATCCATCCTGGCCTTGAACATCCTCCTCCTTGCTTCTCTGGGCAACCTGGGCCAGTGACCCCTAACAGCCATTAGCCACATAACCACGAAAATATTGTTGTCCATCCCACTGTAACTCTTTTACACCTTACACTACATGTTTCGTCTCACAGCGATGGGGAAAAAAACACAACCGCAGCCGTCAAGACTGTCAGGGAGATGCTGTTAAGTGCTGGCAAATCTAGAGTTAATCTGATGGACTTGTCTCTCAGCTGATGGTGCCCAGAGTAATCCAATTAGGATAACTAGAAGTGGCCAGAAGTGCACAGTGCAGTGGGTGGATCTGCACACACACCCCTTGGGGTGGAACTGATCGGAAAACAAAAATAAGGTCTATAAAGCTGGAATCACAACTTTTACACATCAAACTGCTAGCAATTTCTCCACTCTATGAACTGGCATTCAGGACAGGGAAGACAGCAACCACTTAAAAAGACTTGTTGACTTCTTGCACTAATTAAATGTTAGCTCAGCTCTAAATCCTCCTCCTGGACTTGAGCGGCGAAGGAGTAAATACCACGTGTCCCTCCTCCGTTCAAGGGTACAGCTCCCGCCAGGTGGTATGTAAGGAAGAGAACTCCAATATAATCTCCACGCAAGAGAAAAGCTGCTCTTCAAATTCTGGAGACATATAATCCAACCCTCCTCATGAGTTACAGAGAAGGAACACGGAGTTAAGCAGATTTAAACAAGTTTTATTCATAAACTGTTTGGGGGAAGGAAATTTAGTGATATAAAAAAAATGTCAAGAAACAAACTGACTTTCTTAAAGTCTAACCCATTCAGGCACATTTATAAATTCATACCGCAACTGCTGAGAGAACACATCTCCACACGTTTTACTTAACCTGGGCCATAATGAATATTGTATTTGAGAACTGTACAGAAAAGACGTTTCTGTAGCCAACTTGCAACTAGCATTACCAAATTACTAGCTACATGTTACACAAACACCACCTTACGATAATAATCAAGAGGTACATTATTTCTCTCTTTTTATACATTAACCCAGTATGACGGGTGCAGTCAATCACAAATGACAGGGTTAAATTTACACAGGTTTGTAGTCGAGCTTGGACTCCAGCTTCTTGGAATCGGCCACTTTTCTAACAGCTTTCATGAAGTCTTCCTGAACTACAAAGTCGTGATCAGCGCGGATCGCAAACATACCTGCAAAGAATGATTTAACAGCAAGAGTACGTTGGGTGTTAACTCACGAAGAAATATATAACTCATTTTAAACTACAAATGGGTAGTTACTGTGTTACCCAGCCTTCCCATGTAGGCAAAACCCTAAGCGTACAATGAATTTATAACAGAAAAAGCATAAAATAGTATTAATTCTCCAGTCACCAAGGTGATAAGAGACCCGGATTCTCTGCAAAAAGGACAGTTTGTGGCTGTTTGTGGAATGTATCGAATTTTTCTGAGATAGTACAACAGATGTCACAATACTCAGCCAAACTCTGGTTTATCCTCAGACCTGACAAGAGACTGTAACCTTAGAGGGAGGATGTAAAGAATCAAGTCCTGCCTGACCGTAAAGGTCACAAGGAAACTTGAAAGAAATAAAAAGAGATTTTGTTCAAGTTGTTCCATCGAGCTTCAGGGCATATCAATGTGCTGCTGCTTACGCTTCACAGTCCATACACATGTGACATACTGTGAAACAAGCAACTGTCTTGGCATTCTTTTTTACTGTCCAAGTGCAAACATCTCCATTAAGTAAATACAATCCAGCCCTTAAGAAGGGAATATAAAAAAGTGAGCACCACTGAACAAGTGCTGTGTTAGCAAAACATTTTTCACCTCCCGATTTTAATCTATTCCCAGTACTGGAGAAAACAGCTCAAACGGTTAGTGTTTACCAAGACTTAGCACATCAAAATTAAGAGTTAAGAAAATACCTGCTTCGGTACAGACATTTCTCAAGTCTGCTCCATTAAAGCCATCCGAAAGCTTCACAATTGCTTCATAATCTGGTCATAAAACACGAACGCCAATTAGAAATAAATTCCCACTTCCTGCTACGGATGCCAAAGAAACATATCCAGCTAACAAAGAAACACTTTACTCGGATTTCAGTGTAAAATCAGCTACCTTACCCCTTTCATTAAAAAAGAAAGGTATGGCAGCCAAAAGCTCACATTATACAATTAAATCCCAAAGTTACTAATTCGAGGTTACAAGCATCGACATGAAAGGCAAGATGAGCTACATCAAGGCAATGTTCTAATCATCGTTTAAATGATGTAAAAAACCCAGAAAACTTATCTCCAAGTGATCGTAACTCAGTCCCTTTCTGCTTATAACAACTGCACCTACTAAAGGCATTTAACATCTTGATATATTAAGCCTGATATTTTATGCGCATATATTTACTAAAAAGACTGGCTATGCTTATCAATTTCTAAAAGACTCTTGTCTGTTGAGCCTCCAGCAAGTTCTGATTTATGCAATGCTGCTTATTAAAAAAAAATAATAAAAAAAATAAACTTTCTGGGTAACTTTTCATTACAGAAGATTAGCTTTTGAAATTCAAAACATTTGAACTGAAAGTTTTTATCTTAAGAATCCCCCAAACCCTAGATATTAGAAATTCTTCAACTTTAAGTCCATGTGGCACAATGTGCTATAAACAAGTCTCCCCATAATAGAAAAATAAAATAAAAAAAATAAGCAAGGGACTAATCGATATTGAACGTTGCAAGGTTTGTATGTTTAGAGTCATTTTGGAGCTTCTCTACCTCAGATTCTCGGCGCGTGCATGTTTAAGCCAACGTTGCTACTAAGAAAGGCAACCCTCATCCCTCTCCTGAGCCTCCCCCCATGGAGCTGCAGCTGTTTATGCAGCCAGATGGTGAAGGAGATCAGTTCCACCATCCCTGTCCTCTGCCTGGCCGCATGAATAGCTCCTGTCAGCACGGAGGAGGCGGGGGCGGCCACGCAGGCTGGGAACAAGCCCAGCCTTACTGAAATAAAAGGCAGCCAACGTCGTTTTAAAGGCAAATCACAATTACATTTTACTTGAGGAAAGCTCTGAAGCATCACTCTGAAAATAAGACTCTGGGCAGCTTAGAGTAACACTGGGCAGCTTAGAGTAACACAGTCATTAAATGAACCTTCCCCGTTTCATCTGACAGATACTTCTGCCCCTTACGCCCTGGAGAGAGCTCTCTACACCAGTAACCAAAGCCAAGCTTTGTTTCAGACAACAAGCTTTTATTATGCCATCTCTGAACTCCAGACTAAGTTTCTCCATGATTTTTAAAGACTCCTTATTGTTTGACTTCTGCAGTAATAAGTTTTCTTTCTTTGGAGGGAGAGGGGGTTAATGCTGTCTACTCGCTTTAAGCTATTCCTTTAGAAACAGGAAACTACCTGAAGAGAATCATGTCGATTTTCCAGTTTACAACTGTGCTCCAAGGGTTTATATTCAGTTTTCCTTTGCAAAGGGACACTGTGCAACAATTCAATCAGGTAGCATTAAAAAACAACTAGAATTCCAAGAGAGGGGAAGTTGTATGGCCAGTGTAAGGTAATTAGAAGGGCAGAGTCATCGGAGCAACTCACCTTCTTCACATTTTTACAAAACAGAAGTAGGAAGGATACACAGGGAGCTTCCCACTTACCTATTTCACCATGTTTAGTGATAGGACCTGCGTGAATCTTCAAAATGTCTAATCTGGCTTGTTCATTTGGTAGATCAATATCTAGAAAGAAATTACAGCTTTATTAAAAACAGAAAACCGCAATTCAGATGGATAATATCCTCCCTTCCAGCCACTGTGAAGTAGGAACTCACGGATTTTTCTATCCAGTCTTCCAGGCCGTAGAAGGGCAGGATCCAGCGTGTCTGGTCTGTTTGTAGCCATGATCATTTTAACTCTGTGCAGAGTATCGAATCCATCCATCTGATTCAATAACTAAAAAAAAAAAAAAAAATAAAATTGGAGGTTTTTAAATAACCCAAAACCCTCCCAGCACGATCCACTGTACTTATTTTCTGCATAAATATTTTCACCAAGATATAAAAGCGATACAGATGAAACAGAAATAAAATGTTCCAAGCCTTCTAATAGAAGGGCACAGCTCCCTGTGTATCCCTCAAGCAATAAAGGAGAGATAAAGAGAGACTGAAAAGGCTTTGCCCAGAGAAAAACGTATTGAGCAAAGCAGAGCTCAAATCTGAAAGACTTGGTTAAAACAATAAGGCAATGAAAATAGTGCAAGTACTAAAGGAGCCAGTGGTTGGCTGACACATCTTGATTGTGTTGCACCAAGTCCAGGACATTCAAATTCGACTTGGAGAACAGCCTCTAGAATACTAATACAGGCACACGAAGACGTTTCATTGTGAAGATTCAAAGCACTAGCTCTTTGATCACAGCGACTGAATTCTTTATGTAAGGCAGACACAGTCTTTTGAGCCCGGCAAACTGTTTGCAAACACAGGCCAGCGAAGTTTCCCATCGGCTTCAGAATTCTTAATCGTCACCAGTGGTTTTGAAATTCTCTTCACACAACCCAGTTTACCAGAGCAATTAGCACAGAAAGAAAGAAATACAACCACTTCTCCTCCTAGTTTTGAAAAATTGAACAGTTCTAAGATTTTTTTAGAGTAAATCTCTTTGGGACTACAAGAGACAAGCTCCACTTTCCCCCCTTTAAGAAAAAGGGGGAATATCTCCAAACCTTCAAGAAGACGCAGTAACCAGCAGCAGAGTCACGTCGCAGTAAAAAGAGAAAATACCCCAAATAATTTTAGCAATTTTAAATATTCTTTTGGTTATTCTCCACACTGAATTCATGGCTAAGTCATCCAGATGTGCAGCTGCCTTTTGTAAAAGCAGTACCTAGTTCACTTTTAGCTTATTAACTCAGAAAAGTTCTACCAAGTGGATTGTAGTGTAACGATTCCCATCTGGATTATTATTTAATGTGGACAATTATTTAATGTACAGTATGTCATCAGGGTTTAGACACTCACCTCCATCAGAGTCCTCTGAATTTCTCTATCAGCTGAGGTGCCTTCAGAAAAACGACGACCACCTGCAGCACAACAAACTAGTAAGTTATATATTTTTCCCTGCATTTAAGTCTGAAGACAATTAGGTATCCCTTTTAAGCTGGGGGCGGCGGGAAGAGGGATGGTATTTAAAGAGGTAAAGCACACATTTTAAAAATGCTTTTTCATCTAGCCAAAAATATCCAAGCCAGATACGAACGGGCACGGTTCTAAGCCAGCTGTAATAGTTCCAGGAAGCTGAACCACTTGTCCCCTTATGCTGCTTCTGAACAAACATGCACACACTCTCTCTTTTGAGAAGACAGAGTGTCTCTTTATAACTAATTTCAGTGTTAAAAGGAGACTCCAGCCTTCCTGCAGGGCGTTAGCCTTACCTATAGCATCTATCTCATCCATAAAAATGATACACGGCTGATGATCTCTGGCGTAATTGAACATCTCTCTGATCAGCCGAGCGCTTTCACCGATGTACTTGTCCACTATCGAACTGGACACCACCTTTTGAAAGACAAAAGACACGTGAATGAAGATGCTGTAGTGCAAACAGATTAAGCACGTGTGAACGTGTGCGAGCGCACGAGTAAAATTACACTACCTTTAGGAAGTTGCAATCGAGCTGGCTGGCAACAGCTCGGGCCAAAAGCGTTTTCCCTGTACCTGCACAGAGAAGAGATTGAAGGTGTTTAACTACTGACCCAACACTGCATGTTAGCAACTTTAAAAAGAAAAGAAAAAAAAAGAAGCAAACAAGGCTATTTCCACAGTTTGACAGTGACAACTAAGCATTCATTACGCTGTCATGAGACTTACCAGGGGGGCCGTAGAGCAAGCAGCCTTTTGGAGGTATAATTCCCACACGCTGGAATAATTCTGGGTTTGTAAGCGGCAATTCTATTACCTGTGAAAAGACAAGATAAACAAACTGAGGCGCTGTTTGAGTTTTAAAATAGATCAGGTATCCCAGAAAGCTAATGGCACACTTGCCACCCCGTTTTCCAGATACCCGTATTCTTATTTATCTGTGTGGCATATTTAGTAAGAGAAACAGATAAGTAAGAAGACGTCAGATGGATCCAATGGATCCATCCACAATCCTGCCCTTGTTGTTCAGATTTCAGCTCTGCACTGGCTGGATGCTCTTTGCTCAAACCATGTTTTCCTACTGTTATGATACAACTACTCAGAACAATTCTAGTAAGTTTTCGTGCAAAATTCCAAGTTTGATTTGTTGATTGTTGATCCTAACTATGCCCTTCCACTTGACTTTAGAGCCCAAAGGGCCTTGGATCCTTCAAACACCTTCTTTAGAGGACCTTCTTCATTTTTGTCTCAATCTAAGCTTCTGTAACAATAGAGATAAGTTATAACCCAGTTTTAGAACTGGGCTCTTCACTACGAGCGCACCAGCACACTGCCGTCACACTGCTCTTCGCCACAGAGACAAAGCCAGGAAACATCGAAACAAGACTTCAGAAGTTATCTTCCAGTACAGCAAAATGTAGTCTAAGTTAATGAAACATGGAAAGCACCAATCTCATAGGATCCTTTAACGTCCTGTCCCATGATAGTTTAGGACAAAATCGTTTTTGCACTGAAAAACTTCCCTCGGAACATAACCCACTATTTGAAAAGTGGTTTTGAGATATTGGATACCTCACGCAGCTCTCGGATTTGTTCCGACAACCCTCCAATCTCAGAATATGAAACATCTCCTGGATCTTCATGAGACATATTATAAACCAAGGGATCCACTTCCCTTGGCAAATATCTAGGGGGAAAAAAAAAAAAAAAGTTAAGAGTAGACATTTTTCATTGTGCAGACACATTTATAAAGCTATTGCAATCAATTTTAGAGTATGAAAATTATTTCTTCTCCCACCACCTTGATAAAAGAGAAGTATGTTTGTTGAAAGAATGGAATTAACCCAGCAAACTTTTTCAAGTTTTAAACCAAACAAGCAAAAGCTTAAAAAACCTGCTGAAAATCTTGAATTATATTTTTAAAGAACAACTAATTTCTTTTTAAACCACATATATATATTATAGACACATAAGTCTTCCCTCAAACTAACTGTCCTTACTTGAGCACTACTTTGCAGAAAACATTTACAAAATATTACAGATTACTCAAACCTGTATGCAACCAACTCGGATCACTATTTTTCCCCCCTTTATAGGATGAGCAGAAGAGCAGATGTAGAGCAGAAACCTACCTCATGATAGTCAGAGTGGTCATATCCAGAGCAACTCTTGTCCCCGGCTTCAGCTTACTTTTGTCAAGCTGGTCACAAAGAAGGTATTTTTTTATTAGAACCAAGCTCTAAAACAATGTCTGGTTTTAGCCAAGATGTTTACTGGAGCTTGCACTCTTTGCTCAGTCACACACAAGAAGAAAACAAGGCTAGAGCCACATGCCAAGTGGCTCGTCTAGTAAACACTGTGTCCCCGTCACCACCATTTTTGGGAATGCTTAAACTGGGAAAAAGCTGGCCTACTGTTTCCTGGGAGAAGCGATCCCAGAGCTGGCCTAGACCAGTGAACCTGTTGGTTGTCACAACTGGAGACCAGCAAAGCTAAATCACACCACAGGAAGAGTTTTTATTAACATTGAAATAGATCTTGAACAGCAAGTCATTAACTCACCTCCGCCACTTTTCACAATACATACTATTTTCTAGATCGTAAATATTTATTTTCTTTTTAATGCTGTCAGTCTGACTGGTTTAGTGAGAGACCTAATCCCCCCTCCTTCTCCACACAGGACAGAGCCAGCTGTTTCAAACCAGTAAGCAATCCTCCATTAAGGACACAGAGAGCAGCCTGCCCATTTGAGTACGAACTTGCCCCTTCTTCTACTCAATGGCTTTATCCTTTCTGGACTGCCAGAAAGGGTGAAGAGATGTTCCTAACCTATTGTCTCCGAGGTGCCATCATTTGCACATTTTCCCATATCCCATTATAACCTCTCGTCTTCAAAATCAGTTGTTCCAGTTGTTATTCTTTTGCTATCATTTACCTCAAACGCCCTACTCATCCACCTCAGCAGTTTTTGTCCGCTTACTCCATTTTTATGAGATTTTAAAACACATTAGCAGTCCTATTCCACTACACCCTGCTAATTTCTGCTGGGATTAAAACTATTAACTTGCATTTCTCACTTAGTTTATAAGAAACCTGGTCTAGGAGAGCAGTCTCGCCTCTTGTGTGACACAACCTGGAACAACACTCTAATTTCTTCTCTTTTTTTAATGTACTCAACCCACACTTGAAGAATATGAAGCCTATTTATTCTGAGCTTTACCGACACGGCATCTGAACAACAGGGATTTCAACAACTGTTTGCAAGCGCTGCCTGAATCTTCCCATCGCCCCCGCGGGGAGACTTATAAGGTCCCTTGCCCACGTGAGCCCCTCAGTCTCTAGCAGCGTTCAGGCTCAAGCTGTCACTCCTCCCTTACAGGGGTCACTAACGAGACTTCTTTGCAGCTGCCTAATCTTAAGAAATCTGTCAAAGCTTGAAATTCTATCAGATTCAACATCCCCAATAGATTTCACTTATTCTCCAGTGGGAAGAAAACAAAGAGAAACCACTTGACCTTCAATTCCTTGGGAAATCCACTCTAGATAGGGAAGTAATTTTGTTTTCAACTTAAACACCACAAGGACTTTGATCAAAAACTAGTTCTTCCAGTCTGTGAAACACTCCATGGGAAATTATTTGCCTTGATATTTTGACATTTTGAAAACAATCACGGGTACAGCTTTTTAGTCTCTGGTATCAGATCTTTTAAGATCAAAAGGTGTTTTTTACTCAAGAATAAACCGGAAAGTTTGCGCTGTGATGCCAAGCTCATCCAAGCATCATCTAATCCTGACCATTTATCTCTGTTTCAACACAGAACCCCAAGACTATCTAAGTGGAATTAAGCATACTTATGGTCCAGAAAAATATTTTGTTCATTCTAGTGAAAGAAAATACTGAGCTTGCAGCATAACGTCTTAAAAGGGATGAAGCTTAAAAAAATTATGTATTTAAAAATGCATTTCAATACTAGCAATTTTTGTAGATGTTTTGTGCAAGTAAAACAACATCTCATCGGTGTGCTTGAGGAAAGTCAAGGATATCTCTACTACATGACCTAACACACTTCCTGGTACCCACATTTCCCAAACAGTTTCTCTCTAGAAGGAGCAGAAAAGGTCCATCTTTACCGAAAAACATACAATCCATTGACAGAGTCACCAACATAGGAAAATACAGGCTGTCTGCGTTTTGCTCACTGCTTACTGCCATTCTTTACATAGAATTAGTTCAAAATGCTGTAAAGAACATCAGTTTCTTTTCAGAAAAGCCACCTCTAACATCACTACTACACCTGTCCTCTAACATCACTACTACACCTGTGCTCTTTTTCCTGAAGGAACTCCTATTTCTCACAATTTCCGTAACATAGAAAAATATGCTACAATTGTGGTGTGTTAAAGCTCAACTGCAGTTACCTGTCTCCACCATAAAGGAATCAGTTCAAGATACACTGAGAGGTCACAGCTCTTAAAAGCTCTTACACTTAGGTGAGCATTAAAATAACTAAGTAAAACACTGCTGCCTTCTCAGGATCCACTATTCTCTGATATTCTCTGTTCAGAAGACACCTTACAGTCCCATATTTCATATGTATTCTTCTTTGCTTCCATTTTGCAGAGTCAGGGATGAGTTTAATAAAACGTAACTAGAGATTTGCTCTCCCAACAGCTCTGCAGTCGCAGAACACGTTTGGTAAATATTGTTGTTCCTACTTAATAGGCAGCATTGGTAAGGAATAGCCCATCTATGGGGGTTAATTACCGTAATTAATTTTCAAAGAGTTCAAAATCAGGTAGAAAAACAAAGCTTCAACTCAATGAAAAGATTAAGCCACAGGCAAAGTACCAGGCATGTTTCAGATGGCTTTATCTTTACGAGGAAGTTATGCTACAACCAGCTATGAAGGGAGAGGGCAAGCAGATACCACTATAAAATAGCCATACACACCTTAAAGAAGAAAATACTTGATCCCACTAAGGACCCAGTTTATGGAAAGCAATGCTAATAATCAAAACCAAAGCAAACTTTTAATAAGTATTCACATAGATCAGCTACCTGGCGACGGCAGCCGACCACGTATCTCGGTCCATTTGTAGCCTTCACAATGACTGGAAAGAGAAGATGAAAGGAAAAAAATCAAATTTACTTGATTCACTGCTCTGAATGATGCTTCTGAACTATTCACTGTATTAGATTTTTACCAGTGCTCAGATCACCAATACTCTAACTCTTTACTCTCTCAAAGTAAGATTTTCACTGCAAAAGCTAATTTTCAAGATTTCAAAGAATGTGACATTGCAGTGTACTTACATTTCTCTTCTGTCAGCTGTTTAAGAACCTCACCAACAATCTGAAAAAGAATAAATGCAGTATTAGCCTACAGAAAAAATACCATTGCAAAACAATGTTTGACATGTTCCAGGACACGGAAGATGACTGTCAGCTTTGAGGGTCCTCCTCCTGCTTCACTCTGTTTGCCAGCATTTTCGTTTCTGTAACACCAACATTTCTGTTTGACAGAACAAACACCAAAACCTCTCTAAACTACATGCTTGGTGTGTCTGTTCCCAATGCTTCTGTTTCTGCTGGCTGTACCATTCCCACTCGGCACCAAAAATGGACTTAAATGCTATTTCCAGGCAAGTTCACTGTCAGGCACCGCCACAGGCTGCTAAGAGAAAAGAGACCTTACGCACCTGTCCGACACTCTGCAGGGCCTTGAGATCATTTTCTGATTTTTCATATTGCTTGGTGAGCTCCTTCAGCTGTTCCCTTACTAGAAAAATGAAAGAAACAACGGATTTTCATAGAATCATGGAATGGTTTGGGTTGGAAGGGACCTTAAAGATCATCCTGTTCCAACCCCCCTGTCCTGGGCAGGGACACCTCCCACCAGACCAGGTTGCTCCAAGCCCCCTCCAACCTGCCCTTGAACCCCTCCAGGGATGGGACAGCCACAGCTTCTCTGGGCAACCTGGGCCAGCATCTCACCACCCTCACAGCAAAGAAGTTCCTCCTGAGATCTCATCTCAATCTCCTCTCCTTCAGTGTCAAACCCTTCCCCCTCGTCCTATGGCTCCCCTCCCTGATCCAGAGTCCCTCCCCATCTCTCCTGGAGCCCCTTGAGGGACTGGAAGGGGCTCCAAGGTCTCCCCAGAGCCTTCTCTTCTCCAGGCTGAACCCCCCCAACTCTCTCAGCCCCCCCTCCCAGCAGAGGGGCTCCAGCCCTCCCAGCATCTCCGGGGCCTCCTCTGGCCCCGCTCCAACAGCTCCATGTCCTTCTGCTGGTGGTGGCCCCAGAGCTGGAGGCAGCACTGGGGGGATGCCTCCCCAGAGCGGAACAGAGGGGCAGAATCCACCTTCTCGCCCCACTGACATTCTTTTAATATTCAATCCAAGAAAAACTCAGGACCCGGGCCCTTTGCAACGCGGGGGCCTCCCACGGGGAAAGCCGAACGGCCACGGCGGGACTCGGCCCACGGCCCCCCCACCCCCTCCCCTCAGCCGCCAGCCGGGCCCGGCCAGGCCCATGACGAAGCGCGGCCGGCGGCGGCGGCGACGGCCGGGGCTCCCTCAAGGCTCCGGCGGTGGCTCAGCGGCACAGATGCCCGCGGCGACGTCTCCCCGGGGGCGTCGCTCACACTCCTTGAGGCGTCCGTCGATCTCCTTGTGCTCCAGCAGCTTCTTGCGGTAATCCTGCAGCGCCTTGTCTCTCGGGTCCGCCATGATGAGCAGCCGCCGCTCATAGGGAATGCCGGGAAGGGCCATGGCCGCCGGGGGAGGGGGGGGGGGGGGGCAGGGCCGCGCGCCCGCCCCGCCCCTTTCCCCTCCCCTCCCCTCCCCGCGCGCCTCCGCGCCCCCCCCCTCCCCTCCGCAGCGCCCCCTGTGGGCGCGGAGGAGAAGGCTGGGGGGGGCGCGCGTGCGCGGAGCGACGGGTGGGGACATCCAGCTAGGCCTTAGGGGTGAGGGCCTGAGGGTGGCTGGAGTTGCCTCTAGGGGTGTATCTATCTAGGGTATCTATACATATGTCAGCGTATAGACGTATACGGAGGGAATATGGGACTCCTGGGGGACAACAGGTTGCCCGTGAGCCGGCAATGTTGGCCAAGAAGGCCTGTGGGCTCCTGGGGTTATCCTCCCCCTCTGCTGGGCCCTGGTGAGGCCTCATCTCCGGTGCTGGGTCCAGCCCTGAGCTCCCCGGTTCCAGAAGGACGGGGAACTGCTGGAGAGAGCCCAGAGGAGATGACGAGGATGATAAGGAGCTGGAGCATCTCTCTGCTGGGAGGGGGGGCTGAGAGAGTTGGGGGGGTTCAGCCTGGAGAAGAGAAGGCTCCGGGGAGACCTTGGAGCCCCTTCCAGTCCCTCAAGGGGCTCCAGGAGAGATGGGGAGGGACTCTGGATCAGGGAGGGGAGCCATAGGAGGAGGGGGAAGGGTTTGACACTGAAAGAGGGGAGATTTAAGTGAGATGTGGGGGAGAAATTGTTGACTGTGAGGGTGGTGAGAGCCTGGCCCAGGTTGCCCAGAGAAGCTGTGGCTGCCCCATCCCTGGAGGGGTTCAAGGGCAGGTTGGATGGGGCTTGGAGCAACCTGGTCTGGTGGGAGGTGTCCCTGCCCAGGGCAGGGGGTTGGGACTGGATGATCTTTAAGGTCCCTTCCCACCCAAACCATTCCACGATCCCAGGACAGCCCTTACGGGAGCTCTGGGGGTGCCCAGGAAGCAGACGAGCCCCTGGATTATTCACAGCCGATTTTAATGAGTTTCTCGTCAGCGAACCGGGAAGTTCCCCGGCGCTGACCGGTAGCATCTCAGGGGTTAAGGTCCGCCCCGGGCCGTTCCGGGCTGCGTGCGGGGCCGCCCGTCGCCGGTGGCGGCCGCGCCCCGGGGCGGGGCGGGGGCGGGGGCGGCCCCGCTTTTTCCGCCGGCGGCGGCGGTGGTGGCGGGACTGGCGCGGAGAGATGGCGGCGAGGAGCGGGCTACTGCTGGTGCTGGCATTCGCCACACTCCTGCTGGTGGCCCGTGGGCAGCCCGGCGCGGCGGAGAGACGGTGCTTCTGCCAGGTGGGTTCCGCCGGGGGACGGGGTGGGTGTCCCGGTGCCTCTCCGGGCATCGTGGGTGCTTGGGAAGAAGGGCTGAGGGAGCTGCGGTGGTTTAGCCTGGAGAGAAGGAGGTTGAGGGGAATCATAGAATGGTTTAGGTTGGAAGGGACCTTAAAGATCATCTAGTTCCAACCCCCTGCCATGGGCAGGGACACCTCCCACCAGACCAGGTTGCTCAAAAACCCATCCAAGTTGGTTGTGAGACCAGGAGACCTTGCTTTCTACAGCTCCCTGAAAGGAGGGGGTAACCAGGGGGGGCGTCGGTCTCTTCTCCCAAGGAACAGGTGATGGGACAAGAGGAAACAACCTCAAGTTGCTCCGGGGGATGTTTAAGATGGATATTAGCAAAAATTTCTTCACTAAAAGGGTTGTCACACACTGGAACAGGCTGCCCAGGGCAGTGGTGGAGTTGCCGTCCCTGGAGGCATTTAAAAGCTGGGCAGATGTGGTGCTGAGGGATGTGGTTTAGTGATGGTTTTGTTAGTGTTGACGGTTGGACTCAATGATCTTAAGGGTTTCTTCCAACCTAGACGATTCTATGGTCCAAGGCCAGGCTGGCCGGGGCTTTGGGCAACCTGGTCTGGTGGGAGGTGTCCCTGTCCAGGGCAGGGGGGTGGAACTGAATGATCTTTAAGGTCTCTTCCAACCCAAACCATTCTATCATTCTGCTCACTGAGCAGCCCCATGGTGTCTTCCATGTCTTCTTCTCTGTGTTTTCTCCCTGTCCCCAGCAGAGATGGTGGGTGTTTCAGCTGGGGGAGCAGTTCTTCCCTACCCACCCAGGTGCTTCTTATCAGATGTTTTGGGGATGTGAGTTGCTATAATGTCTGGCAGCTGCCTCATCCCCTTTCCTGCAGGTCTGCCTTGCCCTTCCTCCCAGCTCTGCTGTCCAGGAGACAGTGTGGCTGCAGCAGGTACCTGATACCCTGCCATACATGGGGTGAGTGGGGCTGCCCCACTCATTAGAGCTCATCCAGTGTTAATTCCCCTTGTTGATGAGCGTGTTACTGTCTGATGCTTGGTGCACCTTCTGTTGACATACAGCAATGACAGAACAGGGTATATGTCAACTGAGAGATGGGACCAAGCAGCTGGATTTGGGGGAATGGTGGCTATGCAGATTCCTTCTGACTTACCTTTAGAATTGTGGAATGGTTTGAGTTGAAAGGGACCTTAAAGATCATCCAGTACCAACCTCCTGCCCTGGACAGGGACACCTCCCACCAGACCAGGTTGCCCAAAGCCTCGTCCAACCTGGCCTTGGAACTCATTGCAGAAGGACATTTGCAAAATTGAGGAGTGAAGATGATGAAGTGTATTTGGTGCTTTATTTCTGTTGCCTTTTAAAGAAGAGAAGCTGTTGTAGAGCCTTCTCTTGCTGTATTAAAATTCTAGTACTTAAATGTGAGTCGGAAACTGAGAGTGGAGAAAGAAAACAAATGCAGTGTGCCCTTGGGTTTGGGTTTTCCTTCTGGGTGGAAATGGTAAATATAAGCTATGCTGATAAAGAACTGAAAAGCACGTGTTTTGATTCTGTATCTCTATATGGTTCATGCTTGTATGCTTCCTGCTTAGCAGTGAAGTTTGTTTCCTAAGGATCGAGGTCTGAGTCAGGAGGGTGGTATGGGATAAGAGGCTCCAACCAGTGAAAGAACTGGCACAGGAATGTCTTGCAGGCCTTTTTTCCTTGGGTTGGAGGAACCTGTGCTGTACTTCATACACTGCTGGTTTGTGACAACACATTTCTTGTTTATGGAGCGGTGTGAGCTTCAGTTTAGTTTTCAGCGCAAGTGCTTAGGGGTTTTCCAGACTTTATTGCCTTTGGGAAAGCGCGTTATGTAGGGCAGCGTTTCCCAGCCTTACAAACCACCTCACCTCTTAAAAACACCCCTGAGGGCTGCCTCAGCTTTTTGTAAAAAAATTAATCTGCTCATCATCTTGTGCGGAACTGGTCTGGTGCTCTTCATTTACCACCAAATAAAATACAGGGCAAGCCTTTAATGGTATCTTTTACCCTTCTTTGTTAATATACCTGAAGGCCTGGGTAGAGCTTCTTGTTTCCTCCTGTGAACCATCTCTTGGGCTGTCTCCTGAGCTTGTCAGATGAAGAAGCCTTGTCATGGGGTGAGTGGAGGAGCTTTGACTTGCCCGTCAGCCTGTGTCAGGGCAGCTGACAAGGGCTGCTTTCGAGGGCGGCTGCCGTAGCAACATTTCAAACACTGACTTAAGCGGGGCCGTAATTCTGGGATGGGTGTTGTGCTCCCGTCTGTCTGTTCTGCTAAGAGCAACGCCTCACCTGCTTTTTATGACTTATATTTTAGCTCTTCGTTTATTTAGAGAAATTACGAACCAGTCTTGAAACTCTTAGTGGAAATGTCCCTCTGTTACTAAAAGCGCTTGAGTTTCACATACTGTTTGGTTTCCAATCTATCTCGTTAGCGCTGAGTACTGGAGCACTGTGTCCAGTTCTGGGCTCCCCAGTTCCAGAAGGACAGGGAACTGCTGGAGAGGGGACAGCAGAGGGCTACAGAGATGATGAGGGGCCTGGAGCATCTCTCTTAAAAAGAAAGGCTGAGGGACTTGGGTGTTTTTAGTCTGGAGAAGAGAAGGCTGAGGGGGGATCTGATCAACACCTATAAATACTGAAAGGGTGGGTGTCAGGAGGATGGGGCCAGTCTTTTTTCAGTGGTGCCCAGGGACAGGACAAGAGGAAATGGGCACAAACTTGAATAGAAGAAATTCCATCTAAACATAAGGAGCAACTTTGTCGCTTTGAGGGTGGCAGAGCCCTGGAAGAGGCTGCCCAGGGAGGTGGTGGAGTCTCCTTCTCTGGAGACATTCAAACCCCGCTTGGACATGTTCCTGTGCAACCTGCTCTGGGTGGACCTGCTCTGGCAGGGGGTTGGACTGGGTGATTTCCAGAGGTCCCTTCCAACCCCATGTGATTCTGTGAATGACATTTCACTATCGGAGTTCCCTGGAACTTTATGGGCAGCTCGTCCCCCACCCAGCTATTCCTGTTTGCAGCATTGCTTTAGTCAGCCCTGAATCAATTCTCCATATTCCTGGTAATTATTGCTCATTCTCTGTTTACTCAGTGATGCAGCCGCACGGAGCTGAGGTGCTGCAGGTGTTTGGCAGGCTGGGATCTTGACTGGGTTTCTGGCCTGGCACAGGGCTGGTTGCCTTCAGGGGCATTTCTGTGGTCAAGACGTTGTCATTAGGGGTGAGTCTGGGCCCTGGGAGTGAGCTCTTAGTTACCCAGACAGACTTCCAAGCCGCTCTTGGGTTCTGTTGAACTGGTGTTCACCCAACAGCCTTCAGGGCAGGAATTTGTACCTAGCACAGTTCCCCATCTCCATGGGGTGGCTCAAGAAGTAGCCTCCAACTGTAGAACATCTGGAGAGCCTTCTTGGCTAGCAGGTGTTTGGAGGTGCCATCTGACAGCACTTCAGCCTCTGCGGTTTAGCCCCATCCTGAGGCTCTTGCATGAGGTTTGCTTCTATGTGAGCTCCAGAAGCTCCAGTCCTTGTTTTCTGGGCAAATGATGCGGGGGAGAGCACCTAGGCCAGCATCTGCTGCTTCCAGGGCAGATGATCCAAGGGCTGGAGTATCACCGTGATGAGAGGCTGAGAGAGTTGGAAGGGTTCAGCCTGGAGAAGAGAAGGCTCCGGGGAGACCTTGGAGCCCCTTCCAGTCCCTCAAAGGGCTCCAGGAGAGATGGGGAGGGACTCTGGATCAGGGAGGGGAGCCATAGGACGAGGGGGAAGGGTTTGACGCTGAAGGAGAGGAGATTGAGATGAGGTCTCAGGAAGAAATTGTTGCCTGTGAGGGTGGTGAGAGCCTGGCCCAGGTTGCCCAGAGAAGCTGTGGCTGCCCCATCCCTGGAGGGGTTCAAGGCCAGGTTGGAGGGGGCTTGGAGCAACCTGGTGTGGTGGGAGGTGTCCCTGCCCAGGGCAGGGGGGTTGGAACTAGGTAATCTTTAAGGTCCCTTCCAACCCAAACCATTCCATGATTCTATGCTGGCCGTGACTGGCCTCACCTGGCTGGAAGCCTCTTGGTCCAAGTCTGGCAAGGGTGAAAAGAGGACCTGGCTGGACCGAGTGCCACACGCATGATCACAAATCAGTTGTGTGGGGTGACTGTAAGGAACCTTCTGCTGGGGCAGCAGAGAAAGCATCAAGCTTTCCATCAGCCTGGCACTGGTGTGGCTTGTCTACCAGAGCAGGCAGCTGCTGGTGAAGTTGGTACAGGCTAAAAGCCACCTCCTCAGCCTCTGTCATGTTCTCTTCCCTGTGCCCTGTTGCAACTGCAAGTGGGAGGTGAAGAGTTTTCCTTCTTTCCTGCCAGCTGCGTGGTAGATGGTGTAGGGGTCTGGGATGGACCCCAGAGTAAGGGAAGTAAGCTCTAAATCCACTGCCATGGGGGCACTTCTGTGACCCTGGTGGAAGGAGAAAAAGGTGGTGTGAGACAGACTGACAGGAACCTGGGGTGGAGGCAGAGGAAGATGAAGTGAAGGCCAAACCCAAGGATTACGCCGAGTCCACGTGTGGTGGTGTTCCCACCTGTGTTACGCACACAAGGTGGGTACACTGTTTTTGAGGGATCAAGAGTGGCCATGGTGGGGCTGAACGCCTTCCTCAGTGCTTACTCAGCAGCCACTTGTGTCATGTCTGTCCTGGCAGCTCCGATGAAGCTCTTCCGACTGGGCAAACCCAAGCCCTGCCCGTCGGTCTCCTGCCAGGCTCCCACACCTCTGCCAGGTGGGGTGATGTCTCTCAGATCCCTGCTTCGCCGATGCCAGCAGGCACAGGGCACACGTTTGGGAGCAGATCAGCTGATGCTTCATCTTAAACAACCGCTCAATTATTACTGGCTGGAGATGTCGATAAAACACTTTCTCCCCACCTCTCTAAAATATTTGAAGGCACCGCCCATTGTAGGACATGGTTTGCACATGCTGTAGCTCAGCTGCTGTGACAGCAGGATTTAAAACCCAAAACAAGTAGGTCTCTGGCTGCTTATGGGTTTGAAAGAAACAGGTCACGTGGTGGCTGGTGGTCATGGAGCAAGAGGGAACTTCTGGGCTGAAGAATGTGCCCTGCCAAGTGGTCTGGTACTTCCCCTCCCGTGTCTCAAAGTGGGTCATCACTTTGGTTGTAGCGTCACTGGGGCTTTCATCTTGATCTCTGAGGAGACTTGGCTCTTGATGCTGTCTTTCATAATCCTTTGGCTGTGGATTTTGGTGGATTGGGCACATCCAGGTGGTGCCACCAAGCCTGGCTGAGCTTTCTCAGCAGCCTGGTGGCTCAGGAGGCAGAGCGGGATGGTCAGATGGCCAGCGATACCTCCTTGGGAAATACCTCCATGTCACGCTAAGGAAATTGCCCATTTCTGCTCAGTCTGACTGAAATCTTTGGAGGAAGAAGGAGTTTTTCCCTCTGATTTGAGCAGAGCTCAAGCCTTCCCCTTTGCCTGTGCTACCCCCATGTGCAGGCACGTTCTTGGTGGCGTAGGGGCTGACCTTCCCACCGAGCTGCAGATATTTGGAGATCTCCCAAGCATGACCTTCACCTGCGCCAGAATATTGTGGGGGCATCTGCAGTACCTTCACCCTGGATTATTTTCAGGATGATAATAGTTTTGACAGGTTGGTTCTGGCTTTAATTGGTCAGTAGAGGTAGCAAAGATGGGCCTGGTGGAAATGGTAATGTTCTTTCAGTTGAGGTGCTCCATGTTACCCCTTCCAGGGGTGCCATTCCCTTGGGGTGATGTGTTTGTCCAGTGTGGATACAGAGAGCAGCTGAAGATCATCCACAAATCATTTTGTCCAGCACTTTTCCACCCAAATTAGAAGCTGCTGCCTCAAAGGATCCCAGGTTTCCAGGAAATAAAAGATGTGGCTGGTTGGGTGGTTGTTTTTTTTTATTGTGGTTGGTTTGTTGTTTTTTTTTTTTTTTTTTAATTTTGAAACGGCTTTAAATTGAGCAACTGGATTAGCAAATTGTGGCTGTCTTTTTTCACAGGGGTGATTCAGGTTAGTGGAAAGCTTAATTGCTGAGCTGTTAATCTTCATTACCATGCAAAAATGCACAACAGGATACAGTATGTGCGTGAGGATGAGGCCGTGGGCTTTGATGTGACCATGAGAAACAGAAATGAGCCTCCAAATGAGGTGTGTTAAGAAAAAACCCTACTTGCTCGAGTGGAGCAGGATGTTCTGATGTGCTCTAATAGATTTCCCTTCGTTCCTCCTGAAATCAGTGTGGCCCAGTCCAAAATATCGAACCCTTTTGGATAAAAAAAAAAGCTGTTTCCAAAATTACTGTTTCCTGGTATGGGGCAGTCTGGATCTAGAGCCTGGATTTCTTCCCCCTCTCTCCAAAGTTTCCAGGAAGAAACTTGCCCTCCCCTTTAAAGTGCTCCATGCTTAATCCAGGCTGTTCTCCTTCCCTCCTCTTCCCTCTGAGAGCAAGTGCTCCCATTTCCACCTTCCTTCTTGGAAGGAGGGCAGGGAGCTTCGTTTCTCCAGCAATAATTAATTATAATGGGGTTTATTGAAGCTCATGTGTAGCTCTGGTTGAATTATCTGAGGGCTCTCCGGAAATGCGTCAAGCCAGGTGGCTCATGTTTCTCACGTGGCTATTTCCTCCATGTATAATATAATTATTTAATATAATAAGTGGCAGCCCCTTAAATACAGTCCGGTGCCACCTTTGATCTTGTGCATCCCCCATTTTCCTGTTTGTTCCTGTACTCTACTGGGGACCATTTATGCCACCACTGGGCAGTGCACCCTGTCACACCTCATAGGAGCTGCCTATCTCAATGATGCCAGGCTGGTTCTGCTCGTCTCCTTGCTTTCTTCATGGAATGGTTTGGGTTGGAAGGGACCTTAAAGATTACCCAGTTCCAACCCCCTACCCTGGGCAGGGACACCTCCCACCAGACCAGGTTGTTCCAAGCCCCGTCCAACTTGGCCTTGAACCCCTCCAGAGATGGGGCGGCTACAGCTTCTCTGGGCAACCTGGGCCAGCATCTCACCACCCTCACAGTCAACAATTTCTTCCCCACATCTCACTTAAATCTCCCCTCTTTCAGTTTAAAACTGTTCCCCCTCATCCTATGGCTCCCCTCCCTGATCCAGAGTCCCTCCCCATCTCTCCTGGAGCTCCTTGAGGGACTGGAAGGGGCTCCAAGGTCTCCCCGGAGCCTTCTCTTCTCCAGGCTGAACCCCCCCCAACTCTCTCAGCCCCCCCTCCCAGCAGAGGGGCTCCAGCCCTCCCAGCATCTCCGTGGCCTCCTCTGGCCCCGCTCCAACAGCTCCATGTCCTTCTGCTGGTGGTGGCCCCAGAGCTGGAGGCAGCACTGCAGGGGGGTCTCCCCAGACGGGAGATTGGGCACCCTCCCCAAAACACTGCACTGTGGGGCACATCATCTCTGTCCTCTCTGCTCCCAGGATCTTGTAGGCTTTCTGGGACAGAAGTGGCAGGAGGGTTTCTTATCACAAACTGTGGCAAACATCCCATTCTTTTGCCTCGTAAATCAACAATACTCACGTAAAACAACTCCTTTGGTCTTAAACCTTTGAATTTGTCTGATCCTGGGGAATGGCATCCTGCCACGTGTTCTGTTACTACATCAACATCCAGGAGAAATCCCCGGCATCCTGTTAAGACTGAATGAGTAGCGATGCTTCATTTTTATTTTTTTTTTTTTTGGTCAGGGTGATTTCCCTAAGCGCTCTTCAGGGGGTGTGGGGGAAGCAAAACTCCTGCGTTGGGCAACTTGGTCATCCAGATGGTAAATCTACGTGTCAGAAAGCCACAGCTGTATTTGTGCTGCCTTTATTTTTATATATTTTTTTATTACTTTTTTTTTTGTTTAGGGCTTGCACACAGCTTTGTTGAGTTGTTCAGGATGATGCAAGAAGCGCTGCCTTTCCACATCGCATTTAGAACAAATGTTTTTCTTGCCAAACTGCTCTTCCAGGCCAGGAGAGAGACACAGTGCAGTTGCCGTGGTTCTGATTAAATCAAACAAAGCCAGTTGACATCAAGGACTCTCTTTGAGAGCTGTCATTTTTGGTGGCCTTATTGCTTGCCTGGCTGGTCCCTTCTGCAAAGGCTGGCTCTCACCCCTGTGTCATCTACAGACCGAGGTGGCTAGTCCCAAATGGGAGCTGTGAGCCCCCCTATGTGGGGGTCACAGCTCTTATAGCCACCGACATCCCCTGTCTCGCTGGATGTGTCCCCAGCAGAAACATCTGTGGTCTCTGTAACCCTGTCTGATGTGTGGTCAAGAAAAGAAAACTGTGAATTTTTTTATGAACAGTGTGAAAAAGGAGAGCCTAAGTGGTTTTTTTAATTAATTTTTATTTATTTATTTATGTTATTTTTTTATCCAACAGGTCACTGGTCATTTAGATGACTGCACCTGCGATGTAGAAACCATCGATGCCTTCAACAACTACAAGCTTTTTCCTAGGCTGAATGAACTTCTGGAAAACGACTATTTTAGATACTACAAGGTAACTTTCTCATACAAGAATTAGATTATTGCATGAATTTTGTGGGCTGCTGCTGCTTATTTAAAACAAAAAAAAATAATAAAATCTTCCTTGAAGTTATTTCTGATCTTTTTGAAATCAGGTATCCCCATTTTAATACTGATTTTTAGCAAAACAGTAAGTCTGACTCTTCTATTGTCAGGAGAATCTTAATGTGATACAACAACATGCTTCTAAAATAAATTGCATGGTTTTAAAGATAGAGAAATAGGGTATTTCAGTTGGAAGGAATCTGCAACAATCATCTAGTCCAACTCCCTGACCACTTCTGGGCTGACCAAAAATTAAAGCAAATTATTTAAGAGGCATTTAAGTCCAAATGCCTCTTAAACACTGATGGGTGTCTCTACCAGACCCACAAAATCTTGTTAAATGTTAATTGTTTTAAAAGAATGGTGCTTGATACCAACTCAGGGACCAGGAAGACAGGTTTGTTAATGTCCTCTCTCCTTCCAGTGTTGGGATTTGTAACAGAAGTATTAAGATTGGTCTGAAGGAAGCGGGGACAGAGATGTCTGTGCGTGAAAAAGCGTAAGAGCCTTGCTCAAAGTTTTGTTATCTGAAGTCCTGCACTGAGAGGCTGAAGATGTGTGTGATGGTAAACCAAGGTTGGCTTGGTTGCACGGAGGAAATGTATAACAGGATAGTATGTTCTTTGTAGGTCAACCTAAAGAAACCGTGTCCTTTTTGGAATGACAACAGTCACTGTGGGATAAGAGACTGTGCCGTAAAGCCCTGCCCGTCTGTAAGTACCAAATCCCTTCTTTTACCCCTCTTCTATATTGGGCTTTTGCAGACCAAGAGGAAGAAGCAGGGAAATGATTTACTCTTTTCGTTATTGTAGCTAGAGCAAAACTGTGGCTTCAGAGCTTTCTTAGGTGCAGTAATACTGAGAAAACCTTTCAGAATTTTGCATTTTGGGCTAAAGAAAGGCTGGACTTTTAATAGCTGACCCTCACTGAACAGCCAAAAACTTGGCCTCGTCCCTCTTTCATTTTTGGTATCAGTGAGATGAGTTTTGGGGCAAATCAGTGTTGTTACAAGAAGTGCCTCTTGTGTGAATTTGCCAGAATATTCACCCTGTTGGCCCATGAGCTACGCTGTGATTTGCAGCTTGGGCTGACAAATTTGACCAGGACCTTTCTCTCTCCATGAAATGGCTCTTTCCGAGTCCTCCGTTTCCCAGAACAAAAGCAAACGCTCTTTTCTCCGTATCCTGGAAAAAAAAGGAGTTCGTTCTCTGGGCTAAAAGAAAACCTCTTGACTGCAGGTGTCTGGCTGGAAAGAAAGGGAAGAGAAAGTGAGTGAATCAGGATTCGGTTGCTGGGTTGGCAGGGGTGGTGACAATGCCACCCGGCCTGACTTTGTGGTTGGTTTGTGTGGTGGTGCTGCTTCTCAGCAGCTGCCTTACCCTTCAAACAAGTGTCCTTTGCTTCCCTTGTCTTCAAAAAGCACCTATTATGAACTCAAAATTGATTATTTTTTTTTTCCTCAAAATAACCCTAAATTTTGTTTAAATATTTTTTTTTTCCTTAGAAAGGATGGGTTTGGTCATGTGCATGACCAATGTGACAATTACATTAGTAGCAGCTAGAAGTTGTTCTTAATTTAAGTGCTGACTGTGTGGCTGCTGGCTTTAATTATTTTGGTTTGGGTCCAGTTCATTCTGAAAGCAACGAAAATAACCCTTATTTGTTATTCAACTTTTCTCTTGCTGTGCTGCTCGCCATGGTGGTGTTTTCTTCTGGTGGAAGTGGTTTTATTGCCTTCCTACTGATGGAGGACATGGAAGTTGAGGAGAACTTAGGGCCTGATCGTCTCGTGGGTCCTGCTGGGGTTGCGTGGGGCTGCTGAGGTTGACATTACGTGATGGAGTGAGGAAAGGGAAGGTTTTGGATGATGTATATCAGGGGCTGGGAGGTGAAATATCTCAAAAGAGGTGCCTGGGCTCCTGCTGGGAGACAGGATGATAGAATCATGGAATGGTTTGGGTTGGGACAGATGCCAGACGTTGGCCAAGCAGAGGCAGCTCTGGCTCCTCAGGTTTATATCGGCTTCCCCAACCTTCACGCTTGGGTAAGCAAAACATAACCTGACGTAGTGCCCGCCCGCTGAAGGCTGCTGACCTTTTGAGAAGGAAAGTCTTGTGAAAAAGTCAAAATAAAATAACAAGAATATTGCTTAACCCCGGTCTGTGGAGGAGCCAGAAATGGGACGTGTTGTAAGCGATGCCGAGCGCTTTGCTTTGCTTCCTTCCTGACTCCTTGAAACCGTGGTCGCCTTCCTCAACGTCTTTCTCAACGATTAGGCTGAAAGGCCACATCAGCCTCATGTGTAGCACACTTTGTCTTTCAGGATGAAGTCCCTGATGGAATCCGATCTGGAAGTTACAAGGTAGGTGTGTCCCTGGGTGCAAAATGATGCTGCTTTATAGGACCAGCGTTGTGTCACTGCAGCTGATAAAAGCTGCTTTAACCAGACAGGCAGCATCTATTGGGATGCGCTCAGTGGCTGAATTCTTACCCTCTTCCAAGGGTTTGGCATGCTCTAGAGCCCGTGAGGTAGCTGTCCTCAACTCAGGTGTTCTCCTCCACTGATGTGGAGCAGTTGAGGAGACTTCTCCAAGAGCAAAACGCCAGAGGCTGCCGTGAGTCCCGGCACCACTCAGCACCATTGCACAAGCCTCTGAATAACTGCAGAAATCCTGTGGAAATACAAGGGGGGGGGATGAATCATGAAAGTCTTTCTAATGCTTAAACTGGCTGGTGCTTTAAAGGCAGAATTATAACAGCAGAAAAAATGCTTTTTTAATCCTCCTTTCTCCCTGCCCCTTTGCTTTTCACCCCAGTATTCGGAAGAAGCCAATAGCCTCGCTGAAGAATGCGAAGAAGCCAAGAGACTTGGAGCTGTCGATGGCTCTTTGAGGTTTGGCTTTTTTTTCCATAATTCTTACTTTTCTTGAAGGAAACCTGGGATCTCTGCTCTGATAAGTCTTTTTCCTCTTTCTTCGCAGTGAGGAAACCCAGCAGGCGGTGCTGCAGTGGACACGGCACGATGACTCTTCAGACAGCTTCTGTGAAGCCGATGGTACAGGGGACCTGTTAGATCTGACAAGCCTTTTCCTGGGATTTTAAGCACCTCTGCAGACCTTTCTGGCCAACATGTAATATTTCAGCAAGCCTGGAGCACACACAGCATTTCTTCTCTTTTCCACCTCCCTCCGGCTCTGAGTATTTTGAAAATAACATGATGTAAATATTTCAGAGAGCTTTTCCCTGCTGCAACGGGTCGGCGAGTAGCAAATGCTGTGCTCCTGCCTCTCTGGAGGGGGATGAGCTGGTCTCTCTGCTGGCAAAGAGTGTCCAGGATGTGAAGGGGGTGGCTGGATCTGGCTTGGAAGGTGGCATTTTCCTTCTGGAGCGCTGGGTCAGTGACAAATACTTTGCTTCCCAGATATCTATTCTCCTGACGCGGAGTATGTGGATCTACTCCTGAATCCCGAACGTTATACTGGCTACAAAGGACCGGATGCCTGGAAGATCTGGAACAGCATTTACGAAGAAAACTGCTTCAAGTAGGTGCTTTGGGAGACAGGTTCCATGAGCTCGTAGGTGCTGATTTTTGTGGAGAGGCTGCGTGTGCTTAAACTGCTTCATTATTCCCCATCCTTTGCCCAGAGAAGCTGTGGCTGCCCCATCCCTGGAGGGGTTCAAGGCCAGGTTGGAGGGGGCTTGGAGCAACCTGGTCTGGTGGGAGGTGTCCCTGCCCATTAGGTGGAACTGGATGATCTTTAAGGTCCCTTCCAACCCAAACCATTCTATGATCCTTCCTACCTTCATTCCTATGTGATGTTGTCCTGGGCACACAGTCATTTGACTGCAGGGAAGTAACTACTTCTGCTGTGCTGTGTTTCTGCGCAGCGAGGAGACAGTCACTTATTTATATATCTTATTTAAATGATATTTTTTTTTCCCCTCTTAGGCCTCACAATGTAAAGAGACCTTTGACATCCGGTAGAGGTGAGTCATTTATTTATCTCACTATGTGATTTAGTAGCGTATGATCCTAGTACCAGGAACAAGTAAATGCTTTCTGAGCTGCTTCTCCTACTGAATGAGAAACGTGTTGTAGCTCTTGATAGAGGGTGGAATTTTATGGCCAACACAAGGGCACCTGGAAATGTGGCTTTCTAGCATCCATCACGGGAAAGAAAGGCTGATCCTCCACTCCTGGCAAAAGTGCAAGCTTTGGAGGGGCTGGGAGCAAGACTGAACTCTGAGCTCTTCCTGGGTCCCTGGTTTCCGTACTCAGCAGCACCAAAACCATCTGTGACAGTTTGAAACGAGAACCTGGCTGGGATCCTCTGTGGAAACCACCCAGTAAGAGAAACCCTGCCCTGGAGGCTAAGGCTAAATGTGTAAATGAAAGTAGGGAAGGGATTTGGAAACGAAAGAGCTTCTTGCTAAGAGACCCCATGTCTCTTGATGCCCCATCCTGCCCAGGCATCAAGAACATCATCAGCTTCGCTCCCTGTTGGTTTGATGCGTGGTGGTTTTACTTCCTCTGCAAATATTGATCTTTATTGTGTTGGTTGGGCTATTCAGGAGCATTTCATGGTGTTTTCTGTGTTCAGAGAGTTTCTAAACCACCCTGGAGAGGCTTGTTCTCCTGTCAGAGCAGATTAACAGAGCGATCTTAACATTTGGGCTTTGGAGTTTAATTTTGGTCATGTGTAATTTTTATCTCCTCTTTTCTCTCCCTCTACCATCCGGGTTTGGTGTTTTTTTTTCCATCGGGAGACGACGGAGGTGAGTGACACTACGTTTGTTTTTACTGATAACAGAAACAAATGGGGCGTCTTTATCACGCTGTCACGAGCTGTAACATTAGATAAGGCACCTGGTTAGCAAAATCCAGGCAAAATCCAAAGTTGTCCTGAAATTCTCTGAGGTCCCTGTCCCCAAGACCAGCCCATCCTTGGGTGAAGGTCTTAAAAAGAATCAATAGGGTGGTTTTTTTTGGAATACAAGTCCTGTTTGAAGGTCATCACTGAAGCGGCGTAAGCCTTCAGGAATGGGACTTCTTGTGGTTTTCTCAGCACTTGTTATTGCTGAGAAAGCAGCTCTTGGGCTGGAGCTTTGAGAAGACTTGTAGCCCCAAAAGCCTCTGACATCTGGTAGGAGCTGGGTGTCCAAATCCCTCAAGCTCTGCAGGGTTGGGGGGAACATCTGGGAAGGGCCATGCCCTGGAGCTTTTCAGCTTCTGCAGCACTGGGCCTGTCTATTTGGCAAATCTTCATCTCCAAATTATCACCAAATTTATGTTCTCCAGATTGCTTTCAAGCATGTGGTGGGTGAAACACTGACTTGTGTGGTTGCATATTCTTGGTTGCACTATTTTATTTTATTTTTCATAAAAATACCTGTCTCCCCATCCTGGCCACCTCTGGAGTGGCTTCAGGACATCAGATTTGGGCAGCACCCTCCCCTCTGCGGCACGGGAGGGTAGAAGTCCTCCAATGCCACAGAGGGGAAGGTACTGCCCTTGTCTTACTCCTGGATCATCTTGTGCTTGGAAAGATGTGACCAAAACCATGTCACAGTGTGTTAAAGGCCTCCTGCTGCTGTGGGATGTCTCAAACTGATGCGCTTGTTCTCCTTTTTGTCCCCAGGGCACACGTTTTACAAGTGGCTGAAAGGTAATCCTCGCTCTCAACTCGGTTCTTCTTCCCAGGATGAAGGTGGAACGGCCAGGGAGTGGGTGGGAGTTACTGACCGTGCTGGGGTGGGATTAGATTTCTGCCCGAGAGCCTGGAGAGAAAAATTCAAGGTGTGCTTTCCGTATCTTGAAGTACCCATTCCTTTTTCAGGTGTCTGTGTAGAGAAACGAGCTTTCTACAGACTCATTTCTGGTCTCCACGCAAGCATCAACATCCATTTGAGCGCCAGGTACCTTTTACAAGGTAAATGCTAATTTCTGCTGTAGGGATCCTGCCTCAGTCCTAAACTGGCATTTCTGTGGCTCCGCTAAACGCTTGCCCCGTTCCAGCAGGCTTCAGGCCGACTTCTGTGCTCTTCCCTCCCCTCCCTCAGCATGCAGGTTGTGTGACAGAATCAGGAATGCAGCGACCACGTGGCCTCCGGGTCTAAAAATGGCTGTAGCGTGCTCTGTACCGAGACTTCCAGCACGTTATTCCTCCTGTTCTTCCTCCAAGGTTATTTTGGAGTGGGTTTCTAACTGCCTAGTGGTGGTCACTTCAGCGATCGTCACACCTCGACTGACTGTGAAATGCTTGGCTGGGCTTTTCCCAAGACCCTTGATCCATTTCCGTTTTTTCTTTCTCCAGAAATAGCTATCTGAAAAAAAAAAAAAAATCTACATTTCAACCCCTGGGGTTGAAAAATCAATGTGAAAACAACTTTTGTGTGTCTTGCCCGTGACACACCGCTCCTGCCGCGCGGGGTGCAGGTTCTGACGGGCTTCCTGAAGGATTTAGTCCTGGTACCTGTGGACCAAGCCTACCACCTGTATTCTGCTAAAGCTTACAAAAATTAAGCACAGATTTGGAGAGAGCTGTTGCAATTTGGATAAGTAATTTCGATTTAACCAAGCAATTATATTTAAGTCCCTACATCCCACGTAGGCCTCGCCTGGATGTGAGTTGGGCTACGTTAGGGTTGGGAGAGAGAATAACAGGGAAACATCAAAGGCAGGAGATGAGCTGGGAGTCGGCAGAGAGGATTAGGGAAAATAAGGTTGATTGCAGCCAGCCAAGTGTGTCTTTGCTTGGCTTGTGTAGAAAGAGGTGGCTTCTGTTGATGAGAGGCTACAGAAGATGAGTCCCTCCCCATCTCTCCTGGAGCCCCTTGAGGGACTGGAAGGGGCTCCAAGGTCTCCCCGGAGCCTTCTCTTCTCCAGGCTGAACCCCCCCAGCTCTCTCAGCCTGTCCTCCCAGCAGAGGGGCTCCAGCCCTCCCAGCATCTCCGGGGCCTCCTCTGGCCCCGCTCCAACAGCTCCATGTCCTTCTGCTGGTTGTGGCCCCAGAGCTGGAGGCAGCACTGCGGGGGGTTCTCCCCAGAGTGGAGCAGAGGGGCAAAATCCCACCCCCCCTTGCCCTGCTGGGGGTGCAGTGCATGTTTTAAACCATGTGTCAGAGTTCTGCATCCGTTGCGTTCTGAGGTTGGTTAAAAGCATCTTTTTCTTGACTCTTGACCAATTTGCGGTTGGTGAAAGGGCTGTGACTCCTGTAAAGGCTGGATCTCCCTGGTCAGAGTTGCCTTTCGACAGTGGGAGGAGGTGAACCAGAACTAAAACCCATCCACCTCACCCCATTGGTTTGGCTTTTTCTTTTTCGCTCTCTCAGATACGTGGTCAGAGAAGAAATGGGGCCCCAACGTTACGGAGTTCCAGCAGAGATTTGACGAAGTCCTCACCCGAGGGGAAGGGCCCAGGAGACTCAAGAACCTCTATTTTCTCTACCTGATCGAGCTGCGGGCCCTTTCCAAAGTGCTGCCCTTTTTCGACCGCCCCGGATTCCAGCTCTACACGGGCAATAGAAGTCAGGATGTGGAAGTGAAGAACCTATTGCTGGAAATTCTCCGTCTGGCCAAGTAATTACATTCGGGGAGAAATGGCTCTTTCCACCCTGGCACCTCTGAGCCCACTTAACCTTTCGCTTAAAGCTCCTGGAAAGGCAGGTTTTGGGGTTCTTTCTTGTAGGGGGAGAGTGTGGCTTGTGCAGTAGGGTTGGCATTGCTGGGAGGACATTTGGTATCTCTATTCAAATTGCAAAACAGGGTAATTAAGCCCCTGGTTTAATAGTCCAGGCTGCCTTTTTGATTTAGCCAAGTTGGATTTAATAACCGCCTACGCGTTGGCCCTGAAATTGGCTCCCTGTTTGACTCACCCGTGGAACACCAGCCCTGGACTTGTGTTTTTGATTAGAAAATAATCCTAAGCATGTTGGTAAGAGAGGTTTGGGCTGTTGGACAGAGTCTGAAGTGAGAAGAGACTTGTCTCCCATCTCTGGAGACGTTCAAAACCCACCTGGACACGCTCCTCTGCAACCTGCTCTGGGTGGACCTGCTTTGGCAAGGGGTGGGACTAGATGATCTCCAGAGGTCCCTTCCAACCCCATGTGATTCTGTGGTCCTGTGAATGGAAGATACTGGAACCACATGGAAAAGTGTGGTCTCCTAAAGTGATTGATACTTGAATTTATCTTGTCACCCTCCCAAAAGCACCCTTTGGCACTTTCGTCTGTTAGAAAACAGACTCCACTTGCTTAGAAACGGTAGAGCAATTGCTGAAAAGGTCTCCAAGCGAAAATTGAAAGCCTCCAAGAGGTTTAAGAAACAAGCAGCTTGACTTAAAATACATCCTGAGATGCCCAGTGTCTGACACCTCTCGGTTTCAGTATCATCACCAGATGCTTCTGTGGAGCTGGACTTCAGCCATACAAACAAGCTGTGGAGAGATAAAACTCTTTTTCATTCCATTTCAGGTCTTTCCCGCTGCATTTCGATGAAAACTCCCTCTTTGCAGGGAATAAAAAGGAAGCTGCTAAACTAAAGGTACTTAATTGGGCAGCCCTTCCCTTTGGGGCTACCGAAAGGGGATTTTCAGCTTTGTGTCTGGGATAATACCAGATCTGAAAGGGATCCCAGTCCACTCGGGGTACTGGATCGAGTATTTCTGATTAATTTGGCTTTCTGAATGGTTTGGGTACTTGTGGGTACCTACAAGTATCCAAAGGTACTTGGATCCTACAAGGCACAGGTAGGATGTGCCTTAAGGAGAGAGGGGGAACCGCTCCTGAGGACCCCACTTCAGGAAGCATTTCCCTAACTCAATCCCACTGAATTTAGCCTGAAATCCAGGATTAACACACTATTGGATTAACACATAGAAGAAGTTCAAATTAGCGCGTAACCATGGTCAACTTGAACCTCTTTCCCCCCCCCCAGGAGGAATTTAGGCTACACTTTAAGAATATCTCGAAGATAATGGACTGTGTTGGCTGCTTCAAGTGTCGCCTGTGGGGGAAGCTGCAGGTGAGCTCCATTGGGGGGGAGGAAGGTCTGGAAGCACCTCGTCTGCTGGGACCCCGGGGCACGGAGGGGATTTCTGGATACTTAGGAAGCCTCTGCCATCACAGCAACGCTAAAGAAATAAAAACATCCATTCTGCTGCCTTCTCTGAGCTGTGCGAAGTGAAACCCAAGTCTTGCTCTCTTAAGATGACGGAGGGAATTAAAAAAAAATCTTATATGAGTCGGGCCCCGGGTGTCTCCCCACCCTTAACCCATCCTCTTTCTTCGCCACGCGCAGACGCAGGGCCTGGGCACGGCGCTGAAGATCCTCTTTTCCGAAAACCTGATAGAAAAGATACCCGAAAGCGGCCCTTCCTACAGATTCCAGCTGACCAGACAAGAAATCGTTGCCTTATTTAACGCTTTTGGAAGGTTAGTGTGAGACTTTCTCCTCTTTTTCTTTTTTTTTTTTTTTTAAATACAAGCTGCCACGTTACATCCCATTTAAGCTTAAACAATCAGTTCTCGTCGGGGATATTGGTGTTACCTCCCTCTCTGACCACACTTGGGATCTTATAAAGAAGCTCTTGACGATCAGATGACGTTAAAATGGAGGGCAAGAGCTGGAACAATTTAAAAGCATTTCTTCATACTCTACATTTCTGTAAAGGATTCAAGGAATTTCTATTGATACACAGAATTTGGTAGTTTTTTAAGAAACCGTGTGACTCTGTCCTCGCAGCACATTGTCCCCAGACTAAGGGTGGCTTTTCTTGCTCTCTGCCCACATTAGAGCCCTCCCTCAGGCTTCTGGCTCCCACCAGTTCATTCCCAGCTCCGCACTGGTTGCGTTTAACAGGAATCCATCGGTCCGGCCCTTGTGGGGAGCTGGATGAGGAGGTTTTGGCAGTAAAAGAGGGTAACGAGGCCTTGGGGAGGGAGAGGAGATTGCGAGACACCCGGGTTGTACGTTACAGCTCGGTGGTGTTGACAGACCTTGGAGTTTCTGGCAAATGGGTTTTTTCAAAGGATTCTTCAGGGCGATGTCGCTGCCGACGCGAAAGCTCAGAGCTCCTGCTCTGTCCCTCCTCAAACCTACTCACTGCACCTTCTGCGTGGGGACGGCCAGTGATGGGGAGACCCTAATGGGCATCATTACCCCCAAAATACCCTTCCCCGGGGATGCTGTGGTGCTGCTCTTGCACCGGAGGAGCTGGGCGTCCTTCTGCCTTTCTGTTGCCCTGTCAGCACGGCCTTTGGAAGCAGCACAAAGGAGACTCGCAGACCTTCTGAACATCTGTGTTCATAGGAAGCTGAGGGCTGGCAGAGAGCCTTTTGCTTTCTTCCTTTCCCCATCTGCTGCCCAGCTAAAACTCCACCCTGGAAGTCCTCTGCTATGGGGAAACACAGGGGCTGGGCAGCTTTTTCTCAAACTCCAGCCTCTTGTCATAGGGTGGTTTGGGTTGGAAGGGACCTTAAAGATCATCCAGTTCCAACCTCCCTGCCCTGGGCAGGGACACCTCCCACCAGACCAGGTTGCTCCAAGCCCCCTCCAACCTGCCCTTGAACCCCTCCAGGGATGGGGCAGCCACAGCTTCTCTGGGCAACCTGGGCCAGGCTCTCACCACCCTCACAGGCAACAATTTCTTCCTGAGATCTCATCTCAATCTCCCCTCTTTCAGTGTCAAACCCTTCCCCCTCATCCTATGGCTCCCCTCCCTGATCCAGAGTCCCTCCCCATCTCTCCTGGAGCCCCTTGAGGGACTGGAAGGGGCTCCAAGGTCTCCCCGGAGCCTTCTCTTCTCCAGGCTGAACCCCCCCAACTCTCTCAGCCCCCCCTCCCAGCAGAGGGGCTCCAGCCCTCCCAGCATCTCCGGGGCCTCCTCTGGCCCCGCTCCAANCCCCGGGGAGGGCGGGGGCTCCGGGACGGCCCCGCCGGGGCTCCGCCTGCGGAGGGGGGAACCGAGGGGCTGGGGGAGGCACAGAGCGCCCACGGGTGGGCGGGGGAGGCCCGGGCCCGGTGCCTCCCGTTTTCCGACCTCCTGAAGGAAGGGATGGCTGCCACGTCCCCACAGAGTCATGGAATGGTTTGAGTGGGAAGGGACCTTAAAGACCATCCAGTTCCACCCCCTGCCCTGGGCAGGGACACCTCCCACCACACCAGGTTGCTCCAAGCCCCCTCCAGCCTGGCCTTGAACCCCTCCAGGGATGGGGCAGCCACAGCTTCTCTGGGCAACCTGGGCCAGGCTCTCACCACCCTCACAGCAAAGAAGTTCTTCCCCACATCTCAGCTCCATCTCCCCTCTTTCAGTGTCAAACCCTTCCCCCTCGTCCTATGGCTCCCCTCCCTGATCCAGAGTCCCTCCCCATCTCTCCTGGAGCCCCTTGAGGGACTGGAAGGGGCTCCAAGGTCTCCCCGGAGCCTTCTCTTCTCCAGGCTGAACCCCCCCAACTCTCTCAGCCCCCCCTCCCAGCAGAGGGGCTCCAGCCCTCCCAGCATCTCNCCTGGCCTTGAACCCCTCCAGGGATGGGGCAGCCACAGCTTCTCTGGGCAACCTGGGCCAGGCTCTCACCACCCTCACAGGCAACAATTTCTTCCCCACATCTCAGCTCCATCTCCCCTCTTTCAGTGTCAAACCCTTCCCCCTCGTCCTATGGCTCCCCTCCCTGATCCAGAGTCCCTCCCCATCTCTCCTGGAGCCCCTTGAGGGACTGGAAGGGGCTCCAAGGTCTCCCCGGAGCCTTCTCTTCTCCAGGCTGAACCCCCCCAACTCTCTCAGCCTGTCCTCCCAGCAGAGGGGCTCCAGCCCTCCCAGCATCTCCGGAGCCTCCTCTGGCCCCGCTCCAACAGGTTCATGTCCTTCTGCTGTTGGTGGCCCCAGAGCTGGAGGCAGCACTGCAGGTGGGGTCCACCCACCTGGATCAGAAGAGCCTTTTAAAACAGACCTCCATCTTCTGCTGCTTGTTCAAAAGCAATTTGGGTTATCCAGAACCTTCTTAAACCCGAGGTTTCTCCTGGCTGGGAAGGGCAGGTCTCTCCTTCATGGGCCGTGTCCTCAAAGTCCCATGTGGGACCTTCACTGATGAGGCTCCAGGGGTGAAATGCTTTCAGCAAGAAAAATGAGGTAGGTCGTTCAAAAAAAAAAAAAAACAAAACAAAGCACCCCAAAACCCTTCAGAAGAAACAAGCTTCTACTGCAAGGACGCTCCATGACCCACCTGCAGGGCTGGTAATATTATGGTCTGTTTCTTTACCTGTAGTTACTGGGTTTGTCTGCTCCCTGCTGAGCTCTCTGCAGTACCCTCTTCCACCGTGTCTCTTGGTGTTTGCTTTAAAAAGAGTCTGGGAAATTAGTGAAGGGCCTGGTTGTAACCACAACCTCATTTAGCTGAAATTCTAAACGCTTCTCTTCCCGAGAGCTCCTTGAAGCTTTACTTGATCCCAGTTCCCTTTCTCTTGGATTTGAAATAAGACGTGGGACGTAAGTTGCTCCAGTGTTTCCCTTCTGCTTTCCTCGCCCACAGGATTTCAACCAGCGTTAGAGAACTGGAAAACTTCAGGAACATCTTACGGAACATGCGGTGAATCCACTGGAGAAAGAGAGAGACTTCAAAGATTGATCCGCTCGGCTGTTCCGGGTTCTCCAAACACGGACAAACACCATCGTTTCCTCACACTCCCAACCACTACGCGGTGCAAGGCCACTTGCTGGACCTCCTCTTGGCAGCTGATTGTCTGTAACCTGCTGATGAGCAATATTTTGTACAAGGGGAAACAAACAAACAAACAAATGCTACTGTTTTGTGTGTATAAAGGTGGGGGACTATATGTAAAGTTTATTTTATATATTGGAAGGTCATTCTGAATAACTTCTTTAACTCTTGCTGTGCTATTTGGATGGATGAGACCCATCTCTTTGCCTTCAGAAGCTGGAGGTGGGGCTGGAACTGTGACGCTGAATAAATTTGGGGAAAATTCCTTGTCTGCTCCGTGATTCCAAGCAGTTCCTCTTTTTCCAGTGTCTCCACGCTAACTTTTTGCTGCCTAAAAAAAGACTGCAAGGGATTATAGGAGCTTGGTGCTGCCCTACCCAGCTGCCTTCCTCGGACTGGTGGAACGTTTTCCTGGCACTGGGCTGCTCCTGCTGGTCTCTGCTCCTACGTTTTGTAGGCTTCAGCCATCGTGTCCTTCTTGGAGGGAAGGAGAGATGAACCAAGCAGCAGCATGCTGGAAGAACCCTACTACTCTTTGGAGAGAAAATTGGGCTTTTTAGGAGCCCTGCAAAGCTCCTCAGCTTCCAGGCAGTGCCTGAAGGCACCCCTCCTCTTCCTCAGGTAGGGGGAGGGCAGCCAGAACCCGAGTTACAGCCTCTCCTGCAGAAAGCAACTGGGAATTGGTGGTTTTTCTGTTGCTCCCTCCCCGTTGGAGCAGGTTTGTCCTCGTTTGGGAGCCGGTAGCCAGACAGGGCTAAAAAGGGAAAGGAAGGACGAGCTGCGGGGCTGCAGCTCCTCGGGGGCGGCGCAGAGCTGCTCGGGGGCTGAAGCCAGGTTGAATTTTTGCCGCTCCAAGGACAAGCAGCTGAGGAAGTGGGACAGAGAGCTGCTGGGACAGAGCAGAGGGACCTTCCCGGGCCGGGCAGGGAGGGAGGAGACACCGTGGGGTGCCCGCGGGGACACAGCCAGCCCCGATTACACCAGCCGCCTTCGCAACAGGGGCAAAGGACAAGCTCACGCGTGGTCGGCGGTGACACCCCCGGCGGTGACACCCCCCCCAGGACCAGGGGGTGAAAGAGCTGCACCACCAGCTGTGCTGCTTTTCAGCCTGAGCCCCCCCCAGAAACACGCTCGAAGGGGGAAGGAAGGTGTCGCTGCTGTTGGCAGTGAGCTCAAGGCCACGCAGATAAACGCCTGCAAAGAAAGAAGGGAAGGACCAAGCTCTGGGGTTTCAGCTCCTCCACAGCCCCAGAGGAGGCAGGAAGGCTGGCAGGTCCCCAGGAGGGGACAAAGCACAGCACCTCCTGCCCCTGGAGCTGTGTGCGTGTGGAAGCAGGTGGTGATCTGAGAGTGTCGTGCCTCAGGAGATGGGGACAAAGGGAAAGCCCTGCCTCCCTCAGGGCCGCAGCCAGCCCCCAGAAACATCAGAGGATAAAGCACCTTGTCCTCTCCAGCCCCAGAAAAACCACCGCTGGCAAAGGGGAACCACAGGACCCCTCACAAAAGCCACCTCTGGGCGCTCTGCACCCAACCAGGTTTGAGCCCGGAGAGGGACTGGTGGGGATACTGGTCACACTGGAGCGAAGCACAGCGTGGTGGTCCCCAGCAGCTTCTGGCTCCCCAGGACCGAGCTACAGCGGGTGAGGCTCAGCCCATCGAGAAGCAGCTTTACTGGGTCACCAGACCCATCTCAGCAGAGCCATCAGGTGTCCAGCACCACCACCAAAGCCCTGGCCAGGACAAGGGTGACCAAGGGCTGGAGCTGGGTCACACCGAGAGCAAAACCTAGCACTGAAAAACCCCCTTTTATTATTTATTTATTATTTTTTTTTTATTTCAACATAGTAGTGCTCAGTTACAGTTTAGTGAAGAACAAATAGGTACATTCATTGGCCACAGCTTCCTGTGGCAGCCAGCTGCTGCCTGCCTGCAAAGCCAAAATACTGTTAAACCATACCAAAAACAAACAAACAAAAAAAAAAAGAAAAAAGAAAAAAGTTTAATGAAAAGGCAACTATGCATTAAAAAAGTCATTGTACTTCTCAGCTATAAATTACTTCAGTAAAACACGGGACCGGCCCCAGGGGGAGGGGTCGGAGTTTGGAAATTAAGGGCCATCCGTACAAATGAATAAAACCAAACCACTTGTTTTATTTCTGTTTTTGTTTTTTTTTTTTTTTTNGCACTACACTCCTTTCCCTCCAAAGAAAAACTTAAAGTGCTCCTAGTGCTTTGGAATTTAAGCATAACAGGGCAGGGGGGGGGGCCACTAGTGTCACTTACTGTCTTTGGTGACTTATGGGAGAAGAAAAAGAAGGCCCTTCGTTAGCTTTGCCATAAGTCAAGCAGTGATTGAGATGGAGCAACCCCTTCCTGCAGCCCGGCCCAACCCAGGGGACAGGTCCCTTGTCCCTTGGAGAGTCACAGCATCACAGCAGTCAGGGTGGAGCTCCCTGGTTCAAGTACTAGAGCAAGAGGGATGTGCTGAACTGAAAAGTTGTCATCTCGGAGCCTTCTCTAAAAAAAAAAAAAAAAAAAAAAGAAAAAAAGAAAAAGAAGAGCAGCAGGGGTTTCTCCTGGTTTGGGGCCACCATGAGTAAAGGGGGGGTGAGCAGGGAGAGGCCTGCAGGGAGGGACAGGGTGTTCTCAGCGTGACAAGTGACATCTAGCTCAGTACAAGTGACGCAGGTGACGGGGCCATGCTAGTGAGCGCACGGCCAGTGAGGAGAGGCCAGGGCTGGCCCAGCGCTTGCGGGGTTCTCTCTCACACAGCCGTGGACACAGAAGGTGCCTCGTGGTCTCCTCCAGCACCAGAGCCCAGCCCCGTGTCCCACAGCACTGCCCCACTCCTTCACCCCAGCTGGGTCCTTCAGTGTCAGACCGGGGTTTGAAGAGCAGGAGCAGCTCCAGGTAGGGGAAAAAGCAGTTCCAGTTCAGGTTGCCACCCCAGGTCAGAGCAGTTGCCCTCCCTGGACCAGTGTCTCCATCCAAAGCTACTTCGCTCATCCCCACATCAGGCTGAGGGACACGCCAGGAATAACATCAAGCCTCATCTCCAGGAGCTCGCCAGAGCTAGAGGCCAAGCTCCAACTTGGCGATTTTGGTTCAAGACAGACGGAGACACCTCCTCCCAGCCTGTCCCAGCACACTCAAACCCTGCGTGGGCCCAAAGCCCTGCTGACACGCCTCCTGGAGCAGCAGGAGACTCCTCCAGGCCCACGGTCCTGCCCCACAGCAGGAGAAGGGACAGCCAATGAGCCCAGGGGACCAGATCTCTGGAGCATCAACCACTTCCCTCCGCGGCAGCCGGCATCGCCTCCACGGACAGACACCTCCCACACCTCGGCAGGGAACCCACCGCTTCACATTCACTTCGGGTTAAAACTCTTGGTTTATCAGCTAAACGTAATTTAATACTGAGTGGGGGGGGAAGGGGAGCCCCACCAGGGGTGAAGAAGAGGAGGGAGCAGGACCGTTCTCACCACCCACCAGTTCAAGCAGCCCTGGTTTCACACGTGTTTTGGGCCACACACGTTCCTGCACACACACTCTCCCTGGGCCAGCACTAAGCTCTCCCAGAAGGGAGCGGTTTTGCCCCCTCCCTCCACACCAACCCTCTTCCTTCACCAAAACCTAGAGGGTTGGTTACAACCTAAAGTGATTTTAACACCAGCAGGAGCACTCAATCTCACCCTCCTAGGCAGGGACGTGCTTGGAGGTCAGCTTGGAGCCCACAGCCAGCAGGACAGAGCAGCAACCAGGTGACACCAGCAAGACCACGCTTCAGCCCAGAGGCGCCAGCCCCGCCAGGTGGGGAATATGGCACAGTTTGCTTCAACATTCACCGCTGGAGGCCCTGCCCCAAAACACGCTGGGGCCGGAGCTTCCCACTCCCGAGTGAGTCAGGACGCAGAGTACTTCACGGAACACGTCTTTGCAGGAAGACGGTGCCTCTCCCAGCTATGGATGTGCAATTAAAAGAGTAACTAGAAACAGTCTCGGACCGAGCACGGGCCCGAGCAAGATCTCGTTCCTTCCAAGTGTGCAGATAAAAGTGCAAATATGCATTTGATGTTTCTTTTTCTAGAGAGGAAGCTCTGGTGCATTTAGCTGCCAACATCTTGAAGACCAGACCAAGGAAAAAAAAAAAACCCAAAAAAACCCAACAAACAGCTTCCAGAGAGAGTTCAGCTTCGCTTTTGCTACATGGTACCTTAAAAGTCACAGTTCTCTTGCTCACCCCCTGCAGCCTTAGGCTCAAGTCCTGCTTACGGCTGCAGCAGGTCGTGGAATGTTTGTGTCGATGAGTTAGATGCTTCGGGGAAGAAGGAAAGAAGGGATTTAAAAAAAAAAAAAAACACAAACAAAAACCAACCCCAAAAACCCAAGTTACAATCCTGTACATGAAATGCCATTTCTGGGGAAGAAAGGGACCTCGCAGCCTCTTCAGTTCTGTGGTGCAGGGTATGAGCTATGGTGATTATTCATCTCCGAGCCGCCCGCGGCAAAGAGCAAGGGGGCACTGTCTGTAGCGGTCCCACTGAGATGGGGACCCACCGTGTAGCTGTCATTCCCGGCCAGGGACCCATAGCAGCCAGAGCACTGGGGGGTGGCCAAGCTGGGAGGAGAAGAGACAGAAAAACCAGACATGGGCTCTTAGAGAGGAATAATTCGGCTGTGACTAGTCTCCACCCCTCCCAGTATCCCAGTCTGCAGAAGCAGGCTATGACAAACAGGCACAGCATCTCCAAGGAACCTGGCTTTGATGAAACCGGTACAAGGAGAAGAGCACAAGGCCCTACAACACCGGTCAAGAAGAGCCAGAACGTCCAAACCCCTCACTACAGAACAGCAGGTGGAGTTTAGACCCCCAAGCAGCGAGTGAAGGACAAGGCTGTCAGGTTTCCCCTTAGTTTTGCTGGAGATATCAGACCATTCTCCCCCACACCAGCTGTTCCCACAGAGCTTCATCCCAATTGGCTCCCAGGGACAACATCCCTCCCAGGACTTCACCACCTCTCACTTCCCAGTGGAGAAACTCCTCTGGAGGTCATTTAAGAGCCCTCTGTCCCCCACAGCTGAGGAAGGATCCTAGCAGGATGAGCTCTCCTGCCTGTAGCCACCTGTGATATCCACCTCTCAGAGCTGGTGGCTTCTGTCTAATAAAACCAGCTCCTTGTGAGCTGCAGAAGGGAACAAGACCAAGCTCAATCAGAAGCCTCCTTGGCCCATCCACCTTGCCCAAGCTGCCTCTTATCCCGGAATTCTTTCCCAAGAGCAGAAGCCAAGAGCTCCATTCCTTCCACACAGGGCAGCAGAACAGCAGCTGGGCTTTCCCTTGCCCAGGACAACGCTTACCCTCCTTCCCTGGCCCCAAGCCGTGACAAGTCGTCATCGCTGTCGTAGCGCCTCGGATTGTCAAAGAAGTAGGCTCTGGAGCTGTAGCTGTGACTATTGACCATCCCCGCCGGAGTCTGGTAGAGAGAAAGGAGTTGGGGCACAAGTGAGATGTTTCTTACAGGGTTCCTGAAGTCCCATCCCCAAACCCCAAGCACCTCGGGGCTCCTCAAGCTACAGCAGCTTCCTCACACCTACCAAGTTCTGACTCAGTCTCTGTGCCCGGAAGAAGAGAACCACGAAAGTCGTTGGCACCAGCTCCCAGAGGAAAAGGACCACTCCAAACACCACGTACTCCTCACTGCTCACTTCCACGTGCACCTGAGGATGGAAGCGAGAGGTCTCTGTAAAATCCTAACCATCAGCAGAGCTACACAGCTCCCAGAGCTGGACACAGCACACAGCTTTGGAGAACTAGGACTGCAGAAGTCCCTAAACCAGAGGAGTGGCCCTTACCTGACTGCTGCTGGTGGTTTCTAGTGAGATCGTTCTCTTCAGTGTCCTACCAGGGTACCCCTAGCTCCCTCCCCACACCCTTGCACACAGCCATGCCTTATTAAGCAATGCTTTTCTGCTCTAGTTGACTTGTCCCTTCTCTCCCCACCCCAAAAAAAAAAAAAAAAAAAAAGAGTTGGCAGGCTAAAAACTGAAGAGCACAACAGGGAATCCCTCCTAAAGTAGCCAAATAGAGGAAGATTTGGGCTTGCTCCGGTGGAGAGAGCAAGCAGGGCTTCTGAAGGCAGAAATCCAGCTCACCTGGTGATGCAGAGAAACAGATACATCCCCCCAGACATCTTTTCCCCTACACATGCCCTCACAGGGTGGTGGAGTAACCACCTTTCACTCTACTGTCTCTGGACGGGTGTCCCGGGCACATACCTTGTCTGAAAGGTTGTCCCAGCCACAGTTAAACGGACCAGGAACATTGTCTGGAGATATGGCCACGGCTACCAGGTTATAGCAAGCCCTTGAGGAATACAGAAGAGCGACTACGGAGCCCACGAGAATCGCCTGGCAGACAGATGTTCCCTGGAGCAGGAAGAAAACCAGTTTTAATACAGACCCTTCCTACGGAGCTGGAATTCCTTCCCCCTTAAACGCACCAGAAGCTGTGCAGGCCAGAATGACCTAGAACATTTGTACGTTGCTGCTAAAATATTCAGAGCCCATTAAGAGGTTTCTTGTGTGATGAGTTCATTGCAGTAGCAGAGCTACACAGCCAGCGTCACCAGGGAAGACCCGAGGCACAGGATGTCACTGTCACACAGGATCTTAGCAGTCAGCCTCACACTGGTGTGTCCAGAGAGATACCATCCCACCCACTGCCTTGCTGTGGTAGCCTCCAAAAGAAAAATCAACGTGCTGCTTCTACATCCCGATCAGACTCTGGAGCAGAGATGTCCACCCAGGTCATCCACCCTGCAGCAGTTCGACACCCCCACATTGAACAAGTTTGTCCAATTATTTGGGGTGGGCAACTCTGAGAACGGGTAGAAAGACCCAACACCTGATTCCCAGCACTGCTGTGGGACAAACCAAGCTTTGCTAGAAACAAAATAGTGTGTTAAAGGGTGGAGAGATGTTGCAGGACCTCTGCCTCCTGCTCTCTGTCCTGGCGTGGTGAAGAACAGCTTCCTCCACAGTGTTTCAGATGCAGTGCTGTCAGAGGGACAGCTACATGAGGTACCTCAAGGTCCTACCTTTCCTGGACAGCTAGTCATGGGAGAGAAAGCCACCTGAAGATCTGCAAGTGTCTCCACTTCTTCACTAAATACAGCCCTGAAGCCTTTTAATAGCTACTGGTAGCCACCACAGCAGAAGCCAGTAAGTGGGCAGGCAAACACATCTCAGCAGCTGACTTGCCTTGGTATTTAGGGAGACAATCTGCTCAGGAAGCTCATCTCATTGACCTGCTCCACATCAGCCGGTTCACAGCTGGAGTTCAGGAGGCAGGACAGCTTTTTCCAGGCATTTGTGTAACACTGCTGCCCATCCCCACCCTATTTTTGCAGCTCTTCTGCAACACAAAGGCAAGGAGATGCCTTCAAGGCAAGGAAGGGAGACAGCATTTGAATGCAAGAGACCTTCAGCAGACAGGCAGGTTGTGTGTTCAACCCCAGACAGCAGGTTGTTCAAGAGCAAGGCCCCACAGGCAGCCTCGGGCATGTAACTAGAAGAAGCTGCTGCAGTCAAACCACTGCTGGGTGAACTCCATAAGTTAATTAATGTCCAGACCCAGTCAGAGCTGGATACCTGGCCCATGCAAGCTTCAACCTTGACAGCCCAGCTCTGGCAGCCCTCAAACTTGAATATAAGAAGTATCCACCTAAGCATGAGGAGGAACTTCTTTCCTTTGAGGGTGGCAGAGCCCTGGAAGAGGCTGCCTAGAGAGGTGGTGGAGTCTCCTTCTCTGGAGACATTCAAAACCCACCTGGACACATCTCTGTGCAACCTGCTCTGGGTGGACCTGCTTTGGCAGGGGGGCTGGCCTAGATCTCCAGAGGTCCTTTTCAACCCCATGTGATTCTGTGACTTTCAGTGGTCACATGGATGGCCCGCTAAGGAACAAGGAGATGCCTCCAGGCAATGCAAGGCAGTTATCGGGATCAAGAACATCTTTGTAGAGGTGTCTGCTGCAAGGCTGCTTGTCACCTTCTTCTGAGAGGGGTACAGAGGCATCCAACAGCCTCCAAGAGCTCTACACTCTGGGTAAGGTCTCTGCAGGAGGCCAGAGCCTCACCTTCTGACACTTGGAGAGAGGGGATTCAGATCACACAAGGTGAGGAGCTGTACTACCAGGAAAAGGCAGTAGCTCTAAAGTAGCAGAGCCAGGGAGCCAGCTTCTCTGTGACTGTGCTCAGGCTTTTCTGTAGATGTTTCCAGGCCCACCAAGAGACTGTATCTGGCCTTCTCACCAGGCCAGGTCCCCAACCCTCCTTTGATGAGAGTGATACATCTTCCCAGAGGAAGAGGAGACAACTTAAGTGCACACTTAATTGCAGCCTCCTGCCACGCTAATGTGAGCCCACTTGGTGGCTTATCCACTTCCCTACCTGCTGGAGAAGAGCCATGTATGTTCAGACCCTCACCTGGCCTTCTGACTTGGGGAAGGACCTACAGCAACTTCTCCTCCCCTTTTAAGATGCTCATCTCAGGTAAGCAGTGCCTCTGGCTCAAGCAAGCTGGCAGCTAAAGCTACAAAAGGATCCCCTGCGTAGGGAATTGTCATGTATCTGTAGACTTCACTGTCCTTAGTGACAATACACTGCAGGAACTGCATCTGCTGCTCCTTGGAGAACCCTCTCTTCCAGACAAACCTTAAATCACACCTCAACACCTGAAAAGCATAAGCAGCTCCAAAGCTGCAGACAATGTATTGCCCTAAAAAGTGCAGGGCACTTCCACAGCAGGAGCATGCACTTGCTTGGAGGGAAGAGTCCAAGAGCTACCACCTCCAGCCTGGAAGGAGTATTTGAGCAGCAGTAGCTCAGGTGCAACGAGGCCAGCTCTGAGTAAGCACTCACAGATCCAAGTTGAGAATCCAGTTGGTGATGGTGCATTTCACATGGCATTTACCTACCTTAGACTCGAGGTAGACATTTGCTGAAGACATCTTTCCAAGTTTGCACATGCAGCAAGCCAGCGAGATGGCACAGAGGATGAAGAGGCTGTCATTGACCAGGGCACGGGCAAGGACTGTCCACCTCAGCTGGTTCTCTGGGATCTCACCGTGGATTAACATTGCACAAGTTAAATTCACAACTAAGAAGAGGAGGCTGGTAAATATGGAGCCCAGGTACAACAAGACTCTGGAGAGATGGTGGGGAAGGAAAAAAAAGTGGAGTTGAAATCAGACAATTCTGGGGTTATTCTCCACCACCCTGCTGTTTCATTGGGCAAGAGAACCTCCCAACACACCCAGTGCTCTGCTTGCTACGAGGATCAGACATTCCAGCAAGTTTCAGTGGTTGTATTGAGAGTGTTTGTTTGAGCTGCTCTCATAATGCATGAGCAGTGCAAGTAGTCATGAGTTACAAGACTCATCTTCTGACAGTCAGGTTCTTATCTTGCAGATTTTAAGTGTTGCTCTAGCTCTGCATTAACTTCAGTCAATAAGCTATGAGTCATCACAACCACTGCAACTTCTTTATTGAAAGCCACTGGAGCTTGCATTTTCCATCCTGGGTTTCCCTGGCAATGGCTAGGAAGCACCTGGGCTGCACAAACAACAGGTCCCACCTATTGCCCAAGCCTTATTCTACAGATCTTTTCTGGGGTGGGACAGCTCAGGATGACCTTGAGAGTTCATCTAGTTTGTTAGCAATACTGGGACACTGATGGAGACATGCAGCATGTTTTAGCTTCCTTGATACCTTCAAAGCTCCCAATCCCACTCCAAGGCACAACACTGATCCTTGGTCAAAGCAAAACTAGCTAAGGCATTAAAATTCTTCAGCCTTTGGGATCTGAAGTTCCCATTCCCAGCACAAGTTCACCCTAAGCCAGCTTCGAAGGCAACATCAGAAAAGTATCACTTACTTGTACTTGTTGAATTCAGCTGCACATTTCACTTTGAATATCACCTAGGGGAAAAGATTTGCACAGCGTTACTTAACATGACCTACAGTTCTCCTTTAACTCTAGCAAAGACAACAGCAGAGCCAACAGCCAGTTGGACATCTTGAAGGACTCCACATTATCCGTGAGCACCACATCTTGTGCTGGACCCACTTGCAAGAAAGACTGGTGTTCTTGTTTCCTACAAGAACCAAGCCCAAATGTAGGTGTCCAATAGCCATAGAATCATTTAGGCTGGAAAAGAGCTTTAGGATTGAGTCCTAACACTGTCAAGTCCACCACTAAATCACATCCCTACAAAAACATTTAGTATTCCATGTGTGACAAGGACTTTAATAACACCACACCTAAGAACTTCAACAAAAGCAGGTATTTTAGCACTCAGTAGCCTCCAAGAACATTCAAAAATACATCTGCTTCACCCAGTGTTCTGTGCTGCATATTTTAGGACCTCAATCACACTCAATTTCCCTGCTAGAGAAGGCCTCTTCAGCTGCCGTGCTTTAGCAAGACAAATAGCTGATCTAAAATAGCCCTCTGGAATGGGACTGTGGACCCACAGGCTGTAACAGGCATTTGGAGCTCACAGCTCCTCCACCCTGAAGATGTTTTAAGGCCAAAACCACCTGAAAAGTAACTCTGAGATGGTAGGAAGCCCATTTCTACCAAGTTACATGGCATATTTGACAGACAAACCTATTAGAGATCAGTCAGTCATTTAGAGACTGTTTCACTTGAAGCAACACACACTCTGTCCAAGAGTGAATCTGGGTTCTGCTGACACCTACAAGGGTAGGACTTCTAGCCTAAGGACATATGGACAGCTTAGAAGGCGTGGACACACTCCCAAGTCACAGCTTAGATGGGAGCACAGGAGTCCTACTGCAAAGGGACAAGGAACTGGTGCTCCTACACAGTCAGGACAAGCATCAAGCTGGGAGAACTTCATGGAGCTCCCTTGTCACACACTGATTCAGCGCAGCCATGGCAGAAACTGGGTTTTGTCCTGTGAAAAATGCAGATCCTGGTACAGACCCCAGAGCTGAGGTCACATTCAGTCTCAGACAAAGCTCATATCCTGACTAGAGACTCGGAAGGAACTTGGAAAAAGGTGGAGGGCCACCTAGCCAGGTCTAGCAGACATGGACTTGTGGGGCTCATCACCCAGGTGTGGAGGTTTGGTTTCACTGCTTTTGCAAGGAGTCCTCCTTGTCGGCTTCCAGACTGCAGCTGCAGAGAAGGATCACACATCCTGCCTCTCTCCTGGCATCCTTAGCCAGCTTTTTTTTCCTATGGGACTTCTTGGCTCCCACCTTCCAGTCAGCGCTGAGGTCATGATGACACCCTGAAGCTTCAGAAATGAGGCTCCTGCTGACAGGATTTCCAGAGATACTTCAGGGTATGAAGGTCTGATGCAGCTCATCTGAGTTACAGGAAACATGGGCCTGGAAGGACCATGTGGTGACTTCAAAGGAGGGGAAAAAAAAAAACCTAATCCCTGAAGGCTACATTCAAGCACTTTGAGAGTGTCAAAACAGCCATCAAGGACATCTAGCTGGGAAACCTCTTGGTTCAGCACCCGTTTGCACATCGTGGAAATCCATTTGAGGTATTTGTGCTGCTGCTCTGACTCCCAGAAGAGCCCAGCAAGAGTCCCTGGCTTGTGTTCCAGCTGACCACCCTGGGTGAGACACTGCCACTGGCTAACAGAAAGAAGATGCTGGCTCCTGCAAGACACTCTCCCCGAGCCCCGGGAACTAAGGCACACAAAGCTGTCCTGGGGTTAAGAGTGCAATGGCAACCTGAGACTCACGCTTGGACTGCTGCCACTGAAAGCAGAGGGAGACCACGACACCAGCCTGACACTTCTCTTAGCCCCCAGCTATTTACTCCTGTAACTTCAGGAAAAGAACAGGCATTGCTCAGTTTACAGTGATTTTTGGTTTGGTTTTTTTTTTTTTAAGATATGAGAACTCATCTGAAGGTTGCTTTTTTTTCTTCATAGGGGCTGGGTCAGTGGGTGACACCAGTAGTGTTCACCTTCAGGTTCTTGCCCTTGAGACAATCTTGCAAGCCTTCCAGCTCTGCTGCTTTCCAACGCCCAAGGACAGCTGATGTAGTGGGTTCTGCTGCGAAGAAATCAGCGCAGAGAGCTCAGTAGTAGTCCTATTCTTCATAAAAAAATAAGAAATACAGACCCCTGCCACCTCAAACAGGTGGACAATGCCAAGTTGCTGTAGCAACCCTTCCAAACTGAACAGTTCCTAGTCAGGAGGCCGGGCCCAGAAGTCATCAGTCGCCTGTTGAAAATAATGAACAGAGGTCTCTGCTAGCCCAGAGCAGCAGGGCTGAGAACATGCACTCCTCAACAAGCCTTTTATAAGTTAGGCAACACTCAGTTGTCTTTCTGGAGCCACAAGTCCTTCGAGCACTTCACATCAGCCACAGACTTGGGAGGAAGGCGAGGCTGAGAAGAGTTACAGACCTCAAAGTCCCCTGTGATGGTGGAGGCTTTTGGTTTTGTGATGCCTGGGTATATTTCACAAAAGGGAATATTCCCTTCTCACATCACTGAGCCCAGAAAGTGAACTTGCTCAGGGTATGCTTTCAGAGTATTATTTAAGAAACACACTCAATCCTCAAAGGTGTACTGGAGGTGTCACAGCTGCTAAGAGAAGGTGACAAGCAGCAGACAACCATATCCCACTGATGGCTCTAGGGACCACTTTGAACATCTGTACAAGCCAGGACCATAGCCCTACCAGAGCCTCAGAGAGCCCTTCAGCTTGGTTTAGGTACAGCCATTCACAACAGACCTGAAAGATCCAGCAACTTGTCATTGTCCATCTGATGGAACCAAAGTCTCTTTTGCTCCATGAAGAAAATGAGGAGTTCGGGCTCTCCAGATGCAAGACATAACCGTGTCCTGCCTCCACACAAACATCACCCTCACTCAGTGATGCAAGAGCATCCACAGATTCCTTCTCTCACCACAGTCACTCAGCACCGAGCATCGGAGCGGAGCAGGGACTATTTGGGGACTACAGCCCATAACAAGTGTTCGAGCCCCCACCTGCCCCTCAGAGAAAAAGCTGGAACTATCTGTGAGGAGGATCTCTCACCATCCCCACTAATACCGAGGTCATCCTACGCCACCACAAACAGAGGGTGCAACTTGTGTGTACCCTGATTTCCTGGAATAGCTGGTTGCCAGCACAGCCACCTGTTCCCTCAGGAACCATGGGGCCCATGGGAATCATCAGCTATGGGATGGCGCAGTTTTGGGTTTAAGTGACCCCTTACCAGCTGTCCCTCTGAGGCAGAGGACACACGCTAGGTGTGTGCTAGACAAGGAAGGTGGAAAAGTGCAAGAACAGACAGAGGCTTTTCCAGTTTTCCATCTGAGAAGGCAGGAAGATACAGTACAGCAAGGACAAACGGCTCCTGGGCTGGATGCAATTCCCATCCATGTCTGCTCCAGAGCAATTAGAGCAGCAAGAGATGAAAAAAAAAAAAAAAGGCTGATGTCATCTAATCAGATGGAGCACTTAAAAGAAACCCAGACAGGTTAAGGGTTATGGCCACGCCAGTCTGGCAGAGCAGCCCATCGGAGCCTCACTGCTCCAGCAGAAGGCCTTACTCATTGTTGCCCACAGTCACTGACTCCCAAGTGAGTCCAGGATGCCAAGTGCTCCAGAGGGTCTTTGAAAGGTCAAGACGGAGGTTGTTGTGGCTACATTTCCACACACTCCTGGACAATGACCTGAGGGAAAAGCAGGAATTGGCAGATTCTTGGGAAAGGCAGAGTTACTCAAGCAGATGTCTAGTTGGTGGCAGGAGAGCTATTCCAAAAGCAAAGTGGAGAAGCACCCTGGGCTGGACATCTGAGCCACTGCTTCTGCCTGTGCAAGGCAAGACTGGGAGGGGATCAGAGGAATTCCAACCTGATGTCCTCTGAACTCCAGATTTCCTGGAAAGGAACTCATTCTGTTACAAGCTGAAGCGGAAGAGATGCTTCCCAAGCAAAAGGGCATCACACCTTTTGATGTCCCAGGTGGAAATAAGGCAGTGACAAAAAGAAACTGTCACCACCAAATAAGCATCCCACACACATTTTTGTCAGGCCTCCACATCCCCTCAGGAATCTCAGGAGACAGGAAGAAGATACCCTCTCCCCACGGAAAGGGGGAACACCAGGCAGTTTCACAAGTTTGAGTTTCTGCCCCAGAACAGCCTGGAGTGCAAAATAACGCTCAATCTCCATGAGTATTTGTTGTTTCCTGGAGCTCTTCCCCCCACCCAGCACCATTTCATCCTCAGCTTGTAAATAGCCTGAGGAGCTCCGTAAATCAAGTGAGATTAGCTCAAATAACATAGCACAGGCCAGGCCACATTTTCATCCACTGCTTAGACAGATGCCATTTCTCCAGTGTCCCCACAAAGGAGGCACTGTGTACAACGACAATTAGCCAGGCCTTCAGCACAGAAGCAGCCTATGCTTTTATCTGAGGACATCTCGGACCAGGATACTGCCCCCAGAGCGGCAGAAACTCAATGCCCTTCTACAGGCTCTTATCAACCAGCCCTTAAGAACTGGGAACGGATGGACCCTCCGCAGCAGGTTCTGCTTGAAGTCACACCAGTAAACATCCCCACCCCCTCTAGATCTTGAGCCACTTCAGCTAAAGTGCTGTGGTTCCACCATCGCTTCTCTCCTTCCTCCAGGTAGTGACAATTCTTGTTTAATTACACCCTCATCTCCCTTAACATAGTTCTTCCTGTGCTTTAAGAGAAGCACCAAACACAGCCAAGCCAGGAACATCTCAGTTAGCCACCAACACACGGCACCCTTCTGTCAAGGGAAGGATGCACTAGTTTTATCAGCCTGTTCCCCAGGCAGAGGAGGCCAAATATCACCAGTCAGCATCATTGCTTTTGTTAAAATGGAAGCCAGAAAAGCACCAAAGGCTTTCTGTTCAGTACACTCTTTCTCCAAACCTCTGGAGCTGCAGGCTTTCCTACCTACCACCACCCACAAACACCACAGAGCGCTGGACACCCATTCTGCCTGCAACAGCCAAGTGTCAGATCCTGTCTGTAACTACACATGCATATACTCATTTTAGTGTGTCATTTTATCCCTCCCCACTCCAGATTCTGAGCTCTTATTTCCTCAAACAGGATTTCCCTTGGCTCCAGGTCTTCAAGGAGAAAGAAATGGGGTATATTCAGCCAGATTCCACTGAAAAACAGGTATCCTGGGAGGAAGGGAAGCCTGAGAACCTATTTGAATTTACTTCGCTGTTCTTTAAAGGAGCCTTTTAACACGGCTGCAAGGAGGCAAATCTGCTGTCAAGTCCAGTAACTTGGAAGAAAACAGAAATCCAGCCACTTTGTGGTCCCAGAAGATGGGGTCCTTTCCTCAGCTCGCCTTTCAGGGGGCACACAAACACCTCCCGGTTGGAGCAATTGGTAGGTCAGGCTGCCTTTAACCGACAAGATGGATTATGCACACTATGCACCATTTGTTATTTTGCTGCCACTCGATCGGCAACATATCTAACACCGACAGCTTTTGCAACGGGGCAGCTCACCCCAGCTTCCAGGTGTTTGCGTCGGAGGAGGGAAGAACCAAAAAAACAGCTGAACAACCCAATTGCTCCAAGGCTCACATTATCATGTGAATGTTGATGTCCTCGGGAAAATGAAATCATAACTCCCATCGGTGACACATCGGAGCGATGGAGCGGTTTCGCTGTGTGTTAGCGATTCCTTTGTGAGGCTGGCGAACAGCTGAGAGCTGCAGAGCAAAGAATCTGAACAACAACAACAACGACGAAGCTGGAAGGAAAGTACTGCCTATTTATGAAACAAGTCACCAAACTGGAAGGCAGGCAAGCAAAGGGCTGCTCAGGAGAAACTGGAGCAGAAACAAAAATATTCAGAGGAGGAAGGGGAGGGGGAGAGCCAAGGCTTTAAAAGATAAAGTGAACGGACTAAAGAATAGAGGATTTAAAAAAAAAAAATAATCACGAAACAAGTGATGGGAAACCCAGAAAAGGAGGAATACAGCTCAGGGACAATAACAAGCAGCTCTGCGCCGTCCCAGCAGCGATCATTGTGCCGGGAAGGGGCCCACCTCTCCACCCCCGGGCTGTTGTCCGGGGAGGGCAAAGAGATGCCAGGGTTCTGGGGTTTTTTTTTTGTGTGTGCGTGTGTGTGTGTCTGACAACAAGCTGCAGAACAACAAGCCCGGTTCACAGCGGAGCGATGGAGAGAAGGAGGGAGCGCAGCAACAATAGCAGAAGAGGCTCTAGCTGGTGACGTAATGGTTGGCATCACTCCAGGCCAGAGCAGCCCCTGCTGCTGCCACTTTCTGGTCCCCTTTAGGGAAGGGGAATCAATTAAAAAAGAAAACAAAAAAAAAAAAAAGAAGAAAAAGATGCAAAACAGTCATCCTTCCNAAACCAACTTACCTCAGCAAAATAGAGGTTGAGGAGGCAGAGGCTGGAGAAGAGCAGGCAGCCGGGCAGGCAGTAGAGGAGCCAGTGGGCGAAGGGCTGCTGGAGGCGGAGGGCCTGCAGGGAGTTCTGCAGGTAGAAGGAGAAGAGGGTGGTCCTGAGGGCGGCCCAGAGGAGGCAGAGGAAGAGGCAGAGCGTGTGGTAGCTCAGCCGCCGCTCCCGGTAGTAGAGGAGCAGCCAGAGCTGCAGGTAGGCGAAGAGGAAGAGGGCGGCGTAGAGCGCCGTGTGGAGCACGGTCAGCCCCAGCTCCACCGCGTAGGGCACGGCGGGCCCCGCCGCCAGGGCCGCCCCCTCAGCGAGGGCCGCCGCCGCCGTCGTCGAGCTCATGGGGCAGCGCCGGGGCGAAGGGAGGGGAGGTGGGGGTAGGTGGCTGAAAGAAGGAGGGGAGGCAACGGCCCGCCGACGCCCGCCGCGCCCTCCCCTCCCCTCAGCCCCGGCTGGACACCCCCATATAACAAAGGGGAGACCCCCCTCCTCCGCCCGCCCTCCTGGCTGCGCCGCCCGCCCGCCCGCCGCCAAACAACTCTCTGCCGGGGACAATCAGCTGAGCCCGATTATTTGAGGCGCTCGCCTCTGACAGCGCGCCCTCCCCATTGGCTGCCGCCCGGCCCGCCCCCACCGCGCTCGCCCGCCTCCCCGAGTGGCGGCCGCCGCCGCCTGTCACTCACCGGCCCGCCCCCGCCCGCTCGCCTCCTTGTTTCTTGGGTTGCCGCCGCCGCCCGCCTTCCCTTTCCTCTCCTCTCCCCTCCTCTCCCAGCCGGCGCCGGAGGGGAGGCGCCGCCTGGCCCCGCCCCGCCGTGCGCGTTGTAACGGGGGTGGAGGGGGGTGGCGTTTTAACGGGGCGCCAGCGGCTCCCCCCACCCCAGCAACCAGGGGTCCCCGCAAGCAATAAGGGCAGAGAGCCCGCCGCCTGGGGGGGGGGACGGCTCCGGCAGCGCTGAGCCCCTCCGGGGACGGGTCTGGGGGAGACAGGGAGCGTCCCTAGAGGGGTCCCCGGAGCTGCTGGGACGGGGGGACTTGGGTACCTAAGGGGTGCGGGGGGGGAACCCCGCTGCGGTAGGTTGGGTGTGCGGTGTCTCGTCTCTCTGGGCAGCCATCGCTGGGGCGGTGGGGAAGGCCGGGGGTGGGTGAGCATCCCGCTCCCGAGGGGTCTCGGCTCGGAGCTGGGAGATCCCACCGCTGGAAGGGTTGGACCGGACCCCCCCCACCCAGCCCCCCCCGCCGCCCCAAGCTGTATTTTTGGCACCCCTAGCTTCTCCAGCCGTGCAGCCGGGGCACCGACCTCAGGGGGACTGGCTGAGGTCCAGGGGAGACCTCCATGGGCGATGCTCTCCTGGCAGCCGTGGGCGGAGGGAGGAGGACGCCAGCCTTGAAGGCTCAAAGACACCCAAAGACAAGGGCTTCAGCTCAGGACACCCAGGTAGGTGACATCCCTAAGCCATCTTGGATGGAGCGTGGCGATGTGGTCCGTCATCACAGCGCCGGCTGCTCTCTGGGGACTTTTTTGGGGGGGGCTGCCCCCCCCCCCCGGGACAGAGGGAATGGGGACAGTGGGTCCCAGCAGAGGGTAATGATGCTATGGGCTCCTCTCTGGGTGCGGGCAGAGGGAGAGGCTGCAGCGTGTCCCCTCTGTCCCCCCTCCCCCACCCCACCCCCGGAGCCATGGCTGGCGAGTGAGGCCCAGCCAGGGATGCTGGATGCCGGGAAGTGGGACCTGGAAGTGAAAATGAAAGTGAAACTCTCCGGGAAGTGGCAGGAGATGGAGCATCAGTGGGGGAAAATTAAATAAAACCCCAGCGAGGTAAAGCAGGGTGGGCAACGGGCTTTGGGGACAGGCTTGGAGGTCACTTCTGTTTCCCACCTCTGCTCCACGAGATGCTGCTCACGGGGACGCCCCTCGTCCCCTCCCTGTCCCCCCTGATGATGGTCAGGGGCTGGGAGAGAGGAGCTCCCTTATCACCCAACATGGTGTGCCAGCCCTGGTCAGCCCCGCCGGCGCGGATTTGTGGACAAAATGCAGGATAACAGCCGGGTGGGGGCAGCCCCAAGCACAAATCCAGGCTGGGCGGAGGGTGGATGGAGAGCAGCCCTGAAGAGAAGGTCTTGGGAGTGTTGGTGGATGAGAAGCTCAGCATGAGCCAGCCTAGAAAGCCCCCCCTGCATCCTGGGCTGCATCCCCAGCAGCGTGGCCAGCAGGGAGAGGGGGGGGGGATTCTGCCCCTCTGTTCCGCTCTGGGGAGACATCCCCCCAGTGCTGCCTCCAGCTCTGGGGCCACCACCAGCAGAAGGACATGGAGCTGTTGGAGCGGGGCCAGAGGAGGCCCCGGAGATGCTGGGAGGGCTGGAGCCCCTCTGCTGGGAGGGGGGGCTGAGAGAGTTGGGGGGTTCAGCCTGGAGAAGAGAAGGCTCCGGGGAGACCTTGGAGCCCCTTCCAGTCCCTCAAGGGGCTCCAGGAGAGATGGGGAGGGAGACAAGGAACTACTGGAGAGAGTCCAGTGGAGGCTACAAAGATGATCAGGGACTGGAGCATCTCTCAGGCTGAGAGACCTGGGTCTGTTTAGCCTGGAGAAGGGAAGATGCTTATCAATATCTAAAGGGCAGGTGGCAAAGAGGATGGGGCCAGACTCTTCTCAGGGGTGCCCAGCGACAGCACAGAGGGCAACGGGCACAAGCTGGAATACGGGAAATTCCATGTGACCATGAGGAAAAACTTCTTTCCTGTGAGGGTGGCAGAGCCCTGGAAGAGGCTGCCCAGAGAGGTGGTGGAGTCTCCTTCTCTGGAGACATTCAAACCCACCTGGATGTGTTTCTGTCCAGCCTGCTCTGGGTGACCCTGCTTTGGCAGGGGGGTTGGACTAGATGATCTCCAGAGGACCCTTCCAACCCCTGTGTGACTTTGGGAGAGGTGCAAGGAGGGGAGCAGCATTACACAGGGATGTGGAGAGGGCAGAAGGTGGATGCTGGAAAAACTGCAAGAGCCAGAGGAGACATGAAGAGAGATCAGGGCTTTGGTAGAGGTTGGACTTGTGTATTAAACTGCTGGTGCCCTCCTCCAGGTCTAATGCCATCTTTGGAGGCTGCTCCTCTGGCCTTGCCTCCTGGATAATAAGCTCTCCCAATTGACCTGAGCTGGTTCCCATATGCCAGGATTGCACTTACTTTTCCATCCTGCTGTGGCCAAGTTGGTCCTTTAATAAACATCATCCCCCCACGGAGCCCTGATCTCTGTCCCTCTGGAAGCCAGGGGAACAGATGGGAGGGCAAAGGACCAGAAATGCCTGGCACTCCCTGAAGCTGGAAGGCTTTTAGATTAAAGTGGAGACTTTTAGATTAAAATTAAAAAATTCATGCCTTTCTCCGCTCCGTCCTTGTTGTTGGCCTGATCAAACCCCTCACCTACACAAGAGGGAGCCGGTGAAGGTTGAGCCCGCCTGGCTTTCCCTATCTCCCCACTCTTGGAACAAGGCAGAGGGGCTTTTCCTGCTTGTTTTTGGAGCATTTGAGCTTGGGTTTGTCACAGGGCAGCGATAGCGCTCTGCTGACAGCACCTGACGGGGTGCTGGAGGGAATGACAGCCCCATGGACACAGGGGCGTTTGTTAGCCAAAGCAGCTGCGGCTCGTGATGCAGAGCAAACAGCTTCTACATGGCTTCAATTCCAGCTTTGTCTCTTTGTTGACCAGGGTCCAGCCACGCTCCAGCGCGCTCGGCAGCAAAGAATAGTTCCTGAAGAGCAGGCTGGGAAGGAACCTGGTGTTAAACAGGGGAACGAAGTGGGAAGAAGGTGTTTTCTCATCCTGTGGTGGTTGTCACCATGAATTATAGAATGGTTAGAGTTGGAAGGGACCTTAAAGATCATCCAGTTCCACTCCCCTGCCCTGGGCAGGGACACCTCCCACCACACCAGGTTGCTCCAAGCCCCCTCCAACCTGGCCTTGAACCCCTCCAGGGATGGGGCAGCCACAGCTTCTCGGGGCAACCTGGGCCAGGCTCTCACCACCCTCACAGTCAAAAACTTCTTCCTGAGATCACATCTAAATCTCCCCTCTTTCAGTGTCAAACCCTTCCCCCTCATCCTGTGGCTCCCCTCCCTGATCCAGAGTCCCTCCCCACCTCTCCTGGAGCCCCTTGAGGGACTGGAAGGGGCTCCAAGGTCTCCCTGGAGCCTTCTCTTCTCCAGGCTGAACCCCCCCAACTCTCTCAGCCTGTCCTCCCAGCAGAGGGGCTCCAGCCCTCCCAGCATCTCTGGGGCCTCCTCTGGCCCCACTCCAACAGCTCCATGTCCTTCCTGTGCTGAGGACCATCCTCAAAGCTTTTTGACAAGAACTGAGACCGTTTGGGTGGGCTTTTTTTTTCGTATGATACTGTCATTGTTTTCTGCCCATGCATCTTATTTCCATTTGACTCAAAACAAGAAAAATGAATGAGGGAAGAAAAACAGCCCTAAAGTGAAAGCAGTGAGGGTCCATGCGCTTGCAGATACCACTCAGAGGAGCGGGTGCCTTTCATATGTACCACTCTCTATATATTTCATATAAATACCACTCAGATGACAGCCTTTGCTGTCATCTTTACAGTTGTGTGAATCACCTGCTGTTCTGGTGACTAACTCATGACGTCCTCGAGATGTTTGTGTCACATCTGGAAATTACAGTCCACACTGCACCTACCTAAACAGAAGACACTCACGTATGTTTGTATATATAGATAAATATAAAAAAAATATATATTCTTTTGTGGTTTGTTTTTTTTTTCCCCCCAGTTGTGACTCTCCTGTGCCTGTAGCTGGTAACAGCCATGTCAGCCCCAAAGGACAGATGGGTTTCTTCCTTCTCTTTCCTGCTCTTCTGTGCTTCCTCCATCCCAGCGTGGGGAAGTGGGATGCTGCTGCAGGAGCTGGGCCCCCAGGAGTATTTCAGGAGCTTGCAAGCCGGCAGAGCATCCCTGGCTTATTTCAGCCGTAAAGGTACGGATTTAACCCAGCCTGGCTTTTCTGCAAAGGCTCGTGTGAGGGTGTGTGTGAAAGCGGAACGATGAGGGGCCAATTCCTGGGATTTTTAAACCCGAAGTGATTTTGAAGAGTCCGTAAAACCCAGTAAGATTCACTTGGCTGATAAGTCTGAGTTTGTACAGCCCTGAGTGCTCCTGACAGCCAGAGACCTCTTGGGGTGGGACCTTCCCTGGCTGTGTCCCCAGGCACAGTCCTTCAAACTTCTCCATTAATTTTCTGGATTATTTTCTGGAGGTACTATGGAAGAGAAACCCAGCCTCCAAAGGAGTTGTCCTCTCAAAGGGGCTGGGTTTCTTTTCCATGGTACCTCCTAAGAAAAGGGGGATCCCTTGCATGCAGGGGAGCTAAGGAGGAGATCCTTGGCCTTGCCTTTCTTGTTCTGCTCCTTCATGACCCCCAAGTGTGGTTTCCCAGAGACATCAACGTGAGCTGAGACACCAACACAGCTCCCACATCATCACTGAGTCTGTTAAAAAGGAAGGTGGGGATTCTGTGGGCATTTGCATTGTTGCCCATAGTTTTCTTTCAGTAAATACCTTACTTTTTGAGCAAGAGCAAGACCGTATTGTGTCAAGCACTGTCTCAGTGTGTGGCAGGAGGATGCTCTTGACTCTAAGGACTCCCTGGAAGTGTTCAAGGCCAGGATGGATGGTGTGTGAGCCGATGCAGGCAGGATGCAGGAACAACCAGGAGACCCCAAATAAAGGAACAGAACAAGTTTAATCTCGATACCTCACAACTCGGGGAGTCTCCGAAGCAGCACCCGGGTGGGGACACGCAAGCAGGGACCGCAGGGACCGCAAAGCCAGCAAGAGTCCTTGTCCGTCGGAGTCCTTGTTAGCCAGAGTCCTTAGCAGCCAGGGTATGCAGGAGCGGGAACAAAAAGGGGGGGCTACCTCCTTGTTTCTCTGTTTTTTCAAAAGTTCCAGCAGGCATAGTCCTCCCCCTTGTGCCTTGATCTTCTCCAACAACAGGGCAGGAACCTCAAGCGGCGAGATAAGGTGTCCCTGAGTCCATCACAGGCGGGCGTAAGTTATCTCAGTGCGGATGTTCTGCTCACAGACTCGAGACCAAACAGCAATTAGTGTGATAGATGTGTTTTCCACACATTGTGTTTACAATCCTCCTCGCCAATCTTCCCGTTACTTACCCACAGATGGGGCTTGGAGCAACCTGGTCTAGTGGGAGGTGTCCCTGCCCAGGGCAAGGAGGTTGGAATGAGATGATCTTTAAGGTCCCTTCCAGCCCAAACCGTTCTACGATTCTATGATTTGCAGGCCAGCCCAGCAGCACCCATCTGACAAAACCAGTCCCAGTCTCTGTCTTCCCCCAGCCACATCCTCACAGGCTCCTCCACCAGCAGCACACCACAGGTCCCTGTTTGCCCCAACTCAGGGTCTGCTGGGATATCCCAAGCAGTGCTTGCCTTGAAGGTGCTCTCATCTGCCTCATCCATAAGGTGAAAAGATGGAAACCACCTTTTTTTTTTTTTTTTTTTTAAAATGTTTCAGCTTCTCCTGGTGCCCAGCCCTTCTTGGAGCAGATTGAGAACTCAGCGGAGGCCCTCCAGGACTATGGCATTTCGGTGGTGAAGGTAAACGGGGACAAGGAGCAGGACAGGCTGTTCATTTCTGCAGGGCTTCCTGCGGGGTGGCCAGAGCTTCTCTCAACCCAGCTTGTGGGACCCCACAAGAGAGCAGACGTTGAATCCCATTTTATTCCCTTGCCCTGGCTGAGTTTAATGAGCAAGCAACAATCTGTCACTATAAATATGCTGGGCAGATCAGAAGGTCTCTTGATCCCGTCTGATGCAGTTCAAGGCGGGCTGAACTGGGAAACTGAAGTACAAACTCCAGTCCCCAGCTCTGGACTCCCATTTTGTTGTAGTTTTTCTCCCAGCAGGTTTGGAAAGGCTGTCTTTCCACCCTTGAAAGGAAGAGAGCTGTAGCGCTGTATGTTTGTAGCCATTTGTGGAGCTGAATGTCTAATTGCATGCTTTCCATGTCTAGGTTAATTGTCCCAAAGAGGATGTCTCAAGATACTGTGGGAAAGAAAACGCCTTAAGGACAGCCTACCTGTTCAGGTGAGTGAGATTTTTTCTGGACACCATACTGTGATTGCTTCCCAGGGCAAGTGTTGGGAGGAAAGGCTGTCAGGGATCAGAGATGGCAGTGTAGGAGGAGAGGAGCCACGAGGGCAGCAGTGACATACAGAGTTTAGTGAAAAGTACCAAAGTAGATGCTTTGTCCTCAGTGTGAAACGTCCCATCCTTCCCCGTGTGCCTTTGAGCGGCAGAGGGCTGTGCTGCTACAGGAAACCATCAGAGAAATCCTCCATCAGTCTTCTTCTGTCCTTCTGGCCTCTCACCACCAGGTTGTTCAGAGTTACACTCAGACCACTAGGTTTTGGGTCTAGTCCTTGAAAGAAACACTCTTTGGTTGGCCTGGTTGGCTCATCTGTCCTGGATGTGAGGGTTTAACTCTTGGTCTCTCCATAGGTTATAGAATCGTAGAATCATCTTGGTTGGGAGGGACTTTTAAGATCACTGAGTCAAACCATCAACCCAACACTGACAAAACCACCACTAACCCATGTCCCTCAGCACCACGTCTGCCCGGCGTTTAAATCCCTCCAGGGATGGGGACTCCACCACTGCCCTGGGCAGCCCGTTCCAATGCTGGACAACTCTTTCAGTGAAGAAATTTTTTCCTAATATCCATCCTAAACCTCCCCTGGTGCAACTTGAGGCTGTTTCCTCTTGTCCCATCGCCTGTTCCTTGGGAGAAGAGACCAACCCCCCCTGGCTACACCCTCCTTTAGGGAGTTGTAGAGAGTGAGAAGGTCTCCTGGTCTCCAGAAGGCTGAATGGGGCTTTGAGCGACCTGATCTAGTGGGAGGTGTCCCTGCCCGTGGCAGGGGGGTTGGAACTGGATGATCTTTATGGTCCCTTCCAACCCAAACCATTCTATGATTCTATGAATACATGTAGCTCATCTTCCACAGTTTCTTTGGTGATGCTCTTTCTTCCCTCCCCAGAGGTAACGTGCTGATCCGAGAGTTCCCCACCGATGCCTTGTTTGACGTGGACTCCATCGTTGCCAATGTTTTGTTGTAAGTACAGACCAGGTGCATCTCTGTGAAGCGATTTACTTCCCATTTTCACCTGTTGATATAAAGTTTTGTATAAATTCAACCCCCACCCCCAACACATACTGCAGAGGCTGCTCTCAGCCACGCAGGGGGCTGCTTCTCTCTTTGGCATGGTTTGACCCTGCGAAATCGACGTCCTTGAGATGACTCACCAGCACACATCTGGGCAGCTGTGAATCTTCAACCTGCGGGCAAGAAGCTGGAATTTTACCTTGTTTTTCCCATCGCGGTTATGTGGCTGCAAATCTGCTCTTAAAAGCAAACGGTTGCTAACGAGTTTTTCTCTGACTCCTCAGTGCCCTGCTCTTTAATGAAGTGAAATACGTGGAAACACTGGCAGATCTTCAGAACATTGAAGACACGCTGAAAGGGAGGTCGAACATGGTCTTTGCTTATGTGCCGGCTACTGGGACAGCAGGTATTAACCCTCAGCTTTTCATCTTCGCTCTCCCCTGGGAGCCTTTTTTACTAAGGTGGAAGGGAGGTGGGTTTCTGACCCCAAGTCCTGCAAACGGAGGATCGAGAGAACCTGAAAGGGCCCCCTAGACACAAATTCTCCACCTCTGTCTCTCTTGCTGTGTTTCCAAAGGGATGAGGTGCACCAGAAGAGTTCTTCTGGGAGCACACAGACTTTCGGAGATGGACTTGAGAGGGAAAGCAAGGCAGTGGTTGCTGTCTTAATAAAAAAATAAGCAAACCCATGGACAGACCACCTCTGGTTATGCAGTAGAACGGGTTCACTTACACCACCTGTGTGTTTACTGGGCATCAGGAACGGGGTTCAGCTCCAGTTGCTCAGTTGCCTCCATAGTATGTCTTCAGACAGCTGGGACTTTTTCCTGAGGGTTTCTGAAAGCCTGGGCGTTGATATTTACAACTGGGGAGGGTGAAGAAGGACATCTGGAGGGAGATGGGATGAGTTAGTTTTGCCTTTCTCTTTCCAGAGCACAGAGCTGTGATGGAGGCAGCTTTTGTCTATGGGACCGTCCACCAGTTCGTTCTGACCACAGAGGCAACGCTCCTGAAAGACACTGGGTATGTCCAAAGCCACACAAACACCCACCGGGTAGAGCTCTGCTCCTGGTTTCTCAGATTCCCAGGTCAAATCTGGGCTGGTATTGGGATATTATGCCAAGGTTGGACAGCCAGATCTGGTTTACTTTTCCAAAACTATCTGCTGCTTGTGTTCCTGGATTTGGAATAGCCGTGCCATGTTCATTGAATGGGATTCTATAGGAGAAGAGCCCACTGTCTCCTTTCTGTGGTTGACCGGTCCAACCTCAGCCAAGGGGTTCCAGGGGTGCTGATAGAGATGATGTTACAGTCTTAAATCACTCAGACTTGTGTGTTGGTGAGCAATTCTGGCCAGATGAGAAGAGTAAGAACTGCTCTAGTGGGTCACCAAGCTCCATATTGGACCTCTGCAGTGGCCAGAGGTGGTTACCAAGGGGTATGAGGGTACGGATCGTGTTGCCCGCAGCCTCCCATCTTCTGGCAGTCAGAGGTTTCGGGGCTCTCCGAGATGGGAGCTGAACCTGCATCATGGTGTTAACAGCCACCAGAATTTTTTGAACACTTTTACTTTTCATCTCAGCAGTTCCTGGCAGCAGTGAGTTCTGCAGATCGGCTGCATGAGACACTGTTCCCTGGACAGGCTGAGAGAGTTCGGGGGTTCAGCCTGGAGAAGAGGAGGCTCCGGGGAGACCTTAGAGCCCCTTCCAGTCCCTCAAGGGGCTCCAGGAGAGATGGGGAGGGACTCTGGATCAGGGAGGGGAGCCATAGGACGAGGGGGAAGGGTTTGACACTGAAAGTCAGGAGATTTAGATGAGATATTAGGGAGAAATTGTTGCCTGTGAGGGTGGTGAGAGCCTGGCCCAGGTTGCCCAGAGAAGCTGTGGCTGCCCCATCCCTGGAGGGGTTCAAGGCCAGGTTGGAGGGGGCTTGGAGCAACCTGGTCTGGTGGGAGGTGTCCCTGCCCAGGGCAGGGGGGTGGGACTGGATGATCTTTAAGGTCCCTTCCAACCCAAACCATTCTGTGATTCTATGATTTGGGACTTCCCACCCCAGGGCACAAGACACTGCTTCCAGGAGTGTTGGCTTCACTGGGGCTGGCCAGCTTGGGCCATCCCCTTCCCATGCGGGAGGAGCTGCATTCGAAGGGCAGATCCTGCTGCTGCTGCCGTGACCCGCTGCAGCCAGGAAACTGAGGGAGAGGAAGGTGGGAATACCACATAGCACGTTGCATCTTCATCAAAGCCTTTATACAGCTATCTTCCTACTTTCTGAGGTGACACCAGGGCAAGGACCAAAGCTGTCCTTCCCTGAGATGCCACCCCATCCTTGCAGGAGCTGTGATCAGGGACAACATTTTGTGGCTGCCACTAGATGGCACGGTTGTCATTTGGACAGGAATTGGCTTCATTCTGCTTAAAGCAAAGAAGACACCCGGCTGATGAAATGGTGGTAGCTTCACCAACACGAATAGCTTTCAGACAACCAGGGCGGCAGGCTTTGAGTTCTTAATCCTACACCCTGCTTTTCCACTTAAAACCCTTTACAAAGAAGGTGGTCCCTATTTTAGAGGTGGGGAATGGGTGGGTGAGGAAAGAAATGTGACCTCCCAAAGCTGACACCAGAGCAGGGACCAGAGCAGGAGCAGGAACCACTAACCAGGGAACCATCCAGGGAGCTCCGTCTCACTGCTTCCTTCACTGCAGCCAAAACCAATGCTGTTCAAAAGGTGGAATATCCTTTAAACAGCCTGTAAGATGTCATCAGTGAGGTAAAAGACATGAGCAAAGTCGTGTTTCAGCTGTTCTTCTGCCAGGATCTCCACTGGAGGGGCATGGCTGGTCCCACTGAGAAAATCTTGTGTCCTCCTTGAGTCAGGTGTTCTAGGATCGAAGTCATTTACACCCCGTGAGCCAGGGGGTTTATTAGATGTCCAGCACAATTCTGAAAAGCACATGGACACGGTTGTACCTGTCACTAGTAGGGCTCTTGAAGACATCCCACAAGCCTTCCAAACCCTAAATTTGAGGATCGTCTGTCCTGTAAAAGAGGTCAGCAAACATGGCCATTCTGTCAGGGTGTATTAAAACCCCATGATTAATGTCTAACTCGCCATGGGTTTTGTTTTCTCTCTCACAGCCATGAGGACCCTGATGTGTCGTCTGCTCGGCTGCTGTTCTGCCACTGCCAGCAGGCCACGGACCTGGCCCAGCCCTGCAGGAGGACGGCCATGGGGCAGGCTCTGACGTTGCTGAACATCCACAGGCACCTCAAGCTCATGGGGGCTCCTCTGGTGGTATGACAGGGGAGGAGGAGCCTCTTGGGCTGTGGGCATGAGGGCAGCTGGGGGGGGATGTGAGGATGAAGGAGGTGTGAGCAGAGGGCAAGGCTGAGCGTGACTTCCCTGTGAAGTTAATGGCAAAACTCCCAGGTTGGGTCCAAGCAAGGAAGAGGCATGGGGCTGGACAGGAGTGACACTCCATTGCACTGCTCAGCTTGCTTAGACCTTTCCAGGGAGCCCTGGCACCTTGCTCCTCCAGTTGTCTGTAAGCACCATGAGTGGGAAGAGGGTGGAATGCCCCTTGAACTTCACTGGGATGTATAGAATTGCGTAACATAGTTCAGGTGGAAGGAACATACAACGATCATCTAGTCCTACTGCCTGACCAGTTCTGGGCTCACCAAAAGTTAAGGCAAATTATTGAGGGGATTGTCCAGAGGCCTCTCAAACACTGATGGACTTGAAGCATCAACCACCTCTCTAGGAAGCCTGTTCCAGTCTTTGACCACCTTCTTGGTAAACAGATGCTTCCTAATGTCCAATCTAAACCTTTCCTGGTGCAGCTTTGAACCATTCCCACATGTCCTGTCACTGGATGCCAGGGAGAAGAGCTCAGCTCCCCCGTCTCCACGTCCCCTCCTCAGGAAGCTGTGGAGATCAATGAGGTTGCCCCTCAGCCTCCTTTTCTCCAAACTAGACTAACCCAAAGTCCTCAGCTGTTCCTTTAGGCTCCCCACAGGAGTCTCAGCACCCTGGGGAGATGGATATCAGTGATTCATGCCTCAGTGAGCACAAGGGACAGGAGGCTCCATCCTCTTCCCACTGGGCAGTGAACTTCAGCAGGCCTCCAGTTCCCACTGGTGACATCTTTGCCGAGTGGAAAGGATGGATAGAAGAGCTGGGAAGTGCCTCTTTTGCCCAGCCTCCTGGGTTAGGCCCATGGAGGGAAGGCGCCTCGTTAAGCAGCTCCGTGCTGTCATGAAGCAGCATGTCCAAGGCAGGAAGGGAGAAGATGCCAGCTCTTGCATGTTGCGGCCAGGGTTTTCAAACTGCTGTGGGGAACGGATGCCAGGTAAATAAAAATTAATGGGGATTTGACATCTGGAGTTGCTAAGTGACAAAGAACATGCGTAATAAAGCCCAGGTTTTTAACAGGGAGGGTCATGACAGGTTGGAACAGTTTAACAAGGGTTGTGTGGGTTCTGCTTCCATGGAAGTTTTAGAATCAGGATTGGAGGCTTTTTCCCAAGGGTATCTTTATTTCTGTGGCTGGGGAACACACGGTGGCTTGGGCTGTGCGGGAGAAGAGCGGAGGCACCTTCAACAGTGTGGAAATGTGCTGCAGTATAACCATGTCTCTTCTCCAGACAGAGGTTGCTGAGGACCCAGAGAAGGTTTCCACTGTTCACTTACAGCTTGGGCTGCCACTTGTGTTCATCCTCAGCCAGAAAGACACCTACGAGGCTGACAGGAGGACAGCAGAGTTTGTGGCCTGGCAGCTCTTGGGGAAAGCAGGAGTTGCCCTTTTGTCCAGGTATTTGCTCTTAGGTGTTTTGGGGTTCCCCTTGCTTTTTGTGGTGTTTCTGAGCTCGGTTAACCCACAGCCAGGATGATGGTCAACAGGCTTATTCAGATTTGTATGAGAGGTAGTAAAATTGGGCTATATCCTGCAAGAGGATGTCACATTTAAGAACTTGTCCAGAATCACTTTAGTTTGGTTTCAGACTGGTTGGAAGCGTAGAAATGTTTGAGCTTCTTGCTGACTTAGATGTGGAAAAACAGTCAGACTAAGAGAGATTCTGGAAAGGAACCTTAGAACAGATGGAAGGCTTGTGTTTTGCCCTCAAATTAAGGGCAGAAGGAGATCCAGTAAAGGAGGTGGACTGTGGGGACCACCAGATACTTACCCCAGCTCCATGGGCTCAGGAGCAGCCTGCATACACCAGGCTGCTTGAAAATGCTTCCGTGGTGTCCTGATAAAGGAGGTGTGCAGCCCCCGTAGGCATGGTTGCCTTTGGGGATGTCTGCTGGCAGCCGTGCAGGTGGGAGGAGATGGAGGAAGGGTAGGTTCTTCCAGCTTCCTGCCACCGCAGTACCTCCTTGTATGGAGGCACTTCTTGGATGCATTTACTCATGCAACCAAAGCCAAGTTGGATGGGACTTTGAGTAACCTGGCCTGGTGGGAAGTGTCCCTGCCCAGGGCAGGGAGTGGGAACAAGGTGATCTTTAAGGTCCCTTCCAACCCAAACCATTCTATGGTTCTATGAGCTGAAGTCCACCAGCAGATCATCTGCACTGGAATGTGGCTACCAGTGCGTGAGCAAATCACAGAAAGGGAACCCAAGCCCTTTGCAAAATTGGCACGCTATGCAGTGCAGTCCCACCAGGAGGTCTCTTGGAGCCTCCTTCTCCACCACCAATATTTATTCTGGGTTCCTTCAAGTTCTCAGGGGCCCTGGAGCCCTCACAGCTCCATGAGGACAAGGTGCTGCTGAGAGAGGCGGGCTGAATGCAGGGGGTGACCATGCACAGCACACCATCTAACGTTCACTTTGTGTTTTGGAAGGGACCTCGTCAATTTGAACGTTCTGCTGCGGTCAAACGTCGCTCTGAAGACACCGGATGAGGTTAGATGCTGGATTTCTTTACTGTACGACTCTGCTTTCCCTGTCTGGGCATGGTGATCTTCAGAGGGGCTGGGGTGTTGTTTGGCTCCTTTGTTATTTGACAGCCTTCCCAGAACCTCAAGTGGAAGTGTCTTTCCTTAGATGCATGATGTATTTGGAACTGCCTGAGCTTGGTACTGCAGAGCAATTGTGCCTGCTATTAAAGATAAAATATTGAGTTTATTTTGGCTTCAAAACGTGGAGTGACATCTCCATTACACCCTAAAGCAACACAAGGCGGTGAGCTACCTAAGGCAGTAGTCCAAGTGCAAATTCTCCAAAGATTTGGACTTCTAAAGGCCCTTGCCCCCTAAAGAAAGGCGTTCAAAAGGTGGGAGAGGACATGAGTGTGAAAGTAAGTCAGAGCAAAACAACCAAAGGTCTGTGCTGAGCTGATGTAACCCAACGCCTCCGGCAGTGATCTGGGAAAAGGGCAGGGTGTAAGTTAAATGAGGTTGATCAAGATGAGCTAAACTCTGGAGGGACCTGACCCAGCTTGTGAGGCGAGATGGAATTCAGCGCCGGCAAATGCCAGGGAGCACACCTTGCCCCAGATCACCTGAACTGTCACACTCGTGATTGCGAAGATACAGGATCAGACCTGAGCCTGGGCGTCCCCCGAGGGCTTCCCCTGCCCTGCTGAGAGACGTGCGCGTTGCTTTTTTCTCCTCTTCCAGCTGATGGGAGGGGGCCAGCAGTTTGTCATTTCTCTCAGTTCATTATAAAATTCATCTTCTCTGAAGTGCCTCTGGCTGAGACGCTGCCAGAACTGGTTTTAAGCCGACAAGGTCTCATTTCTGAGAAACACATTTTGCTCTTTTCTTTCCATGGGTTGGCAGCCCGTGTACGCTTGGGAGCACTCTTCTTCGTTGAGCTCCGTGAGATAAAGGATGTTTTTGTGCTGGTTTCCTAGGCTTTCCTGGGCTCCTCTCACCCAGCCTGACCCCTTTAGAGGGGGGACAGCCGAGTGAACCCTGTACCTCCCCACCCTGGATGCATTTACTGGCCACTGGGCTTTTTCTTTCAGTGGTGGGTCCATGATGAGATCCTGGGAGGTGGAGCGGGTTGTTCACTTTCACCACTCCAGGAGCAGGATCCCACACAGCCACAATTTCTTCCTGGCAAGTTAAAAACGGTCTGGAGTGAGAAGAACTCAAGCGCAGGTGAAATTGGGCCAAAGAAACACACCCCAGCATCTCTCCTGTTTGGCAGCTTTAGGAATCTGCTGACGTACCCCAAAAATAAGGAGTTGGGTGATGGTGCCCTCCATCCATCAGCCTTGGCTTGTGGATGGAAAAGGCAGAGGGTTTTGCTCCCACCAACTTATTCTGTTTTCTTTAGGGTGTGCCAGTCAAATACCTGGTTTTGGAAGACACCGATGAAGTTATAACCCTGGTGGAAGATAAGAGCAAGGTTGGACAAATCCAGGAGGAGGAGGAGGAGGAGGAGGAAGATGAGGAGGAAAAAGACAATAACAATCAAGATGTGCAACTAAACGGTGAAAAGCTGATTGTCTTCAGACGGGACATGCCATCAGCCTCTGCTGGGCACATGCAGGCGTACATTAAAGCATTAGAGAGCACTTCACAAATCCAAGGCAAACCATCACGGTCACATCACAGTGGCACCAAGCGGCTCTTTTATTCTCTGCAAATCACTGGGATTTCGTGCCGGACAGGCATGATTTTTAGGGGAAACACCAGGGAAGGAAATCAACAGCTGTTAGAGGAACAGTTGCAGAGGCGCTGCGTGAGGGACAGGGCTGCTTCTGCTTGAATCGTCCAGCTTCAGGGCCACGAGGGTTTAAAATGCACCCAACGCACATCAGAAAAAGCACCTCAAAATTATCAGTCAAACCTTTTGGAAAGGTTTGAGCCGTGTTTTCCTAGGAGCTGTTCCAGGGAGAGAACACTGGCCCCTGCAATGCTTCCTTGAAAATGCGTTTGTTTTCTGTACAGAATGGGGTTTATTTTCCAAAAAAAAAACAAGTGGTGCAGGGTTCTAGAGGAGCCAACATGTTGGAAGAAACGTGATCAAATCAGAGGGTGCAACTGGTGGGAGATGGAATATGTGCATTTTGATGAGTTTGTGTGTCTGACAGTGAGTGTGTCTGGGCTTCTCCCTCCGCTCCTCCACGTCAGGCAACCCCTTACCCCTCCGCTGACAGTCACCAGGTCTCTGCTGAGGGGTCCTGGCTTCCCAAAACGTTCCCAAGTTTCCCCCTGTCCTTTGTGCCCCTGTGTTCATGCACGGCTGTGGCTCCCTTGCAGACATTCAGGATGACCAAGTGGCGGAAGCAGTTTCCAGGGACAAGAAGCGAGAGCTGCCCCTGGAGCAGATCCTTGTCCTGACGGAGGAGACCTTCCACTCTGCCCTCCTGGAGGCTGCCCGGACGGTGGTGCTGTTTTATGCCAGCTGTGAGTAGGAAACGTGGCCTGCCTCTCCCTTCTCCAAGCTTGCAGTGCTCACCAACGCTTTCTGTAACATGATGATCCCGTCAACAGATTTTAACGATAAATAAATGCCACATCCTGCTCCACGGGCCTCCACCCAACGTTAGCAATCAGATTAAATCAGTCAATTCCCATTGACTGATACAGCCTGAAGACAGTATCTCTCAGTGCAGAAGATACCGGTGTTCGTAGGTTTTTAACCTTCGTTTTACAGGGATTGAATGTAAGGACAAGAGGGGAAACTGTGGTAGCGTGGGCTCATGGCACAGCCTAGACAACCTGGTTGCAGCACCTGTGGCACAGAAGCATAAAGTCCAATTTTCCTTATTTCTGTCAAGCCTTTCAGAGCTTGAAGCACCTTAGGATGCAGAGAACCCTAACGTGACATTGTCAGAGAGCGAGGTGGGGCTGGTCTGTCACCTGTATGACCCTCAGGGCTGTGTCTCTCCTGTGTTTCAGGGGAGGCAGTGTCCCTGGCAGTGCTGCAGTCCTACACCGAGGTGGCCGATCACCTGAAAGGTAAGGTGCCACAAGTCTGAGTGCTTTACAGCTGGCGTGCACCTACCCTGGTCCTGAAGACTGGGAGGATATTGATGGTACCTCATTCCCTCACCTAGAATATACTCATTTTTCCCCCTCAAACTCATTAAGGAAGGCATACCCACATCAGGTTGCTTAGGAAGAGTCCTTTGTTTCTTATTCAGGGATCTTTGCGGTCCATTTGTGCCTCTGTAAAGTCACGGGACTGGGAACGCAGCCTTCTGCAGTCACCTTCTGTTGTTGGTGTAAACTGGTACACACCAGCTGCCCAAACTGCCTTGCAGCTGAGATGGCGATGTTGGTGGGCACAGTGGCAGCATGATGGATGGTGGTGGTGGTGATGGTGATGTTGGTGGGCACAGTGACAGCGTCATGGATGATGGTGATGATGATGGTGATGCTGGTGGGCACAGTGACAGCGTAATGGATGATGGTGATGTTGGTGGGCACAGGAACAGTATGATGGATGGTGGTGATGATGATGGTGATGCTGGTGGGCACAGTTGACAGCGTGATGGATGGTGGTGATGTTGGTGGGCACAGGGACAGTATGATGGATGGTGGTGTTGATGATGGTGATGCTGGTGGGCACAGTGACAGCGTAATGGATGATGGTGATATTGGTGGGCACAGTGACAGTATGATGGTGGTGGTGATGGTGATGCTGGTGGGGACCATGACTGCTTGATGAGGGATGGTGATGGGGGTGGGCACAGTGACAGCATGATGGATGATGGTGGTGATGATGGTGGTGGACACCATGATTGCTTGATGAATGATGGTGATGGTGGTGGGCACGGTGATTGCATGAGGAATGTCCAAGTGCATGGGGAGGGCCAGGGCAGAGCACCAGAGCCAGTGGGTGACACCCACCCGGTGGGCTTTGGAACAAGGAGGGACTGTAGCCTGCATCATGGAAATGGATCCTGTTTGTGCCCCTCAGTGCTAGGTCCTGCACAGACCAAGGAGATGCACTACATGCTGCACATCTGTTCTTGGAAGGACTTGATCTGGAAAGGTGCAGTAACTGGCCCTGGCTTTGGTGGAAAGCGTGACAGACAGGTGTGGGCAGGCCCAGATCCACTGGGGCAGGACGGTGTCAGAGGAAGAATTTACAATGATGATGCCTTCAGGGCCTGGAGACTGGCTTAATTACATGGGAATTCTTGCAGACGGCCACAAAACTCCATAAATATCACGTGACAGTGAAGACTCAGCAACACTTTAAGACAGCACAGATCGGGCAGTCTGGTAGTAAAAGCAGGAGTGAATGACCCCTTCAAGAGGGTCAGAACAGTTCCTGAGCCCAATTCAGCTTCATTTAGGTCTTCAGCCCCATTTCTCTCTACAGTTAGTGGAGAGAGGTGGGCTTTTCTGCACATCCATCATTCTTACATGGGCTGAATCTCTTCCACAGATGCCTCTTTCTCCCCCATGGCTGCAGGGGACACTCAGGTGGCTTCATCCCCAACTCATTGCAGCTCAGTGGGGAGGTCCCGAGGATGTGGGTGAGAGCTGTTCCAGCATCCCTGGAGGTGGCTGGTGCCTTCTCTTGGTTTTTCCTCCTTCATCAAGGCTTGTTTCTCCTACTGATGGTGCTTCCCTGGGACTGGGCAGGGTGCAAGCAGGACTCAGGGTGAGCTCTCAGCAGTGGGGACAGATGTAGAGCCTGCAGAGGACCCAGCCAGCTTTCTGGGAAGCAGATACAGTGGGAATTGCTTACAAGAAACCCTCCTGGGAACGCTGCGGACAGTGCTGTGGTTTGGATAAAAGCAGTTCTGCATTCATAGTTTGCATGAAGGGAAAGTCACCAGCAGCTTTGATCTGGACCGAAATCCCGAGAATAAACAGGAAAGCTCGGGGAAAGGTTGTTGTTGTTGTTAGAGATGTTACAGTTGTTGATGGTTTGGGGTTTCTTTTAGGCTCCCCAGCAGTCAGACCAGCTACGAGGAGCAACCTGGGAGAGTCAGTGGATGAAACCCTGCCTCTTTCTGAGCCAGTGGCCAAGCCTTGGCTGATTCTGCATGGCCAAGCTTGCACCATGTGTTTTTTGTATCATTTGATAGCAATCTCGGTCTATGGAAGCATCCACGGGCAGATTCTCAACAGAGATTAAGAACTGATTGGGGTCAGGGCTTTTCCTCTGTGATCAGTGAGGTCCCCACCAAAGACTCCCAGGCCAGATGTGACCTGTGGGCTGACTCCAGTCTGCTTTCCCCACTGTGGCCTCAGGGAGGTTGGGGAACGGCTGCGTTAGCAGGCCTGGAGATCTGGAGATGCTTTGTCTCTGCTGCTGAGGGAGCCTTGGTTGCAGGCAGGGCTACCAGGGAAGCTGGAAAACCTAAAAGTTTGAGGGTCCCTGGGCTCTCAGTTATGGCCAGGATGAGGGAAGATACAAGGGGCAGAATAGTAGGATCTTGTGTTCCTCTTTCATTTTTCTTCCCATCCAGCATCTCAGCAGTGACCACAGGGATGAGCAGTCCCTTGCTGAGTTTCTCAACTCCTGAAACCTCTGCTCAGTCAGTAATTAATAATATGGTGCAGACTGGGATGGGAAAGAGATCATCCTGTGCAAGATGCTCCTTGGGCCAGATAGGGCTCCTTTGGAGCACTTTTGGTGTGTAGTCCCCCAAAGTAACGTGCAAATACCAAAACTCATATTTGAGGGACCTAAGAGAAGCCTTACAACTCAATTTTAAGAAGACATCAAAGCCCTATTTCCATGTCATTATTTTTCAGAGTTGGGCAAGACACAAGATTATGTGGTAACAGATGATGAGAACCAGCTACACTGGCCCAGAGGCGTGAAATACATCTGGGGGCAGGCTGTTAACTTGGAGATGTTATTTCAGAGCCTGGAGAATGACACAAACTATTTCTGCCCTCGTGGAGTGTTTTGACAACTCCTGACCGTCTTGAGTGGAATTGCAGACCCTTACTTAGCTCCGTGCTGCCGCCGGCTTTTTCCGTCCGTGAGTTTGACACAAGGCAGAGGACGGCAGCAAACTCCTCGTTGTGAGCAGCAAAGCAGAACCTAAAATGAGTTTTGCAGAAAATGGTCCAGTGGGATGCCAAGGACGTAGGGATAGGGGATGGGAACACATGGTAAGGCCACCTCTGCCTTCACCCTTGCCTGTGGAGAAGCCTTGCCCATCCCTGGCAGGCACGTTTCTAATCTGTGAATTATAACAGCTTCTCTGCCAAAAAGACTCATTTCTGCTTGGTTCTCAGTTGCTTATTTTAATATTTGGTCAAACATCCCTCCCTGGGAATGGCTTTTTGCTTGTCCTTGCCCAGCTGGACCTCGCTGTTGCCTCCAGAGCAGACTTGACATATTGCTAGATTGCGTTGTTTCTTTCTTCCAGGCAATTTCCTTTCAAAAGAAACACAGTTCTTTGGGTTTTTCCTCAGGAGGCGTGTCTTCCAAACTTCTCCAGCTTCTCTCTCATCTCCTTAAACCTTTCCAAAAAAAAAAACAGTCTGGCCCAAACCACGGCAACACGTTTCCCAGCCCGGCTTGTTGGGCTCCGCAGAGGTCTCACCAGGACAGAGGAGCATCATTTTCCTCCCGTGTCTTGCAAGACGCTGTTGAAAGTTCATCCCAGAATGAGCTTTGCCCTTTTCTGCAGCGCTGATGGTATCTGTGCGTCCTGAGTCCTGCTGCTGTTATGCTTTGCCCTTCAAATTGCTTTCTGCCCCTCTGGGCGTGGGATCATCTGCAGATTGGATGTGTGTGGTTAATTCCAGCAGCCAGGCCTTTAATGAAAACAGTGATCAGAATCAAACACAGGACAGAGAGAGAAGAAAGCTGGGCTGTTTTGATCTGCCGTACTCTTGAGAGATCCTCATCACCTGCCCTCACCCTGGTTTCTGGAGGACACTTTGCCGTGGTGTGTACTTGCCTCTAGGTTTCATCCCGCCTTTCCCATGGAACTCTTGAACCCTCTTCAAAGGAATTTAGGGAAGGCATGAAGATTTCTGAGATATGGCATTCCTGCAGTGGGCATGGAGGAGGTATGGCCCGAGGACTGTACACAGCCCTGCTGTCCTTGGTCAAGCCTGCAAGTAGGTAGAAGGCAGGTCAGGCGAGGCTAGCAACCAAGGGACTGTGACTAGTGAAGCTGGTGGTGGTTCACCTGCCAGCTGATCAGCATGGGCTTAGCCATGGACCAGCAGCAACGTCGAACCTGCAGATGAAGGAAAGGCTGAGAAGGACACGATGGAGCTGCAGGTGCTGTGTCTTGGGCTCCTGGAGAGGAGGCAGGGAACCAACCTTCATTCGTTTCACTGCTTATGAATCCCTTGAGTTTATCACTTTGGTGGGACCTGTAAAAAACCTTTTTTAGTACCAGGAACCAAAGTTGGACTGACTGCTCCTTTTCCCTCTCTCTTGCCTGTGAGACCTCAGGCTCCTTCTCAAGGTCCTAAAGGTACCTACTAGCGGCTCGGAGATGAGCAGCTTGCATAGGTGGAATAGAGTAAATGCCATCAGACTGCCAACCTCTATTACATCTGTCATGTTTATGTGACCTTTGCCTTCTCCTTATGTGTTGGGCTCCATGTTTTAGGTGGAACGGCCACTTTTCAATACTGGGAACCTTAAAAAATGAAAAAGCCTTGAATGTCTCAGCCTTCTCCACGCCAAGCTTTATCTTCCCTCTTTCCTGTAAGTGAGGGCCTGCATCGTTTCTTTATCTTGGCCTTATTCCTAAGGTATTCCCAGTACCTTTCCTTACTGCCTTTTATGCTCCTGGACAGCTGCCTGGGGGTTTCGTGGTGTTCCTTTGAGTAACCAGCCAGATGTGAGTGCCTCCTGGAATCGCCTCCTGAGAAGTGCAACCCACCACTTCCCTGAGTTTATTCTCTCCGTCGTCTGTTGTTTGGATCAATCCACACCTGCCCGGGTACTTAATACAGGCTGAAAATAGGGAGATAGCCTCTACTCAACGGGGTGGCGTATTCAGGGCTGGATTTTGACATCCTGCCCTCACAAAGCACCATTTGTCTCCAGGAATGGTCCAGCAGCTTCTCAGTGATGGCCCACCTGGGCTCTCTCCATGTGCATTGCAGTGTGTTAGGATCCAGCCCTGCAGGATGCACGCCAAAGCAAGCAGGAATTCTGGCAGCATTAATACAAATACATGCGATTATATCCAAAAAAGCTCAGAAAAATATCTCTTTTTCAATAATTTCTTTATTTATGGGTTTGTTTTTTTTTTTTGCATATTATTTATGCGTATTTGTTTCCCACTGTAGGAACTCAGGGGGTTTTGCTCTCTCGGGTAAACTGCTGGGACTGGCCCGGAGTCTGCACAGAGGAGAATGTCACTCAGTTTCCTACCATCAAGATTTACCAGAAGGGAGAGGGATCGGTGATGTACGATGGCATGTGGGGGACCGAAGAACTGACCAGCTTCATCATGCTGTGAGTTAATGAGTCCCCACACAGTTAGTCTGGCACATCTGCTCGATGATGCTCTGGATACTTCACGGCCTCTGTAATGGAAATCCTTTTTGGAAAAAATAACGTCAGATCTGATTGTAGACCTGGTTTGGAAATCAGCTTAAAAACTTTTTGTGCTTTCCAGTGCCAGGGAACATCTGTTCTTGGGCAGTGCGTCCATCTGTTGTCACTGTCCCTCTCACTGTTATTATTAATGGGGATCCCAAGGAACTCGGAGCAACCAGTTTGGCTCAGGGCTGTTCTCTCTTCCCCATAACCAGCTCCAGTGCCTTTCTGTGACTAGGCGTTGTCCTTCCTTCCCAGGCGACTGGTTTTTCTCTCTAAGGAGGCATAATGGTTGTCGTATTGGGTTGGGACGTTGTTATTATGATAAGGATTGAGGTTGCCCTTTTGTCTCTTCATCCCAAAAGTGAAGGAGAAGGCAGCCCATGGTGTTTCTCTGCCTTTCTGTAGGAGCCGAGTTTCCTGCCCTCTGAAGCTGACCACGATTGAGGAAGCAGAAGGATATTTAAGAGGAGAGTTTCCATCTGAGCTGTCGTCCTATCACCACACTTCGGTTCTAGGAGTATTTAGCACGGCCACAAGTGAAGGTTAGTGTGGTATTTGGGGATTAAACACTCAGTTTCTTTCCTGATCATAGAATCCTAGAATCACAGAATGATTTGGGTTGGAAGGAATCTTAAACATCATCCAGTTCCACCCCACTGCCCTGGGCAGGGACACCTCTCACTAGACCAGGTCACTCAAAGCCCCATCCAATCTGGCCCCTCCAGGGATGGTGCATGGAAGAGGGGTGATTCCAGGTGCTTAGAAGTTCCTCTGTATTTCATTTTCTCTGAGTGACCAACTGTCTTTGCTCACATCACAGCCTGCCTGCCACCACCCTTCCTATTTTTGCAATTAGAAAACCGCAACTGATTCCAGATGCGGGACCTAAGGTCCGTTCACTGGCTTAGAGGACATCCAGCCACCAGGTGCGTTCACTACATCCAGTGTGGTGGAAGCTTCTGACATGCCCAACAGAGACTGAGACATCATTCTTGGCACCGTACAAAAGAGTAGTGCCCTGGGTGACTTCTCTGCCAAGACATTTTTGCAGATGTCCAGTCTGAACTTAACAAGCCACAGTTTGTGCTTGTTGTCCTGCTCCTTATCATGAGGAGTTTGGCCCTGTCCTCTTTATGAGTTTCCTTCAAAGCAGTTGTAGGCTGCCAGGGAGCTGGGGGTGTTCAGCCTGGAGACAAGGAGGCTGAGGGGAGACCTTCTCGCTCCCTCCAACTCCCTGAAAGGAGGGTGTAGCCAGGGGGGGTCGGTCTCTGCTCCCAAGGAACAGGCCATGGGACAAGAGGAAATGGCCTCAAGTTGCACCAGGGGAGGTTTAGGATGGATATTAGGAAAAATTTCTTCACTGAAAGGGTTGTCAAGCATTGGAAGAGGCTGCCCAGGGCAGTGGTGCAGTCACCATCCCTGGAGGGATTTAAAAGCCAGGCAGACGTGGTGCTGAGCGACATGGGTTAGTGGTGGGCTTTGTCAGTGTTAGGTTGATGGTTGGACTCGATGATCTTAAAGGTCCCTTCCAACCCAGACACTCTATGATTAAATCTCCTCTTATCCTCTGGCTGCGCAAGCCCAGATCCATCAGCCCCTTCTTGTAGTCCATGTACAACAAACATGTCACAGCATGTTCTTTCTTAAAGAGAGCCCTTTCCACTGTTGCATTGATAATTATCTTGCTGATTCCTCCTCCTGCTAATGTGGTCGTCCCGGTCCTTGCAACCAACGCATTTCCAAACCCTTTTTTTTCTTTTTTTATAAAAAAAGCAAAGCAGCAATAAGATAAAATACAAATGTCTTACATCCGAATGAATGAAACTTGTTTGAATTTGTCTCACTTTGTAATCTTGGCCAGTGGCTGCCCAGGGTGATGTTAGTCACCCAGATGCTGCTCCGGTATCACTCTTTGCATGCCATAGCTGTGGTCCAGGAGCCACGGGGTTTCCACAGCCCTTCTGAAAGATAGGAAAATGGACCCGAGAGATACCGTGATTTTTCACGTGACAATCACACACGTTAACAAGGGCGAGGGAGTGAAATCACTCTGGAGAGGGAACATCATGTCATGTTTCAGTCAGATCCACAGTGGTGAGCGAGGATCTTCCAGCCCCACGGTCGCCCAGTTACCAGCTACCCCTGGGAATTTTTTTTTCTTAAAAAAAAAAAAAAAAAAAAAAAAAAAGGAGAGTTTTCTGATCTGCCTTAAGATCAAAAGTTCAGGCTGTTTTTCGTTTCGAAGCTCCCTTGTGCCTGCAAACTGTGGTTAAAAGCAAACCAAGCTCCTTTCTCACATGAGGAGGTCCAGGGGGAATCCACTGTGATCAGAGGTAAGAACAAAATAAAATGTCTGGAGCCAACCAGGTCACACTTGGGCTGTGTTCACCGAGCCGGCTGCCTGCCCTTCTTCTGGAGGGTCTGGCTGTTAAATATAGCAGAATATTTTTTTTTTTTTCTATAAATAAAAAGGAACAAAAGCCCTTTGGCCCATTTCTGCCTGGTTTTCATCAGCTGAGCTCCAAAATCTCTCCTTTATTCCATATATTTTCCTCTCTGCACTAGTGGAGCCTGGATTAGCTCCGTGGGGGGACAGTGCGAGGGGTTTATGGAAGGGTCCTGATGGATGTGTGAGCTCAGACTCTTTCCCATATAGAAGTTGTTCGTTTCCTTCCGTGCAAACAAAGAGTCTTGGAGGTTTCCAGACGGCTCCGCGTGGAGATTGCCTCTTCCCTCGGGGCAGAGTTGGTCTGCGATCTGGAATGGCACCCACAGTCTGGGGAAACTCAGCCACAGATGCCAAGGGAGATGAAATACGGGATGCTTTTCACCGCCCAGAAGCTGAAAGGAGCTGTTGGAGCATCAGGCAGAACAACCTGAGGGAGCAGAAAACTGGAGCCAGCTCTTCTGGCACCAAAGCCAGGCCAGAGTCAGGGAAACCACATCGCTGCTCTTATCTATTGCTGCGGGTTTATCTGGAATTCCCAAAGGTTTTCTCACGGCAAGAATTCCTGCTCTAGCCTGAACCAGCAACGCGCCGCGTCATTGCCATTTCTGATTAAATGAAACAGAGCAATTAGATGTCCAGTTAAATAAAGCCCTGGATTTTTAATTTTATTTTTTTTTTCCCAATCAGAACTGAAGCCCTTCAGTGGGTCTGAGCTAGAAGAGGCTTGTCAGAAAATTCATTATTAAAATACATTACAAAGAAACGAATGGTATTACTAGGACAAGGAATGAGCATTTTTCTGGAAACCTGGAGAACTGATAGGAGAGAAATTTGTTTGCTCGGCAGAAACTGGAAACATAGTTGGAAGTAAGACCTAAACCTTTTAAATGTTTAAAATGTTTAAAACCACACCTGTGTCCCGCAAAGCCCTGGTACCATCGTAGGGCTTGCTGGCATCAGTGTAAATCAAGTGAAGGAGGCTTGTGAAGGTGCTGCTGGAGAGTGATGGTTTCATGAGATGCCTTCTGCTGGAGGGATGAGGGGTGATGCTCAGATCCTGCCTCCGGAAACCCTTCCTCACCTGGCAGTTTTATTCCTCCTTGTTCCCAGATCCACTGGGCTTTTGCGATTCCCTGGGCTGGAGGCACACGCTGCAGCGCATGATGGGGCCCCACAGGGAATTAAAACAGTGCTCCCAGGGTGGACTAATTTTCTAGGAAATATTTAAATAGCTTCTTTAAAAATGCCTCCTGTCTGTAGCAGGAGCTGTGTGAATCTGGAGGGACAGAGCTAAGAGGGTGTGACTGTTGAGAAACGAGGGCTGGTGCGTGGCTGCGTGTCTAGCACAGTTCCCAAAAAATACTGGAAAAATCTGGAAGTGTGATAGGGAGGGAAGATCTTGTCGGGAATCACCCAGATGAAAGGAGAAAGCCTGGCCTCTGCTGAAGGTTGTCCTGGTTTAGGAGAGAATTCCTGCAGCCGGGGACGCTGCAGGGCAGCGCTTCAGCATGGGATTAGGTCTCAAGTGGGTGTTTTAAAGTTAAATGCCCGTAGGAATGCTCTCCTGAGGAAGTTTGGATGTGAGCCTGCTCTGTCCACATCAAGCTGTGTCCTTCGGTGCCTGCTGAAAGCCCCATGGCCTTGTCTCTGGTAGCTGGGACACGGGCAATTTCACAAGGGGTTTGTTGGTGAAGTTCTTGTTGATCCTTATCAGCTGATCCTATGGGTTTCTTTTCTCTCGACGCTGATAGAATCAAGTGACCAAAGATAAAGGAGCCGGAAACCAACGTCAAAACCATCCAACGGTGGTTTTTCTATATCACAAGATGAAACAGCCAGGCTGTGTCACCAGCTTTGTTGTATGTGTCTTGTTTCCTACAATGTCTGAACCCTCAATGAGCCAACCCTTTAAGGATCTAAGCTTCAATTTGGAGTAGTGTAAAGGAAAGTCTGTGGTCCCTGTGGTTCCACGGGGAAGACAATGGAAAATATGGCTTTGAGCGTAGCTTGAAAGCAGGAGGCAAAGAACCAAAAAGTGACCAGTTGTGACCCAGCGCCAGGCTATTGAGGTCTGAGTCACTGGTCCCAGGAGCTTGGGCTGGCCAGTTGTGATATGATGGTGAACATTACGAGGAACACTAAATAGTATCTGAATGAGAGCCTATTTAAGTTATAAAGCAACATGCATCATGGATGTATCTGAGATGTAACCCACACTCTCGGGAAAACCTGCCTTCTCCAAAGAGTGTGATTTCCCGCTGTCCTTAAGTCGGAAGAGCCTTTTTTGTCCCTTTCAGTTGCTCAATCCAAAGGGGGAAGGGTGGTGGTGTTGAAATCTGCCCCCGTTCCACCCTGCCTTTGGCAGCAGTGAGTTTGATCCCTGATCCGTAACTGTATTTTACACTCCTACACACTATGGTGCGCAAGTTCTCACAAAGCGTGCCTCTCCCACGGATCCACCTTCTTAAAACGGAGGCTCTGGAGTCAGCTTCGTTTGGGGGCTCTGCTCTCAGCCTCCCAGCATGGAGAGATTCAGCTGTGATGGATCAAGACAGCCCCACAAACTCAGTCCTTTCCTCATCATCCTCGCCGTCTGGGTATGGCGAGTGGTGGACCTCAGCAACTCTGAGCTGTGGCGCTGGAGGTCCTGCCCTCTCCTTGCAGCCACCAAAAGTGATGGAGGATGCTGTGTCTGCCAGGCATTTAGTTTTTGGACCTTCCCTGTCCTCGCTGGGTGCCTGGAGCAGACCCTGCCTGCCCTGAGGAACCGGATGAAACCAGAAGACACTTGTGGTAGAGGTTGGTTTATCTGCTGGGCACTTAGCACTGCTCCAGTTAAGTCATCGTCAGTCATTTCCAAGAGGTCAGGGGGGTTTATAACATTGCTGTTTCCATTTAAGATAATTGGTCTCCTGTTTCTAAGAACACTTATGGACTTTAAGTCCTTAAGGGCATTTCGTTTTCCGTCAGTGGCCTCTTGTCATGCAGCTCCTGGAAGCTCGGCAGCTGAGGAGCAAAGGCTGTTCTCATAAGAGGAACTTTTCCTGCTGATCCTTTCGGCCGCTGCCAACTCCTCCTCCCGGAGCCCGCGGCCACCAGGCGCATCCATTCCTCATGAGCCTCTAATCCTAGTGCTCTTCCCCACTGACAGTTTGCTGTGGGAGGGTGTTACACAGGCGGACGGCGATTTGGTTTGCAGGAGGAAGCTGACGCTTCTCTTTCTATTGTTTATTTTTGTGTCTTTGTAATTTTATTTTATTTTTTTTTTTTTTTACAGCCAGGGAAGCTTTTGAAGAGGCAGGAAACACCTTAAGTGGCCATGTAACGATGGGGATGTATTTCGAAGATGATGCATTGGCTTTGTAAGTTGTTTCTCTTTTTTCTTTGGTGAGAATTCTCACTTACTAGTTTAGCGAAAGCCAATTCCTCGAGCGTCACTGGCCATGCTGAGCATTTAGCAAAGGCAAAGTCAAAGCTTTCTTGGTCAGTTCCTGATTGAATAAGAGCTTCAATTGCTGCCCAAACTTCAAGCCAAATTGGTGCTAATGGGATCTGAGAATTTATCAGCCCATGCACTTAATTGTGTCATTAAGATTCACTCCATCAAGGGGCAAAGTGCTTTGAACTGGACTGTGAGAGATGCTTCAGTGCCTATAAATGCAGCTAGATCCAAGCCTTCAGCTTGTCCTGGCATTTCATTTCCATCAAGAATTAGCTCTCAAGGCAGAGTTAAAAAAGTCCCAGAAGGTCCTTGGCCTGTTTTCCAGGTGTGGGTTTAACAGCCAGTAGTACGGGAGTGGATTATTCTCATTAGCTTCTTGCAGGTGCACCACATCCCTAGCATGTCTGATGAGACGTGGGCATTTTTGTGGTGTGCAGGGAGAATAAAAATGTTAATATCTTGGTGGTACATCCCCATTAACCAAACTGTGCTCAAAGCACCAGCTGTGGTTGGGTCTTAGAGGTGAGACAGTGCTGGGGTGGGAGGCCAGTATATGCCCTTGTGCCCAAGGCAGCCAACAGCATCCTGGGGGGCATCAGGAAGAGTGTGACCAGCAGGTGGAGGGAGGTCATCCTGCCCCTCTGCTCTGCCCTGGGGAGGCCACAACTGCAGCACTGGGACCAGTTCTGGGCTCCCCAGTTCCAGAAGGACAGGGAACTGCTGGAGAGGGGACAGCAGAGGGCTACCAAGATGATGAGGGGCCTGGAGACCTCTCTTATGAGGAAAGGCTGAGGGACTTGGGTGTTTTTAGTCTGGAGAAGAGAAGGCTGAGGGGGGATCTGATCAACGCCTATAAATACTGAAAGGGTGGGTGTCAGGAGGATGGGGCCAGTCTTTTTTCAGTGGTGCCCAGGGACAGGACAAGAGGAAATGGGCACAAACTTGAATGTAAGAAGTTCCACCTAGACATGAGGAGGAACTTCTTCACTTTGAGGGTGGCAGAGCCCTGGAAGAGGCTGCCCAGGGAGGTGGTGGAGTCTCCACTCTGGGGACATTCCAACCCCACCTGGACACGTTCCTGTGCAACCTGCTTTGGGTGGACCTGCTCTGGCAGGGGGTTGGACTAGATGATCTCCAGAGGTCCCTTCCAACCCCATGTCATTCTGTGATTCTGTGACCAGCGGGTGATGGCAGGTTCAGGAGTCACAACCAGCAGCATTAGGGTGAAAAAAACGATGCTGAAAGACTTCTCTCCCCCTGAGGATCTATCTCAGCCCAGCTGATAGAAGGAAAAGAAAAAAAGCAAAGGGAGGCAGGGAGATCTTACAAAACAAGATACCAACAGCATTAGCCTGCGTTGTCTCAGCGATGACAGATGCGAGAATACACCTCCATCCTCCTGGTCCAGCCGCGCTCCGCAGCGTGCTCCTGTTTAGCTGAAATCGCCAATACAGTTTATATAAATATTCCTTCTGCCAAGTTTGGATTTTGGCTGTGATTTGTAGGTGAAGCTACTGTAGATGGTCATCTTCTCAGCTATAAGTAGAAAGTAAACACTTACAGGAACTCCTTATGCAAGAGCCAGGCTGACTTCCCTTCTTAAGGAAAGCAAAGCTATTCTTCTGCTAAACGCTCAAGGAGGAAATGTTTGTGGCTCTCAGGTCACGGAAAGCTGAGTCCTCTCTCTCCAGAGAAAAAGGTACACAAAATACACAATGTTGTTAGCAAAACTGTTTGCTCAGCGAGCACCTGCCCGCTTGGTAACTAATTGGCAGGAGGGGGTTGGAAAAAAAAAGCAGCCTTAAGGAAGAAATGTTTTGAATGAAGTCATTATTTATTTCTCAAATACTGAGATGTCATAGATTCCTGCCAAGTATTTGTTTGCAGATGGTTTTCATTTAAATGCAAGTCTCACATTACCCGTCAATGCCCCTGCCATATAAATAGAGAGCTGTGGTAAGCAACAATACAACCCTGGTACCAGTAAGATGAGATGTGATTTCAGGGCAGATTCCAGCTATTAGATGAGGAATTTGGCAGTAGTTAAGAAAATTCCTCATCAAAGGCTGCTGAACAACTCAATGGATTTAGACATAGGGAGCAAGAATCCTAACCTCCTCTGAGAAGTCATCAACCCAGAGCATCTCTTCAAGACCTGGGGAAGTTTAAGAAGTTCAAAATCCCCGAATTTAAAAATTTTCTACGGTTTAACCATTCTTCATTGATTGCAAATACAGGTTAGTTTGATGAACAACAGAGAGGACCTTCCTAATAGACCAGAGGGTTGAGTGGTTGAGCTTGGGAGCCTGGGCAGAAAGGGGAAAGCTTAACTCAGGGCTGGATTTACGAAGATAAATTAAAAAAACCCCACGGAGGATACTGCAAAATGAAACTGAAATGGCTCGGATAAATCCAAGAACAGCTTAGCAACAGGATTCGCAACATTTGAAGGCCTCAGGATAGCCCAAGGTCATTCATTATGGCTGCTCTTTAACAAGGCACCAGTGCAGATCTGGGGTGCCCCTTAGGAATTAGCTGTGGGTGTTTTATTTCCAGACAGATAACGCGGTGATGGAGGAAGTGAAAGGCCTACGTATGAGCTGAACGTGATGGAAGTGCGTTGTCTGCAGTTCCCTCCACTTGCTTTGTCACTGGTGACCTAAAATACCAAACACCGAGATTTTTAGAGCAAATTTGAACAAATCTCCAATCCCATCCACAACTGCTAAAAGACGTGCCCAAACTGAACCTGCCTGAGCAAACCACGGAGGGAAGAACAATAGGTTATAACATGACTTTTCTGTGAGCTGCCTTTCATTAAAAACAAGTAGTTTGTTCTGCAGTTGGCCGAGTTGTATCTTTCTCATATGGGAAAAAAGGAGATGGACCAGATTACTTTGGAAAAGGGAATCAAAGGCTTTCTACCTCCTCACGCCAAATTGTCCTTACGCCTCACCCGCTTTCCCCAGCAATTCTGGTGTCATAGCCTTTGACAAATTGCCAGCAGCCTTTGAAAAACAAACTACAGATGCCCCCAGAAAAACTGTTGAGGCAGCTGACTTCCTCCGTCGCGCCCTTCCTCTGGGCCCTGACATCTGGAGCCTTCGGGACTGAAGTTCCTCAAACTTCCAGAAAATTAATCTCCTTTCTTGGTGTACCCCCTGCCCTTTCGTTGCCCAGACTTTTCCTCTTTTTGCTCTTTCCACCTTCTCAGCTTTTCTTTAAGTACCCTTGAACCCTCTTAACCAGAAGAGCACAGGGGAACAAAGGATGAGCTGGCGTCTCCACCAAGTCTGCGGGTTGTGTGTGTTGCTCTAATGCAGGGCTGGACTTCAGCTAAATTTCCCTTGTTCACTGAGCCAAAAGTCAGATCTCCTGGAGCTCATTTTGTCTAGGGTTGGCGTCGCTCAGATGGAGTTGAAAACCCTTCTGTTTGCCTTGGTCTGGGGTAAAGCATGGGGTGGGTATTTTCACCATCTAACCATAGGTGTGAGAGTGAAGGAGAAGTGCCAGCAAATAGTTGAGATAGTGATTTGGGTTTTCCCTTGTATTTAGCTGCTGATGGCTTTTTGCAGAAGAAAGTGCTGTTTGTGTGTGTGTATGTATTTAGCATCGGGTGCAAGCTGGGTAAGTGCTTGTTTCAGAAGGGGATGATGGAACACTTCAGCCCCATCTCTCCCCGTTGGCTTAAATCAGGACTGTGCAGGGGCTGGAGACATGGGGAACACCACAGACAGGGCAGGCAGCTCAGGACCCTTTTCCTCCCACAGGTGTCCATATGCCTCTAACATCACCCTTTCCTTCCCCTACATCCTTGTCCCCACTCATCCCCACCATGAGGATGCCAGCTCTGTGTCCTCCAAGTTTTGGCCAGGTCTTGTTTCCATCCCTCTTTTTCAGATCCCGTAAATATGCCGTGTCCCCCCCAGCCCTCCTATTCGCCAGGAGCGGAGGTCGGAACGTGGAAGGCATCGCTTTGTCCAAAGAGAGCACACAGGACATGGTGCAGATGATCAGATACGAATTGCTGGACATTTTTGTAAGTAAAAATTAAAGTGTCCTTTTTTCCATTGGGGTCGTTTGGAGAAGCACTGATTATAGCATGGAGCTGTGCAAAATAAATAGAGAATCACAGAATTGTCTAGGTTGGAAGGGACCTTTCAGATCATTGAGTCCAACCATCAACCCAACGCTCACAAAACCTACCACTAACCCATGTCCCTCAGCACCACGTCTGCCCGGCTCTTAAATACCTCCAGGGATGGAGACTCCACCCCTTCAGCCTGTTCCAAGGCTTGATAACCCTTTTGGTGTAGAATTTTTTTCCTAATATCCATCCTAAACCTCCTCTGGCGCCACTTGAGGCCATTTCCTCTTGTCCTAAAATGTTTGCTTATTATTTTTATCATGCTGAGTTATGCTTGTTTTTAAATTTTATGGCTCGGATCAGAGAGGCTGGACAGAAATCTGCTGTTTGTTGTGCGGTCTCCTGGGAGGATACCCTGGAAGTTGATGTCCTAGTTTGTGCTGGTGGTGACAGACCTACTGGTGTGGTGGCTTGACCCCTCACAGGGTCTGCTCCTTGCCTCTACCATATGCCTGTCAGAGCCTGATTATAACCATAGCACATGAAGCAGGGCTGAGGTGGCCTTGCTTCTGCCTTCTAGGCTCACACCACTTCATCTCAGCCTGCGCAGCCACTCATTCATACTTGGCTTGTGGTGGGACAGGTTGGGTGTAGACATCTCCAACGTGCTCCAAGATCCCAGCACCCACACTTGTTTTTATAGAGTCATAGAACCATAGAATGGTTCAGGTTGGAAGGAACCTTAAAGATCATCCAGTTCCAACCCCCTGCCCTGGGCAGGGACACCTCCCACCAGACCAGGTTGCTCCAAGCCCCCTCCAACCTGGCCTTGAACCCCTCCAGGGATGGGGCAGCCACAGCTTCTCTGGGCAACCTGGGCCAGGCTCTCACCACCCTCACAGTCAACAATTTCTTCCTGAGATCTCATCTAAATCTTCCCTCTTCCAGTTTGAAGCCATTACCCCTCATCCTATCATTACTAGCCCTTGTAAAAAGTCCCTCTACAGCTTTCTTATAGGTGCCCTTGAGGGACTGGAAGGGGCTCTGAGGTCTCCCCGGAGCCTCCTCTTCTCCAGGCTGAACCCCCCCAACTCTCTCAGCCCCCCCTCCCAGCAGAGATGCTCTAACCTCCGTTTCAAGGTCCTTGCATTCAGCGTGGACCCTGCAGCCTTGCTTAGCCCCTGCACCCCTCGCGTAAGGACAGAAAGTCTGATTTTGCCCTTTTCTCTCCTCCCCATAAACCCCAACTTCTTGTTTTGGTGTCTCGCAGCCAGAAATCACCGTGCAGAATCTACCCCGCTACTTGCAACTCCGAAAGCCCTTCCTCATCTTCTTCAGCGATGGTGACATCGGTCAAATGGAAAGCAAGGAAATGCTGAAGCTGGCAAAAGGAAGACCCCGGCAAGCGTTTGTGGCTTGTTGGTTGAACCTGTGAGTATGTAAAAACCTCTTTTCTTCTTTCCGTTGGCTCGCTCTCAGCGTTTCAGGGCATGAAAAAAAAAGACCTGAGTCTGCAATTACTGAAAACACTGTCTGGCTGATAATGTGATTTTTCGGTCTGAAGTCATGGTGAGTTGGGAGGTCAAATCATTTAGCAGTGGTTCGGGGTGTATCTAGGGCAGCTGCAGAATTGTACGACAAAGTAAAATTAGTAAGTGTTTAATTGATCGTAGAAGTAATTTCCAGTAGAGTAAAATCTTCTCCCAGGATATCCCACGGTAGCTTCGTTATTTGTGGTTTTGTCACGTGGGGGGGGAAGAAAAAAAAAAAAAAAAAAGGGAAATTTGCCCTCCTGGAGTGTCTTTTGGTGATTTTTCCACCAGCAATTAGAGGGAAGCACACCAGGGCTGGCTGGGGGAAAGCAAGTTTTCAGAAGAAGGGACAGCCAGAAGATGCCCCTTAAGACAAACCTAAAAAAATATTCAAGAAACAAAATGAATGCGGGAACTTAGAAAGAGGAGAAAGTTGCAGGAGCGGGGATTTGGGTTAACCCTCCCCTCCCCTAGTTGCATTTTCAGTTTGGAGCCCTTGTTTCTTTCGCCCAAGCCCCAGAGACACCTCACTGCCTTCATCATAACGGGCTTTGAAGCCTGGGAAGCGCCTCGCAGCGTGGGCTGAGGTTTAGCAAGCCCTGGTTTGCGGGGAGGAGGCGACTCGTTTGCCAGTAATCCAGCAGAAACGAGAGCCCCTGGAACTTCCCCTCCTACACACGTCTGCCGTTGTTCTCCCTTCCCGAGCAAGAGCCGACTGTGAGAGCGAAAGGGCATCGCCGCAACAAAAAGGGGGGAAAAAAAAAAAAAAAAAAAAAGGCAGAATGTGGAAATCGGTTTGGAAAGAGAAGCACAGTCCTAGAAAGAGGACCTCATTCCCAGCTCAGACCTCGAGCGTCACTCTCAGCCTGAAAATAGTGCTGGAAAGACTCGACATCTTCCTGGGCTTGCTGTCCCTCCATCTCCACGTCCTCTTTCTGTGTTGCCTGGGGAGGTTGCCATCCCAGCGCTCCTCAGGCTGTGGGAACCACCCAGGGGCTGGACCTCCTGAGCACAGCCCTCTCCATCACCTCCTCCTGCTTTTCCATCCCCTGTGGACTTGACACTGCCACGGGGTGGTGGCAGCAGATGGGCTGGAGGGAGGTGGTAGCTCTCCCTGGGGGGCTGCAGGATCTTGTCCCATTCCTGTCTCACCTGTCCTTAAAAACTTGTGGTGGAGAACATTTCATAGCATACTACAGAGTTTGCCCCAGCTCCTCCTGCTGCGGGATTTCTCTCCTGCTGTCCTCTCCTTCTCCATTGGACCCTCATGTCTCGTTGTAAGGCATTGAGCTTAAAAATAACACGGTAAGCTTCTACAGCGGTCCCATGGGGGCAAAACTCCATGGTTGGCTGGATGTGGCCCAAGGGCTTTGGTGCTTGCTTGGCTCTCAGTCCTGGTGGGCTGCCCAAACCACTGGTGAGCGAGTTGAATCTCCTCTTCCCACCAGGAAGAAGACGCCGGTGGGGCACGGGGTCCTGAAGGTCTACTTTGCCACCGTCCCTTCGCTGCCTCTCCTCCTCTGGGTGAACCTTCATGATGGGGGTCAGGTATTCAAGTTCCCATCAGAGCAGACCGTGACGGAAACGAACGTCTTGTCTTGGCTGGAGCGGCTAAAAGCGGGGCTGGAGATTCCCAGCAGTAAGTGGACGCGGCGTTTGTAACCTTCCTAAGCACGCACTGTTAGCTCCGCTCTGTTTATGAGAAGATGCAACACGTGCAATAAATTGTCTGCCCTGGAATTTAAGGATGGAAAAAAACCCGAGCTCTGCTAGTTTGAGCTGGAGAAGTACAAATAGTCCGGCCAGAAGAGACTACCCGCACTCACGAGTTTGCTTTGGGACTGTTTAATGTTCAGAGCCGAGTGGGAATAGCTCCGAATCGACATCCCTTCCCCACCATAATCCCCAAACCTGGCTGTGCTCGCCAGTTCCTGCAAACAGACCTTCTGAAACACAACTCGCTCATAAAAAAATACATCTCCTGACTCCCGTCTGTCAGTGTAAGAAATAACTGCTTTTGAGGCACCTTCCAGCATGTTTTTTTGGATGGGAAAGGCTAAGGAAGCTGGTGCTTTGCTGCGGTCTGTGGGTCATAAAGGGTTGGCTTGTATCGTGAAGCTTTTCATGGCGTCCCTCCTGCCTTGACCAGCTCCCTTTGGAGGAAGGCAGCAGAGATGTGCCTTCCTCCTGTGGTACGTGTAGCCGTGGGATGCCACAGGGATGTTGGGAATTGTCGGCCGCGAGCCTGCTCCAGGCGCTGGGAAGGCGATGGGGTGACTCCACTTGATCTTTGTGAATTTTAAAATGAACCTTTCAAAGCGAGTGTTTCCGAAAAGCGCAGTGGGGTAGGATGTGTAGGCTCTCGCTGGAGCCGAAGACACCGTTTCTGACCCAGCAATGGCTGGGAGAACCCCGTGAGCCAGCTGTCCTCCCACATGTCTTTCCATTGCCACTGCTACAGGCATCTGGCTCCCACGTATCACAGAATCATAGCATGGTTTGGGTGGGAAGGGACCTTTAAAACCTATCTAGTCCAACCCCCCTGCCACGAGCAGGGGCATCGTCCACCAGATCAGAAGGTCAGTAGGTCTCTAGGGAGGAACTTTAGTTTTCAGGGATGTCAGAGGGGTGCATTGATACACTCCTAGGACAAGAGGTAATGGTTTTAAACTGAAAGAGGGGAGGGAGATGATTGAGCTGAGATCTCAGGAGGAACTTCTTTGCTGTGAGGGTGGTGAGAGCCTGGCCCAGGTTGCCCAGAGAAGCTGTGGCTGCCCCATCCCTGGAGGGGTTCAAGACCAGGCTGGAGGGGGCTTGGAGCAACCTGGTCTGGTGGGAGGTGTCCCTGCCCAGGGCAGGGGGTGGGACTGGGTGATCTTTAAGGTTCCTTCCAACCCAAACCATTCTGTGATTCTATGGCTGAGCAGCTCACTGCATGGCCAAGGGCTGCACCAGCCATCGCAGGCTCCTTCCTCAGGCTTTTAAGTGCTACAAACCCTGTCATCAGTCTTAAAAGCATAAATTAAAGAGCATCCTCACATAATGGGACCGCTTCCTCCCCATATAGACAGCAGTCTCCCCTCACTCCTAATGGCATCTCGGTAATGCAGAGTCATTAACACCGTTCTCTGAGATCCAAGTGAAGCAACCACCCACTTCTGGACAGACCCCGAGTGTCACCTTTGTTGTGAGGACACAGGAACCCCCCCCCCCCAGCCTTCGGAGAGCGGAGCCTTGGCCAGCTCCAGTTAATACTAATGCACCCCTGGCTGGTTTAATTTGGGTGGTGGTATTAGTTTTGGAAGAAAGAGGGTGACCTTTAAGAAAAGGTCTTTAATTTTGCTGTCACTGGAAGGGCAGAAAAAAAAAAGCCTTAATTCCTTTGAAAGGGAAACATCCGTGGAGTGGGGCTGCGTAACTCTTAATTAACATGGGATTGTATTTGCTTCTCAGGTACCTTGTCTGAGGAAGACTGGAAGCCGCCTCTTCCCGCTTACGACTTCCTCCAGATGATGGAGACGGCCGTGCCTGAGCTCCCCCTCCACAATTCCCACCACCACGGGGACCCACCGGTGCCCGAAAGCCCAGGAGGGGACACCACCGTCCGGGAGGAGCCATCCCAGCAGACCAAGGCAGAGAAAGTGGGGTCCCCTGGGAGGGACCTGCGGGGGACAGCCCCCAGGCTGGCGGCAAGGGAGAAGCAGGGCAAGAGACACAGCGAGCTCTGAGGGCCAGGACAAGAGAAAGATCTGGGAGGGTGCCCAGAAAACCCTCTCACTTTCCCAGCCCTCCCCGAGCCTTTACACCCAGGAGAGAAGTGATTTTAGCTGTAAATTCGTGGAGAAGGGATCAAACAGCCCCTAAGTCTCAGGGCGAGTTCCCTGCTGCTCTAGATTGGTCCTTCTGTGATTTCTGGTGGTGGAAACGTGTCGGGACACCCCACACCTCGGATCCCCCCATGGCTGCTGGTGGGGTTTCATCTCACAGCAAGCATGGAGAGCAGCTTTTGCAGGCAGGTTGCTGCCAGGGAGCTAAGCCCACCCCATAGCTGTGGGGGAGACGGGGCTGGAAGCTCGCCCGCACAACAAACTGGGCTGGAAAACTCGAATCAGCACAATCTATAAACACTATAGTTTCTGTATGTCTCACACCGGCGCTTTGGTGGCCCCCGAGCAGGAAGGGGTGAGTGATCGCAGGATAAAAAAGCACATTTCTCTCCCCTCCCAGGGTTGTAATAGCGGCTCTACCCATGTGTGTCAGCCAGCCCTGCTCTCAAAAAGGGATTAAATCTGCACCATAACCACACAGAGCTGAGGGGGCAAGTGTGCCACCCACTCTGGGGCTCCTTAAACTGGCACCCACTTGTGTTTACACCCCACTTGTGAACTGAATCCATGGCCGTGTTCATCCTTGGGGAGGGAGGGGTAAGAGGAGTATTTGGTTAAAGCAGTTTTATTACGAAGGCCAGAGCTCAGGTCATCACACCAGCCACGAATAGCTGGGAGAAGAAAAAAATAATCTGCCAGCAAATCCCCAGGGCAGGCAGGTTGGAAGATGGCTTTGCTCAACGCTGGCATTTTCTTGGTTACAAGCCCAGGGGGGGGTTATTTGCAGCCTCCATTTTTCTTTGCTCTCGGTGACAGCAGTGAGGTTGGTGCTTTGTGAGCCGGGGATGGTGTGGGGAGCGAGGTCTGCAAAAAGCTCAGATCTTTGGGAACGAGGGGAGGAAGATGAAGGACAAGTGCTGGGGACAGACCCTTCCGAGGTGGGATGGAGCTGCTTGGCATCCGTATCTCCGTGGGGAGCGCAGGACCTGGGGAAGAGGACTTTCCAGCCTCTGTCCACCTTCTCCTGGGGACAGGAGATCCCACCTCTGGCTTTTTTTGCTGGAGGAGCTGAGCCTGGGACCTGGGCTGGGGAGAGCCGTCTGCTCGGAGGGAAGTTTTGTCTAATCCCATGACGACCTTCCCACCCTTTCCACTAAACATCTGCTCCCTCCCACAGCACCGCCGAGATGTGCCGGCAGGCTCGGATCCTCCTCCTCCTCTTTATGACTCTAAATTTACTGGGGAGAGGAAAAATTGATGGTAAGGACCTGCTGAGAGCATTGTAAAGTCTGTATTTCTCATCCTGCAAGCAGCTCTCATGGTTGGGAGTATTTTGAAATGCCCAGAAATAGACCATTAATCCTGGTCTCTCCTTGAAGCCCTTAATTGAAACAGACCGTTTTTTTGGACTTGATGACAGGCTTGGAGCCAAAATGTATGTATTTAAAGTCATAAACTGCAGCGTGCAGACCAGAGAGCCCCCCGTGCAGCCGAGCGTTCCCAAGGGAAGGAGCGTGGAGGAAGGATGCTCCGCGGCTTCCCGTCATTCCTCTGCTGTGCAAGGGTCGTCACAGCGCTGGGGCTCGACGAGCTGGACCTCGGTCATTTCCTCGTCCTGTCCCTCATGACGCTGCTGCTGCTCCTGCAGCGTGGCTTCCCCGCTTGGTGCTGGTGAAACGTGACGTTTAGGCTGGTCGTGGAATGTCTTAAACAAATTCTATCTCAAGCGTAGTCGATCCGCGTCCACCTCGGGTGGGAGTGGAGGGGCTGGTGGCCTGGCCTGAGGTGGCTACGTCCCTATGGGGATGCTCCTCCAGCTCCCTGCAGCAGAAGCATCCCTTCCTTCAGCAGGGTTTGTGCCAGGCGAGGAATGTCCCCGTGTCCCCCGCTCGTCCTTGTTCCACCACGGCCCCCTTCCCTTGTGCAGCATCGGAGCGGGAGCTTGTCACTAGGGGTCAGTGCCACATTTCACTTACGGGCTGCAAAAAAATTGCTGCCTCTCCCAGTTCTCCCATTTACTGCTTCAATGGATGCTGGAGCATTGCCACCAAAGCGATGCCAGGGGGGATGGGGACGGCCGCCTGGTGGGGTTCCGTGGAGATGTTGGTGGCCAAGGGGCTGTTTGCTCCCCGGGGCAGAGGCTGTAGGAAGCCTGGAGGGCTTGGTGGGTCCCTTCTCTACAGGCTTCAGCCCCTCCGTCAACAGGGGGATCCACCAGCTGGGGTTTGGGGTCCCAGGAGCCCCAAGCTGAGCCCAGACAGTGGGTCCCCGCTGCTGGCAGTGCAGGCACCCGTGGTGACACGGGGAAGGGTCATGCTTGTCCGTGTCCTACCGCTGCCACCATCAAACTGGGTGGGCGGTGATGTTTGCTGGAGCTGCTGACTCCAGACAGGGGTGCGGGTCGGGGTCCTGGACCACATTGGGAGGCTGCTAGTTTGTTGTTGTTTTTCTTTTTTCTTTTAAAATATAAAAATGTCTTTTTCGCTGCGTAGCTCAAGCAGGCACTTAGGGAAATCCATCGGGGCATATCTGTGCCAGGGTATGTACGTGTAGAGAGAAAATATTGGGGATATTGGGGACAGTTTGATTATGGTCCCCATCCCACGGCGCGCTCGTTCACTGGAGGAAACACTCCTGGTTGTTTTTCATAGTCCCGGTTCTGGGGGAAAAAATGGGTGTGGAAAGAAATATTCAGGGGGGGTTTATGGCCTTGAGAGAGGAGCAAAGGAGAGCTCTGGGGTAGCTGGGAGGGATGGAGTGCATCCCACCGGGTTTGGGGAGCGGGATGCCGTCCTGCTGGGGACCTGTGTGCGGATCTCTGCACACTCTGGTGCTCTCAGCTCCTTTTTTCAACCGTTCGACACCAAAAGATGTGTCTGTTTGGGTAAACCGCAGCTCTGGCTCCCTCGATGACGCTGGTGAGGTGCACTAGACTGGAGAGATTTCCTGACAGATACCGTATTGTCCATTTACAGCGTCAGACCAAGCTCTTCTTTTGATGGCCCTTTATGTCAGCGCTACACCGAAGGTGGACATCTGCATGTGCTTCCTGTGCTTTGGGAGCCTTTTAGGGGGTGTTTAAAGGTCAGTGGTTGATCAGAAGATAAAATGATGATACAAACACACACACCAAAAAAAAAAAAAAAAAAAAGGATTACGTGTTTGTCCTGGAGAGCAAAACAATTTAAATTATTGGCTGAAAAGAGAGGAAAATTTTCCATGGGCTGTGGTCTGACTGATCTTTCCCCATCCTCGATGGGTCCTGCAGAGCCATCATCATCAGTGAGGAGGGAGGAAGGCTTGCAGCAGCAGTGGGAGGGCACATTAAGGGAAGCCGTTGAGGTGCTTCTCCCAGCTTTTTGGCCCTTTGAGCAAAACGAGGAGGGCGAAGGACAAGTCCTTGCGGTGGAAGGCTGTTCTCAGCCCATCCTGGACCACTGGTGGCCACGGTCCCTCCTGGTAAGCCTCGCTCCATGGCCAGGCTCTCGTCTGGCTCTGCCATAGGGATACGGCTTCAGGAGGGTGGAAAAGAAGGCTGGAGGAGGGAGGAGGCAGGAGAGGACGTGGTCCCCAGGAGGGAGATGCCGCAAGGCAGAAGCCGGGAGCACGGGAAGGACACATCTTGCTTGTGTGCAGACAGCTGCCGGGCCAGCGATTCCTGGCAGCGCTGCCAGGATGTGGAGCAGGACATGGACCTGGTGGGCTGGCTTGTGTCTCCTGGGCTCGCCGGTGTCTGGCGCTGCGCGGGGACGCAGGACATAGACCTGGTGGGCTGGCTTGTGTCTCCTGGGCTCGCCGGTGCCTGGCGCTGCGTGGGAACAGGGACGTCTGGCAGGGCTAGGGGACGGTGAGGACCAGGCAGTCCATCCCATCTGGTGGTTCAGGCTGGCAGAGATGGTTTTCCTGCCACCACCCGGCAGGGAAGGTTCCTCTCCAGCACGGTTTGGCCACCATCCCTGCTGTGGGGCACCCTCCCCTGCCACGGGGCCCTGCCGGCAGGGACGGAGCAGTGGTCAGGGCTGTTTGCCCAGAGTTTCTGGGTGAGGCTGGCCTCCTGCTGAGGCTTCCTTGAATTGCTGTGGGCAGGCAGATGGCCAGACTTCAGTCCACCCTTGGGCGCATCCAATTTTACAAACCATCCTGGTAGCCTGGGGCTGGCTGAGGGGATGGGAGAAGGTCTCGTGGCTCGGTGGTGCATGGAGTGGTCCATCGTTGCCAGCAGGTCCCCCTGCCCAGACCCAAACCAGCTCCTCCAGCCTTGCTGCCTGCCCATGTGGGGCTGGAACAGGGTGGTGAGGAATCTGGAGACAGACAGACAGATGATGGTCCAGGGGTGGGACGGGAAGCGGTTGGTGCTGTATTGGCATGGCTGGAGGTGGCAGAGGAGTGGTGCTGGGGAAGGGAGGGTGCCAGGGCAGGATGGAGCTGGGATGTGAGATAAGGGATAGCGGATGGGCAGGATGGGTTTCCTCGTTGCGTAGGGTGGCTTTTCCGCCTGGCTCTTCCATTGCTAAAAATACAGCCCTGCTCCTGGTGCAAGCCCAGGGCAAATACCTGCAGCACCCAACCCCACGCTGCCCACAGTAGCTTTCAGGATGGCCATGATGGGGCCTCCATCCCTTCTGCCCCATGCTCAGCGTGGGCAGGGTTTAGGTCTCAAGTGCACCACTGGCTCCATCCTCCTGGAGCTGGGAACTGGGATGGAGCTGGGACGAGCAGCCCAAACCAACTCCTCCCCAAACACCTTCTCTCCATATTTTCCCTTCCCAGCAGAGAGGTGCTCCACCTCCAGCATCTCCTTCTGAGACTACACCCCGGCTACGGCGTCCTGCTCTGTCCCCAAGCTGGGTGATGTGGATGTCCATGCAGGGACCTCTCTCCTCATGCCACTGGCCCCTTGGGGTGACCCTCACACCCAGTGGGGGAAGTCAAAGACCAGGCTGGAAGAAACCAGGCAACCACAGTAGACCATCCCATGGCAATTCAATGTAGTGACAGGACGAGGGGTAACGGTTTTAAATTGGAAGAGGGCAGATTTAGATTAGATATTAGGAAGAAATTCTTTACTGTGAGGGTGGTGAGACACTGGAACAGGTTGCCCAGAGAAGCTGTGGCTGCCCCATCCCTGGAGGGGTTCAAGGCCAGGTTGGAGGGGGCTTGGAGCAACCTGGTCTGGTGGGAGGTGTCCCTGCCCAGGGCAGGGGGTTGGAACTGGGTGATCTTTAAGGTCCCTTCCAACTCTAACCATTCAATGATTCTATGAATTCCTCCACAGTGTGTGAGAGCTGGCGGGAGCCCCTGGCGTTCCGTGGGGCTGGGAAGGTGGCACGTCCCCCGGCGCCACGTCGCTGGCTCCATTGTTCATTGTTCCCTCTTGGCTGGTTGGAGCCGGCGTGGGGACGGGAAGCGATAAGGGGAGAGAGGGCACCGCTGCGGTTCCTGCTCTCCGGCAGGTTATTTTCCCCACTCGCCCGACCTCTCCTTAGGTAAACTCGGCGTTTCGCCTCCCCTAGAGTTGGCTTTGCTCTCTCCCGCACTCATCCAGCGCGGCACGGGGCCTGGGGAAAAAAACAACACGGTTCTATTAATAGCCCCAAGGGGGGTTGCCAAATCCCTTCTGTGTGTTGAAAGAGTGGTGGTGGCTGCAATACGGTGATTCAGCCCTTGGTGGTAACCCACGGGCCGGTTCCCCATGCAGCAAAGGCTCCCAGCTTCACTTAGGCCCTGGAAGGCGATGCTCTGCTCTCTGGTGGGATGGGGAAGGGCTTTTGCTCTGTCGGTTGGGGATTTCTTGGCTTGCTTGCAACACAAACAGTTGTATCGCTCAACTTGGTGTTGTTCCTCTCCGTTGGCAGCTGCCCGCGCTCACAGGATGGACTCGCTCTGTGCATGGACCCGCAAAGAGTGAAAAACAGGACCCGGGCTGAGGGCAAAGCCATGGACTTCTTGTTGCGGCTCCTTGTACCCGGGACTGAAGCAGAGTCTCAAGGATGAAAGCCATGGTGTCCCTGGCCAAGCCTTGCTCCATTACTTCCAGGCCAGGTTGGATGGGGCTTTGAGCAACCTGGTCTGGTGGGAGGTGTCCCTGACCATGGCAGGGGGGGTGGAACTCGATGGTCTTTAAGATCCCTTCCAACCCAAACCATTCTATGATTCTATGAGAGGTCCTGTCTGGAGGAGAGCAGACAGCAGATCCTCTTGGTGCAGTGCTTGGAGCATCTTCTCGGGCCCTGTTTGAGTTCTAAGTCTCGGGGTCTTCTCTCCTGCAGCTGGGCTTGCGTGTGACCCATGTTAGGGAATGGGAGCTTTGCATGGTTGGGTTATCCTGGAGAGATGCTCTGGGTGACTCTCTGTGCACCCTGGACCTGCTGTGGGGAGGTGGGTGGGAGAAGTGGTCCATGGAGAGAGGTGGGATCCTGGACATGGAGGTACCAGGGGGGAAGGATGCTAGAGCTGGGAGAGTTCAGCTTTGTGCAGCAGGGAGCAGAGGAAGGAGCCCCAGCTGCAAGTGGGACCAGGCACTAACACCAAGGTAAATATTTGGGAGAGCAGTTACTGTCCAAAAATAACTGCAAATGCTTTCAGGAGCAAAGCTAGAACAATGTCCACGTGCAACAGCCAGACTCCCCTGGCCCAGAGCTGCTCCCAGCGTGGGGGACAGAGGTAGGGCAGGGACACGGCCAATGCCTGGGGCTTCTGTGGGGCTTCTTTTGGCTGAGCTGTTTGGAGACACCCCATCCCCATGGACCTGGCAGCTGAGGTGGTGAAAACCAGCCTCTCCTCCCTTGTCAGCACGTGGATGCTGAAATGTGGGTATCAGCATCCAGACGATCTCCTTGTTCGCTCCCAGCACCTTTAAGTTCAAATTCAACCTCTCTGTTGAACTATGGGCCAGGAGAGGGTATTTAAGAGCCCAAAGTGCTCAGCAACAGCCTTAGGCAGGGGTCCCTGTCCCCAAGGACCTGCCCGAACTTGAGCACAGCGAGGCTGGAGCCAAGGCAACAGCTCAGTCTCATGGCGGGGCCACCAGATGTGCTGCTGGCAGCTGCCTGCGGGCAACCACGGGACAGCGGCCACAGGCCATGACTCACCAGCCAGCGTATTGCATCTTCGCAGTGCAGGGCAGCCTGTTTGCTCCCCCCGGGTTTGCAGGGCCCCAGGGAAAAGTGGGGTGTGTGAGTCAGCCAGCCAAGTGCAGAGATTTTTGACCCCAGGATGAGACATCGGCCTGGTGACCGGGTCACCTGGGAACTGAGCTCAGAAGTGGCAGGGAGGGGACCGTCCCCTCCCCTCCCAGTGCTTGAGCAGCCTGATTTCCCAGGGACTGAGCGTGGTGCTGGGGACAGGAAGGCACTGGGGTGGCTCACGGGGACGTGGGGATCCTGGCAGAGTCACTCTGATGAAAGTATTTCCACTGGAGAACCAGCGTGACAGCCACGGGTTTCAATTGTGCCTCCTTGCCAAGTGACCCAGGCGGCCCCAAATCTTGTCCTCGTGTCCCCATTCCACCCACCATCCCCAGCAGCAACCCTGGGATGGGACGTGCAGGAAGCACTGGCAGTGACTGTCCCACCGCTGCCACCAGAGACCGCTCTGAAGTGGGATCCCCGGCGTGTGGACTGGGCAAACGGGGATGTCCCTGGGACGAGCTGTGGAGAGTGAAATGGGAGGGTGGGAGCGTGATTCGGGCTGTGTCAACCCAGGGCAGGAGGAAATCCCGCTTGATTCATGGCTTGGGAAGTCCTGTGGCTTATCGGGACCGCGGTGACCTGGCGATGCCACCCCACCGCGGAGAAGGCTCTCGGTGACGGGGCACGGGCAGACGCCAGCATCTCCCTGCAGCAAGGCACTGAGATGCCGGGGGTGACACGCAGGTCTCCAAAGCGATGCACGGGCTGAGTAAGAGAGAAAACTGGGATTTTTCACCAGGAAGGATTTCTCTCTTCCTTTACCTCAGCCAGGAGCACAGCAAGGTCCGTTTTAAGGACTCCTCTCCAGCTGGGAGGAGGTCTCAGATATCTCACTTTATCTCTGCAGCCCGGATTCCCAGGGAACGGGAAAGGGCTTCACAACACAACCCAGCCGGCCCCGGCTCCCCGTGGCAAAGCTTCAACTATTCCCCTGGCAAGCCGTGTCCTGCCGCACCGGAGGAGCGGGGCCAGCTGGCTGCTCTTCCCAGCCTTTCCCCCGTGCTGACGGCCCAGCACTGCTGGGAGGGGGGGTTCTGAAGAGGACACCCCTGTCCCCACCTTCGCCCACCCGCGGGTACATCATTGGCCAGACCCCAGGCTTCTTGCTGCGGGGTGGTGGTCCCTTCGGAAAGGGGGTAGGAGAATTCAGAGGGGCTCTTGGTGACTGCTGGCCGTGGCCGGCCGAGGTTGCTCTGACTTGCCCTGTCCTTGGACTCGTTCCCTAAATCCCAGCTAATGTCTGCTGATGGAGACAAGCTACAAAGAGACCTTCAGCGTGAGCCAGCAGGGCCGGTTTTACATTCCTCTCCCCAAACAGCTCCCAAAGTAGATCTATGTGTTTAAGGATATGAATTAAACCCATTTAATCACAACCTTCCTGCTGTCCGTTTCCTTTGGACTTCCTTGGCTTTCCATGATTTTTTTTTCTTGAGCAACATCCCTTCAAGATCCCAAGGGTGGGCGAAAATTGAGTCAGCAGCAGCGAGGACTACTTAGCCCTGCTCTCCTGGGCCACGGATCTTCCCGGATGGACCACAGGACTGGTCTTCATACAGAAAAATGTCTTATTTTATCCAGCCCAATCCCCCAGTCTGGGCTCACTAGTGGTGTCCCAAAGCTATGGGCACATCAATGTCCCTGGTCCCTGAACCAACATGAGGTTATTGAGACCCAGTTGCCCCAGCCCTTCGCCCAAGCCCTTCCATCTGCTGCTCCATATGGAGAATAGGAGGTGTTTTTCTTGGACTTAACAGATAGGTCCCCTCCATTTTCTTGCCCAAATAGAGGAAGATATTTTTTTTTGTTCCTCTCACCCTGCAAAATCCAGCTGGCAGCGGGCTGATGTCGCTGCTGTCATCATTTTACTCTCTCTCGTCAAATCTCAGTTCTAGCTAATTGCTCCTTGCTTTCCTGGCCCTTGCCTTCTCACGGTGACCTCTGCCTGCCCTGTGCTGCTCCAATGCCCTTTGTGTGGGACTACGTGGCTCTTTCCAAACCGCAGTGGGCATTGGTCTGTGTTGTGACTGACTGAGGGTCCCGTGGACCAGGGGGGTGGGACATGCCGCAGAGCTATGGGGTGACAGGGAGCTTTTAGCTGACTCCTCGTCCCCCCTCATCCTGGCTGTCCCCCGGTGTGCCAGGTCCTGGGATGTGGGAGACATCCCTGCTCCCCCCAGGCCACTGCAGTCCACTGTGGACCCCCTGGGAGGACAGCGATGCCTCCGTGCAAGGAGGACAAGGGCACCCTACAAGGGGCTTAGACCCTCTGCAAGGATGAGGACCTCACAACCATCCCCTACAAGGACAGTGACACTGCAGGACCCCCTGAAAGGACAGGGACCCCCTATGAGCACAAGGGCACCCTACAAGGGGCTTAGACCTTCTGCAAAGATGAGGACCCCCCAATGACCTCCTACAAGGACAGGGACACCACAGGACTCCCCTGAAAGGACAGGGTGCCCCTATAATGACAATGGTACCCTACAAGGGGCTTAGACCCTCTGCAAAGATGAGGACCTCAAAATGACCTCCTACAAGGACAGACACCCCCCTGTGAGAACAGAGACCCATGTGCCAGGACAAGGACCCTACAGAGACCACCCTAAAAGGACAAGGACTCCACAGGAGCCCCCTGCAAGGACAGGGACTTTCTAGGAGGGCAGAGTCTGCTCTGCAAGGATGGGGACCCCAAAGGTATCCCCTGTGAGGTCTGCTGCTCCAGCAGCCACATGACCCCATGGACTGCCAGTGCCCTTCCATTCCCAGAAAGGCACCAGCGAGTCCAAGCAAGGGGAAAGGGCAATTAAATACGATTTAAAAAATGCACCGGGCACTGCTGGGCAAAGGCAAGTCTCAAAGCAAACACGCCCGCCAGAAGAAATCCTTCCTGGCTTAACGCGTCCTTCTAAAAACACAGAATGACTTCAGAAAAATGTGAGAAAACATGAGCTGCTCTTCCCCTGAGAGAAGAAAAAATAAAGCAAAGCAGCAACGAGACGGTGTTTGCTGACCGGACCTGCATCCTTGTCCTGTCAGGGGATGGGGACTGCATCCCCTGGGCCTTTAGGTGGGCTGGGTGGAGGTGCGGGGGGTGCATCAGCCGCAGAGACCCCTGAGAGCATCGTTGGACTGTCTGGGAGAAGCTGATCTCCCTTAAAAAGTTGTCAGATGTGGAATATTCACTTGGACGCTCCCAAACACCCAGCAGAAGGGATGAGCTGCACCAGGGCCCTTCAGCTCCCTCTCACAGAGAGATTATTGATTATAAACTTTGCAAATCTTCATGATTTATTCTAATAATTGCAGCACATTCATCATAATAATAAATAATTAAGACAATTGAGAGCCTCTTGCGCAGCTATTCGAGAAGTGCTTGGCGTCGTGGCTATTTGAAGCTGAGCCCAGTTGCTCCACGGTGTGGCTGGTGCTGGTGCTGGTGGGAAGCACTGGCAGGAAAATACAACCATGGAATGGTTTGGGTTAGAAGGGACCTTAAAGATCATCCAGTCCCCCCAAAGAAGTTCCTCCCCAGATCTCATCTCCATCTCCCCTCTTTCAGTCTTCAACCCCTTCCCCCTCCTCCTAGGGCTCCCCTCCCTGATCCAGAGTCCCTCCCCATCTCTCCTGGAGCCCCTTGAGGGACTGGAAGGGGCTCCAAGGTCTCCCCGGAGCCTTCTCTTCTCCAGGCTGAACCCCCCCAACTCTCTCAGCCCCCCCTCCCAGCAGAGGGGCTCCAGCCCTCCCAGCATCTCCGGGGCCTCCTCTGNTCCCCCTCCTCCTAGGGCTCCCCTCCCTGATCCAGAGTCCCTCCCCATCTCTCCTGGAGCCCCTTGAGGGACTGGAAGGGGCTCCAAGGTCTCCCCGGAGCCTTCTCTTCTCCAGGCTGAACCCCCCCAACTCTCTCAGCCCCCCCTCCCAGCAGAGGGGCTCCAGCCCTCCCAGCATCTCCGGGGCCTCCTCTGGCCCTGCTCCAACAGCTCCACATCCTCCTTGTGTTGAGACCTCCAGACCTGGACTCCAGGTGGGGTCTCGAAAATGCCATGCCCAGGAGGAAGAGCTGGCCCCAGTGCCACATTTTGCACAAGCAGCTCCACCAAGGAGAAAAGTCCTGAGCAAGCCGCCCTGGGTAGGATGCTCAGAGGGAAGGACCTCTCTCTGGGGTAACCAGCTGCTTGAACCAGTGGATATCCTGCCCTGGATTTCCTGGAATTTGGTTTTGACCCCTGAACCCCTCTCAGACTTGTCAGGGGATCTGCATTTTGCTGTCCTGGGATGTCTCCAACCCCCCAGACAGCAGGAAGCCTCCAGCTCCCCAAGCATCGTGCAGGGAGCACTGGGGTTTTTAAGCTGATTCAGCTGCCAGAGCTTGGGAAGGCAAAAGGCAATGACCTGGGGGCTGATGGCAAATTACTGCCCGCAGAGAAACATTCTGAGCACAGCAATTTTCAATGGCCAAACACACCAGGACAGACCCTGGAAGCCTTTCTCCTGTCCCCTGTCCCCATCGCAGTTTGCAGAGCTGCAGGACGTTTTGCAGAGGCTTCATGCTCTTTCTCATCCACACCATGGACATGGTCCTGCAGCAGAAAAAATGAGGGACAGTGATGGCCTTGCTGGGAACAACTCCAGAGGACCAGGAGATGCTGGGGACAGCAATGACCTGGTCTACTGGAAGAAACAGGATCACTCTCACAGGATGCAAGAAGTTTCCAAAACTGATGCTACTGTTCCAAGATCCCAAGCAGCTTCCTCCAGCAGCCCCAAGGACCACTCCAGCAGAGCCCCCCCAGCCAGGTCACTGCCTTCCCCAGGTGCTGGACGGGCACCAGTTTGCTGAGAGTAAGTGCCGAGGACTTGTCCTCAAGGAGCTACGGGTCGGTCCGACCTCTGTGGGGCCCTCAGCGAGTCCTCACAGCTGTAAACGAGCATTTCCCAGCCCCGATTGGATGAAAAAGGTCTTTAGAGGAGGAAATAGCTGCTGCTCATGACAAATAAACGTTCTCTGGTGTATACATCCACTCGGCATGACAAGCTCCATCACGCTCAGTCAGCTGCGTGGCCAAAAACTCTAGTAGCACGAATGTCCGGGGATAAACACAGGCGAACCAAACAGCCCTGGAATGGCTTCTTGTAAACACAGTTCCTTCTCCTTTTAAGTCAGTTCAAAACGCTGTCGGCTTTGATGTTTCACATCTGTCCCAGTCAACACCGTCTCCTCCTGTCCGTCCTCCTCCCCCCACCTATAAAGAGATAAAACCTTGTCCCTGGCATCCTGTGGCAGGATGTTGGGGATGTTGGGCTAATAAATGGCATCCTCAGTGGGTTTTATCCATCCTGGTTCTACCAACCGTTGCTGTGCTGCTTATTCAGCATCTCCTAGGTGGTTTATAGAATTATAGAATGGTTTGGGCTGGAAGGAACCTTAAAGATCGTTGAGTTCCACCCCCCTGCCCTGGGCAGGGACACCTCCCACCAGACCAGGTTGCTCCAAGCCCCCTCCAACCTGGCCTTGAACCCCTCCAGGGATGGGGCAGCCACAGCTTCTCTGGGCAACCTGGGCCAGGCTTTCACCACCCTCACAGCAAAGAAGTTCTTCCCCACATCTCATCTCAATCTCCCCTCTTTCAGTGTCAAACCCTTCCCCCTCCTCCTATGGCTCCCCTCCCTGATCCAGAGTCCCTCCCCATCTCTCCTGGAGCCCCTTGAGGGACTGGAAGAGGCCATAAGGTCTCCCTGGAGCCTCCTCCAGGGCTTCTCGGGCTGAAATTGCAGTGCAGGTGATAGCAAAGGGAGCAGATCAGTGAGGATGTTGATCCTGGAGCAGGTTTGGGGAGGGTGACGGGCTCAAGGAGCTCTGGCGGTTTCTCCCAGCGCCATTTCGGTGCCTCTTGGAAGAGGATGAGGAGGCGGCAGGGAGCGGGGTGCTGTGTGTCCATCCTGCCCCCTCCCCAGCAGCCCAGCTGAGCAAAAAGCATCCCAGCATGAAAAGTCATGTGTAAAAAAAAAATAAATAAATAAGGAATAAGGAAGGGCTTGCTGGGAAAAGCCTGGCTGGAGACCTTTGCGTCTGGTGGGTGCTCTTTAGAGAGAAATCTGCGGATGCTCAGGATGAGGAATGGCTCCTCCAGCCCTGTGGGAACCTTGCTCGTCCAGGCTCCTCTCGGCACGGCACGGGGCTGGCTGCGGGGAGGGAAAGCTGAGCCAGAGCAGGGACCTGTCGTGGCTGTGAGAGCTGCCGATCCTCACAGGAGCAAAGCCAGGAGCCGGAGGGAGCAGCGGCAGCTTCAGCCCGGCAGAGCCCTGTGCCCCGAGGCAGGGGCCATCGCCAGCCCTGGCACCCGGGCGGTTTCCCCCTTGTCATTTCCCCTTTTTACTCCCTTTATTAATTTTCTGGGCTTTCCCAGGGTCGCTGGGGGAATGGCCAGGGGAGGGCATGCAGCTCCCATGCTGGGAAGAGATGCTCCCAGAGCACAGAGGGGAAACTGAGGCAGAGAAATGCCACCTGCCGGACTTGTAGGACTGTAGGGTGTTTTGACCACGCAAACTAGCTGTTCAGAGAAACAAGCTTTTGCAAGTGTTTTCTTTTTTTTTATTTTTTTTTATTTTTTTTCCGGAGGTTTTGGGTTGTTGTGAGTTTTTTTCAGAAGGTTTTGATTTCAGCCACAAACTGGCACCTTCTGCAGCTGGGGCGGCTCAGCGGGAACCACAGGGAAACCAGAGCCAGGGGGTGGCTGCTCTCGGTCCCCGGCGCTGGGACCCAAAAGCCGACACTAGATTTATGGTCTGACCGGCTTGGGAAACCCTGGGGGACTTCAGCTCTCCTCCCTCGCATGAGCTCAGCTCACGAGGCCGCTAACGAGGCCCCCTTTTTAACTAATAAGCGGGGTTTGCAGGCGAGGTCACCGCGTTCAGTCCACGGGGCAGGGTGGCGAGCAATCCATCAGGCTGAGCAATCCCTCCTAACTTTTATGGCCTTCTAAAAAGCCAGATGCTTGACATGAGTTTGACACTGTTTAGCCTCTTGTTTTTGAAGATGTAGATGGCTTTGGGAACAGCACCAAGGCTGGTAGTTGGGCAGCATTTCCCTGCGGATTTGATGGGCGCGGATGTTTCCACATTTCAGGGAAATCCGGTTAAAAAAAGCAGCTCGGCATGAGAAACCCTGGAGACTTCCAGGACCCTCCCTGAAGACGTGCCTCTTTGGAGCAGGGATGCAGTGTGTCCCTTCCAAACCTCTGGTGGTGGCTTCGTCCCCACGGCAAAGCCCACGAGCATCGGGAAAACGCGGTCCAGCCCTCGCCGCCGGCATCTCCCACTCCGGGAAAGGCACCGTGTCTCCCAAGTGAGGATGTGTATTATCTCAGTGCCTCCTCTGGATGCTCTTCAGGGAGAGGACTTTCTCCAGAGGCAAGCGCCAGCCCCTCCATGGGTGCAAACAAACAAGGGGTGGCCTTGGACGGCTCGCTCCCTTCCCTCGCCGAGCCACGGCAGCTGTATTTTTAGCTCCGCATCATCCCGGTTGGGTTTGTAAAACTTTCCTCCCTTGTGTTTTCAATCAATTGGGGATCAGCCCTGAGCTCTGGCTGGATTTTTCCCAGCCCGTCCGTTGGTTTTCCTGCAGTAACACATCCCACAGCTGGATGGAGAGGACCCTGGGAGGGTCTCTGCTCCCTCTGGTCCTTCCCCTCCATGTGTCTTCTGGCTCAAGGATGGCTCGGGGACAAGTGGGGATGCTGTGGTGCCCTCGGCATCCCTGGTATCCTCCAGTTCACCCCCTGGGACATGCCTGGATCCAACTGTGGGGAGAAAGGAGCTTGAAGGAGCTGTGAGAAGCAGGAGGGCTGCTTCTTCCATCCCATATTCCTCCTTTTTGCACCAGCTCCCAAAGCCACAGACAGGTACTGGGGAGGGACAAAGACCTGGGAGCGTGCTGGGAACCAGAAAGTCCCCCAGACAGCCAAAATGGCAGCAATTCAGTCAGTTTTGGGGACAACTCAGACAAGACCTTCACCCCCCTGCAACACTGAACCAAAAAGCCAGGATGAAAACAATTGTTATTATTCATACATTGAAAAAAAACCCAAAAAACAGCTTGTAAATGTGGCCTCAGAGAGTAATTCGGCCAGTCTTGCTTCTTCTTGCTTCTTCACTCTCATAAACTCTCAGAATGACAGAGGACAGGCCAGGAATTACTCATTCTGGGTCTCGGTGTTGGGTGGCAGGCTCTGATTTTATGCCTGTGATGGTTGGGGTACCCCAGCAGCCTTCCTGGAAAGGGCTGATACCCTCCTTTACTGGGCTGTAAGGTAAAATACACTGTATTTACTGATTTACACTGTAAGCTCTCCCCTCTGGGGATGCTGTAGGACAGTGTTAATTCCCGGTGACCAAAAAGGGACTCAGTGAACCCAGGGAAAAGGGAGCCGTGGTGTGACCTGAGGGACCCAGAGGAGCTGGAAAGGTTTCGCATCAACAAGGTGGGGATGCAGAGACCCCAAACCAGCTGCAAAAGCAGAAGGCAGCTAGGGTAAAACCAAACGCTTCTCTTCTTTCCCCCGTGCTCAGGCCGTGGGGGAATTGCCATCGGCTCCGACATCCGATGCCAAGGTAAGCCCTGGCACGGCTGCAGAGCCGGTTTGGGAGCCCAGCCGTGCCATCTTCCCTTAAGTCACTTCCTCGCCTAATTTATTTAATCCAGTTTAATAGCTCTCGCGCCGCGCGCCCTCCTGGAGCCCGGGGAGATTTGGGCTCGCTGCCCGTCCTCTGCCTGGAAACGCAGCCGTCTCGGCAGGGCACCTGCCTCCCCCCAGCTTCTCCCCATCTTCCCGGGGAGGTGCTTTCCTTCCAGCATCCCAGAGGAGAGGACCAGCAATCCCAGAGGGGATCCGGAGGGATGCTGGGGCTGGGGCACAGCAACCTCACGCAGCACATCACCTTCACAGGCCATCCCCAGGTGTTGCCCACCTTTGCTGACCCCCATGAATGGTGTCGTGGGGCTTCCAGAGCCACGGCTGAAGCATTGGGGCTCAGTCAGGGGGCCACAGTGGCCAAAAAATGAGGGCTCACTCCTTGCTGACAGCACACAGACCATAGAACCATAGAATCACAGAACGGTTTGGGTGGGAAGAGGCCTCTAAAGCCCATCTAGTCCCACATCCCCTGCCATGACCAGGGACATCTTCAACTAGACCAGGTTGCTCAGAGCCTCATCCAACCTGACCTGGAATATTTCCAGGGATGGGGCATCTCCCACCTCTCTGGGCAACCTGGGCCAGTGTCTCACCATCCTCAGTGTAAAGAATTTCTTCCTTATATCTAGTCTGAGTCTTCCTTCTTTTAGTTTGAAGACATTACCCCTTGTCCTACCGCAACAGGCCCCGCTAAATTGTCTGTCCCCATCTTTTCAAACGAGGCCAGAAAAGGAGCGACCGAAAGGGAAGTTCCCCTCCTTTTTTTCTCGCCAAAAATGCCCATTTCCCCAAAAACACTGCATTGCATCGCCACCATTCCCCATCCAAACCGTGTCCCACTGCCTGGACCCTTCATGGTCTTCTTTGTAAGAGAGACAGCCAAGAAGGAGAGGCAGATATTGGTCTCTCCGCTGCCATGGGGGGCAACTTGCAGCCACCCCCTGGGCTACTCCGGCTGGCTGGGGAGGGTCCCGATCCCCCGGATCCCACAGCTCCAGCATCAGCAGAAAGCCCCTCTCCTTTTTTAAGGAGGCTTGGCGGGCAGCTGATGCCATCCCTGGTCCCCAAGGGGTGGTTTCTCCCTCGTTCCTCTTTGGCAGCTTGATTTCCAGATGGAAACGCAGACGTTAAGGACCTGCCTGGCGCATCCTTGCGCCAGCGGGTTTCCGGCTCTGCTCGGCTGTATGGAAATAAAAAATCATTAAGGGTCGACGCAGACAACGAAATGACACTTTGGCATCGTGCGTTTAAGCCGAGCAGACGTTGATTGAGCTGAAGAGAGTCAAATTAATTTGGCTTCCGCAACGGCTCCTGCGTGATGCTAATAAAAGCAGTGTTTTGTGCAGGCTCACGGCTCAGGATGCAGAGATTCATGGCCCTTGTTGTCTTTGCAGAGCTCTAATTAAGTTGCTTTTCTCATCTGAAAGAAGGAGCAGGAGGGCTGGTTGGGTTTGGTGGGGTTTTTTTCCCATTTTCTGGGCTCAGGGGGCAGCAGTGATGGGGGTAACCTATGGCCAGCACGGTCATAACCCCAAGGAGGGGCACGTAGAGTGGTCCCCAAGCAGATCTGTGTCCCACAGCATCCCCACACGGGGTCCCCATCTCTGCAGGAGGCATCACTGCAAAGGGTCTCGGGGGGTCTTCTCTCCTTGGAGGGACCGAGCCTCTTCCTGGTTCACATCCTTCTCTCTTTTATATTTTTGCATTAAATTTCAGCCAAATCATTTCCCTGGCCCCACTTGCTGGGATTTCCGTCCCTTCTTGGGGACAGGCTCAGATGAGAGTGACTCCACCACAGCATTACCCTGCAGGTCCCAGGGGGATGGATGCCGGGACGTTGTCTCCCGGCCCCTCGTTTCCTGATGAGGAGCCCTAAACCTCCCAAAAAAACCACAAGCAGCCAGCAATTAGTGGTCAGTAGCTGAGCTGGCGGCCGGCGGGAGCGGATCCTCGGAGCGAGAGCCACCAGGAGCATCCCGCCTTCAGGTTGTCCCCTGCGCTGCCCACGGATGGCCCTGGGTCCCCTTCCCACTGCTGTCACACACCTCAGGGATGTGACCCCCTCCCCCCCCCCCCCCCCAACCCTTGCCATTTCCAACACGGTGGGGTGTTTTTTTAATCTTTTTCTTTCTGTTCGGTGTGTGCCAGGCAGCCTTTCCCTCTGGCTTAGGAGAGGATTAGGCAACTGGTCCCGAAATTCCAGCGCGACCAACCAGGTGAGGACCATCCAGCCAAATAAAGCCC
>QJSC01018063.1:4184-14529 GCA_003697955.1 Calidris pygmaea | reverse complement strand
GCCCTGTCCTGCCACCCCATCCTCCTGCCACCCTGTTCTCCTGCCATCCTGTCCTCCTGCCATCCTGTTCTCCTGCCACCCCGTCCTCCTGCCACCCCATCCTTCTGTCACCCCATCCTCCTGCCACCCCATCCTTCTGTCACCCTGTCCTCCTGCCACCCCGTCCTTCTGCCAGCACTCAGGATATGGGGGATGATTCTCCCACTTCCCCATGCGATGTGCAAATTGCCCACTTTGTGGCAGACCTGGGGTCTCCTGAGCTTCAGGAGGAGCTAAGGTTTGACCTCAGCCTTTGAGGTTTGGGCAGTGGAGTAAGGGGGAGCCTTATAAAGGGAAGGAAGAGAAATAGGGGTGCTGGGAAGAAGGACCCCACCCCAGAGGAGAAGCAATAGCACTCACCGTGAATGGCAGGGAGCAGATGACGAAGGTGATGGTCATGATGGAGAGGAGAAGGAGATGGTCAATCTCCTCGGCCATGGAGAACATGCGCCGGCCGCAGCCGCTGGTTGCCCGGGGCTGCTCCAGAGTGGCCAGCCGTCGGGTCTTCTGGCCACGGCGGTGCATGCGGGCCAGGTTGGCAATGACGCTGAGGTTGCAGAGCAGCACGGAGAGGATGAGGAAGAGGAGGAGGGTGGCGTAGAGCAGCGAGAAGGTGCCATGCAACCCAGACACCTCCCTTCCGCCGTTCTGCTGGAGGTAGTCCACGTGCTTCATCTGGATGAAGCACCAGGTGCCGGGGCAATACTGCACGTACCGCCCGAAGCCCACCAGGGGCAAGGAGCAGAAGGCGGCGGAGAAGGTGTAGATGGCCGGCAGGGCAACCAAACCCGTCCGGGGGCTAAGAAAGCGCTCGTAAAAGTAGGGCTGCCCCAGGGCCAGGCATCGCTCCAGCGCCATGGCGAAGAGGATGAGCATGGTGGCGAGGCCGAAGAAGCTCATGGCGAAGCCGAAGTAGAGGCAGATGTGTCCTCCTTGGGCCAGGGCCGTCAAGGTGAGGTTGCGGTGGTAGGAAGCCAGGACGAAAGGGCTAACGGAGCAGGTGCCCAGCAGATCGGTGACCACCAGGGCCAGCACCAGGACGTGGAAGAGGGAAGGCGGGCGGGCTCGGGGTCCCCGACGGCAACGAAGCAGTAGCCCAAGGGCCAGGAGGTTGCCCAGGAGGCCAGCGGAGAACATGAGGGCGCTGACCAAGGGGCCGGCCTCCCTCGGTAGCGTCCCGCCGTGCTCGCACCCCCCCGTCCCGTTCATCCCGCCGCCCTCCGCACGACTGCGCCGCCGCCACCGCTCCGACCGGCACCGCCCTCCCCGTTACACACACACCACCACCCCCCCGCCGCAACATCCCACCCCCCCTCCCGCCTCCGAGCCCGCCCCGAACCGCCCCGAGGGCCCCGGGGCTGTTCCCGGAGAACCGGAGCCTCTGCGGGAGAAGCGACCCGCTCATAGGCACACCCACGGCCGGTCCCGGAGTCCCCCGGTACCGGGATGGGAGCCCCGGTGCGGCTCCCGGAGCCCCAAAGCACAACTAGCCCCGGTACCCATCCGGGAGCCCCGCGCACGGTGAATCCCCGTGAGGGTACGGGAGACCCGGTACCGGTCCGAGAGTCCCGCCCGGTGCGGTTTTGGAAGCCCTGGAGAGTCCCGGTGAGTCCCGATGCCGAGCCCTGGCGAGTGCCGGTGCCGGTCTGGGAGCCCTGAGCCCTGGCAAGTCCCGGTGAGTCCCGGTGCCAAGCCCTGGCGAGTCCCGGTGCCGGTCTGGGAGCCCTGAGCCCTGGCAAGTCCCGGTGCCAGACCGGCAGCCCCAAGCCCTGGTGAGTCCTGGTGAGTCCCAGTGGCGAGTCCCGGTGCCAGTCTGGGAGCCCCGAACCCTGGTGAGTCCCGGTGAGTCCCAGTGCTGAGTCCCAGTGAGTCCCGGTGCCGGTCTGGGAGCCCTGAGCCCTGGTGAGTCCCGGTGAGTCCCGGTGCCGAGCCCTGGGGAGTCCTGGTGCCGGTCTGGGAGCCCCGAGCCCTGGTGAGTCCAGTGAGTCCCGGTGCCGAGTCCCAGTGAGTCCCGGTGCTGGTCTGGGAGCCCTGAGCCCTGGCAAGTCCCAGTGCCAGTCCGGCAGCCCCAAGCCCTGGTGAGTCCTGGTGAGTCCCGGTGCCAGTTTAGGAGCTCCAAGCCCTGGCGAGTCCCGGTGAGCCCCAGTGCCGAGCCCTGGCAAGTCCTAGTGCCGGTCCGGGAGCCCCGAGCCCTGGTGAGTCCCAGTGAGTCCCGGTGCTGAGCCCCGGTGAGCCCCGGTGCCAGTCCAGGAGCCCCGAACCCTGGTGACTCTCGGTGAGTCCCGGTGCCGAGCCCTGGTGAGTCCTGGTGCCGGTCTGGGAGCCCCAAGCCCTGGTGAGTCCCAGTGAGTCCCGGTGCCGAGTCCCAGTGAGTCCCGGTGCTGGTCTGGGAGCCCTGAGCCCTGGCAAGTCCCAGTGCCAGTCCGGCAGCCCCAAGCCCTGGTGAGTCCCGGTGCCAAGTCCCGGTGCCAAGTCCTGGTGCCGGTCCGGCAGCCCCAAGCCCTGGTGAGTCCTGGTGAGTCCCTGTGCCAGTTCAGGAGCTCCAAGCCCTGGCGAGTCCCAGTGAGTCCCAGTGCCGAGCCCTGGCAAGTCCCGATGCCGGTCCAGGAGCCCCGGTACCGGGCACTCTCAGAGCTGTAGGGCCAACACCCTCGTTTGGGAGTCCCGCTGATGCTCCGGGGACGCTGGGCTAGCCCCGAGACGGGTTTGGGAGCCCCAGGCTCACAGCAAGGCCCAGGTGCCTGGCCAGGAGCCCAGAGTCCAGGCTAGCCCCATTGCTGGTCTGGGAGCCCAGAGGCATGGCCAGCCCCGGTGCCGATCTGGAAGCCCTGCACACAACTAGTCCCTGTGCTGGTCCAAGAGTCCTGGTGCTGCTCTGGGAGCCCCGGTGATGATCTGAGGATGCCAAGGCGCAATCACCTCTGGTGCCATCTTGGCCAGCCTCATGCAGGGTGGGCTACCAGGAGCCACAGCTGAGCCCAGGCTGTGCGGGCGGGTCCCCCATGGACCCAGAGGCAGCCAGAGTCCCCGGAGAACACCCTGCTCCGTGGCCAGCCCCACACAATGTCCCCGTTGACCTCGTTTATGTCATTGGAGGTCCCCATGGGGGTGCAACCTGGAGCCAGTGTGTCTGGTGATGAGCAGGGTGTTGGGGGGGCCACTGGAGGGAACCCCTCTTCCCCCTGCAAGCCTGCCTGAGCATGGCTCGTCTGCCCCAAATACCAGCTCCAGGAAAGCTGCTTCTGCTGGGGCTTCTGGCTTGGCAGACCACGGAATGGTTTGGGTGGGAAGGGACCTTTAAAGCCCATCTAGTCCCAACCCCCTGTCACGAGCAGGAGTATCTTCAGCTAGCCCAGGTTGCTCAGAGTCCAACCTGGCCTGAAACGTTTCCAGGGACTGGCCATCTCCTACCTCTCTGGGCAACCTGGGCCGGTGTTTCACCACAGATGGCACAGGAAGCTCTTGCTGTTGCGTAGCATTTCCCCAGTCATGACCCCCATCTTCTCCCCACTTTGCCCTCCAAGCTGGGATCTTGGGATCTTAGGTATTTAAGAAACGTGTAGACAGGGCTCTTCAGGGCATGCTCTAGTGTCCAAGATTATTGGTTTGCGGTGGGGTGTTGTGGGTCGGGTCGTGGGTGTGGGGTTTAGTTGGTGGGTGGTGTTTTTGGTGGTGTTTGTTGGTGAGGTTTGTGTTTTGTTTTGTTTTGTGTTTGTTTTTTGTTTGTTTGTTTGTTTTTTGTTTTCTTTTATGTGGTTGGACTTGATGATCTCAGAGGTCCCCTCCAACCACTAAGATTCTGTGATCTGGCTCAGCTGGGGGGCAGGCAGGGCTCAGCTGCACCTCTTCATCCATGATCTAATGGAAAACTGTCCTCCCAAAGTTCTCTGGTCCCCCTCCAGGCCCCAGTGAAACATTTCAGCGTTGGCCAACTCCAGCACAGACACGGCAGGTGGTTGCCACCAGCACGTTTTGGCTGTTATTTTTGAAACCTTGTTTTTGTAACAGGAACTTCGCAGAGGAAACGTGGTGTACGGCAAACTCCGGGGCTGGGTGAGCTGTGGTTTGTGACAGCACCTCCATTTCCAACAGGCTCCTCCTAGTCCTCGCTTTGGTTTCATTCGTCACGCGGGTCGAAGCCTTCTTCACCGTGGTGGGGAGAACCCACAGACCCAGCCCTCCCCGTTCCCACGGCCAAAGCAAGCGGGTGTGATGGAGGGGAAGGCTTTTTAGCAGACTCCCAGACTAACCCTCCACGCAAGTCTCAGCACCCATCCCAGGACCTCTTTAAAACCCCCCTCTCAGCCCTGCAGACCTGACCCACCGTTCCCATCTGATGGTGGGAACGACCCTGGTGGCTTTCCGAGGGCTGGATGGGACCCTGCCACGTTCAGCCCCTCTGTGGTATCCATGAAAATCAGGTTGAAAAGTGGAGCCGAGGCCAAATCCTGTCCCGGTCCATCCAAGCAGCTTACGGAGGCTGCGGTCTGCTCATCTGGAGACCTTTTCCCAGCAGAAGGCACCCCGTAGGGTGGTTGCTCCAAGGCTTTTCCCAGCCTCCCACTCCTTTCTGGTGTCTCATGTCACAGCTCAGGAAGGGGTTTTGGCATCTTCTGGAGCTCGTTTTCCTGGCAGCTAATGGAACCTTAAATACCCTTCTGGGGCTTCAGGCTTCTCAAGTGACAGTTGCCTCTGATGGGATATTTTTGCAATAATAGGAAAATTGCTGGGCTTTTTTTTTATTATTATTATTCTCCCCCTTCTGAGCTCAAAACCAGGAATGTGCCACATGGTACAATCTGTCCGTTTCTTGGGAAGTGTTTGTTGTCTTCCTTTTGCTTCCATGTTTATCTCGGGTGTCTTGCCTCTAACAAGGACCATATGTCCTCCCCGGGGGTCATTGGCATTGCCTTCCCTAAGAGAAGATTTCCAGGATTGGCCCATTTGGAGAAAAAAACCCTCTGGGCTCGTAGGAAAGTTGTGTGAATTTCATATAAACCCTGCAGCCAAGAGGACTCAAGCTCTGGAACTTGCTGCCTGGGGTTGGGAAAGGTGTTGGGATCCTGGTGGCTTTTCAAGGACAGCTTCGACACCATGGGCAGGGAGGAGACCATCCTTCCTGTGCGTGGAGGGATGAATTGTATGGATTTCAACCCTTTTAGACCAAAAACCTGCCTGACTTGTGTTTTGCAAAGCCAGGCATCATTTTTCTTCCAAAGCTTTCCCATCCTCATCCCTTATCTCATGCTCCAGCAGCCTCACTTACCCCTCCCCATCCCGAAAAAAGCAGGGCTGAGCACTGACGTGGCAGGTCCGTGTTTCGGTGCCTTGGCTCATCGTCCTGTGCGAGCACCTTTTAATCTTATTAAAAGAATAAATGAAACCACTGGTTGTCTCTTTACGGCCCCCCCAGGCCCTGGCTGGGGTGCCTGGCAGCCCCGGCGCTGCTGCCTGCCCAGGCACGTGCCTTCCTCCTTCCAGAATGGCTGAAAAATGCAGGCAGACAATAAAAAAGTAAAAAAAAAAAAAAGAAAAAAAAAATAAAAAAAAAAAAAAAAAAAAAAGAACTAAACAATTTGCTGGGAAATGAGCTCCTGTGAAGTTGTTCCTGGATTATATGAGCGGAAAAAGAAACCCTCCCTGACCGTGCTCCGTTTTTGTCCAGGAAAGGAGCTGGGTGGGGGGATTGGGTGATGCTGGTGACACCATGAGCGTGTGGGACCAGCGCTCCAGGAAGCGGAGGGTGGCTCTTTATTGCCTCCATTAAGCATTAGGTGCGTCCCGTTGGGGCTGGCTGGCACACGGGAGCACCCAGGGGACGGCGGGGAGTGACTGAGCAGTGCCAGGAGCCCGGGAGGAGGATGCCACCGGGGAGGGCTCACACAGCGGCTCCCACCCCCTCACCATCTTGTTGGAGAGCCCCAAACCGTCTGGGCCGCGTTGATTCCCATTGAGCCACATCGACAACCAAACCGCGCGTTGCAGGGACTTTTTTTTTTTTTAATTTCCATTTTTATTTCATATATATTTCCCTTTTTATTTTAGTTTTTTTTTTTTTTCCCGTGCTCACTAATAGGGAAGGGCTCAGAGCTTTGATGCAACCCCCCCCACCCTGAAACCCCAAACCATATCTGCCTGGGGGTTAATAAAGTGGGTTGCCCAAGGTGGGCGACTTGGGGTGGGCGGTGGTGGCCCTCTCCTCGCAGCGGCCTCGCACCTCCTCCTGGCTGGGGACGTGCTGCCATCTCTGGAGAGGACGGGGATACGGCAGTCCTGGGGACCCAGAAAAATGCCCGAGGAGTGATTTATCTGCTGGGAGGGTGGCCTGGCGTCCGGCCTCAAGTGCCAACCTCCTCGGCTCACCCGGAGGCAACGGTGGCCAGCTGGAGCCTCCAAGTCTGTTCCCAGGGCAGATAGGACACCAGTAAGGGCAGAACGCCGATTAAAAGCGCTACCAGGAGCCAGATGAGCATGTCAAGGTCACCAGCCGGGGAGTGGGGACAATGCAGGGACAGGGGGGGGTCACCCTGGCAGCCTGCAAGCCCTCGCTGTGCTCTGCGGCTCCGTGATTTCTTTCCCCTGTTGATAAACTCATGGACACCGTGGTGTGTGCATCATCTCAGGGCTTGGATGGAGTCCATATTCATGCACCTTAATAAAAAACTGTGTTTTGTTTTGTTTTGTTTTGTTTTTAATTTAATTGCTACTTTCCAGGGAGCACTTCACTTGCCCAGAGAAGCTGTGGCTGCCCCATCCCTGGAGGGGTTCAAGACCAGGCTGGATGGGATTTTGAGCAACCTGGTCTGGTGAGAGGTGTCCCTGCCCAGGGCAGGAGGGTGGAACGAGATGGTCTTCAAGGTCCCTTCCAACTCTAACCATTCTATGGTTGCCCTGGGCTCTAAATACACATATAGTAGAGCAGGGACCTCTCCTGGGATGCTCTTCAGGTGGGATCATGGGCAGATGGTGGCCTGTCCCAGCCTGGGCACATGTCGAGCACCTACAACTCGCATTGCTCCACGTTCCCTGGTCCGTCTGTCCCGAGCAGTGCTCCTCCATAGGGTGGAGGAGATCCCAGCCCAGGAGGAGGACAACAGCAAGAGTTTGCAGAGGCGTTATCATCTCACCTGGCCTTCATCTCGCCGCTGGGAAACAGGTCCGGCGAGAGCCGGGGAGCAGGCTGGGTGCTGTTGACTCTGCAGTCCCACGTGAGCCATCTCCAAGTCAATAACACGCCAGGAACATGAAACCGATAACACGGACCAACCCTCTGCTCATTTCTTTCTCCCAACGGAGAGGCGCTGAGCTTGCAGGCCCCCCAAATCCATCCCCAAAGCCGGGTCTGGCTTTTCCTCCAGCCAGGAGAAAGCCAAACAGCCGGAACCAACCCAACCGGGTCACCTCCAAAAAACCCCCACGTAGGTTTTGCGTGAGTTTCTTCCTTCAAAAACAGAATCCATTCGACACCAGGAGCAAATATGGCCTGGGAAATGGCAAGAACACAACTACACCTTGCACCAGAGGGAGAGAAGTATTTCCCCTGTCTCCACCAAGGACACTGAGCAGATGGGGACTTTGGTCATCGTAATTTTTTTGGCTTAAATGGTCACTTGAGGCAGATATTAAATCCAGTTAATACGTGTGGTTGAGGGGAAATGGATCTTTCATTAAAATGATGGTTTGCTTGCGTGCTTGCACCGTGAGGTTATACCTCCCAGCCTCTGTGTTCTCTCAATTACTGCTCTTATTAGGGCTCGGGGTCGTCATAAATACCGAATTAAGATAATTACAGCAGGACAGGTAGCCATCTGAGTAACACAAATACAACATTAGTGCTGGGAGGAATCAATTTTCCAGTGAGGAGCAAGCCAGGGTGGAGAAACCACAGCCCCGTTTGGGGGATACAGGGTCAGGGGAGGGATGACGATGGGACAATGGGGGTCCCAGGAAGGGATTATGGGGGTCCCAGGGAGGGATCATGGGGGTCCCAGGGAGGAATGATGGGTGTCCTGGGATGGGACCTCATCTGCCCTCTGGCTCCTGAGCGCAGCACTAGATTTTCTGAGTCTCCACACCCCCAAAGGCTCCTTCACACCCCCCTCATCCATGCTGGGGACACCCCAAACCAGCCCCAGCTCCTCCCCCTCGGCGTGGAAGGGGATCAATACACGGGACGAGGCGATGGAGCAGGGCTCTGAACCACTTTTATTTGATGGGGGGGGGACACACCCCCCCCCCCCGCCCCTGTCCTCCCTGTGTGTCCCCGCTGCCCTGAAGCCACACGCCAAAACCCTCCTTTCCTGGAGCCGGGCGCTCCCCAAACCTTCCACAAAGTGCTGCTGCTTGGAAATATTCACAGGTACCCGGGACCCCCCCCCCTTCCCGGGGTTCCTCAGCCCGGGGAGGTGGCAGAAACACTTCACGTCCCCGCCGGACGTCGTCCCCGCCTGTGACAGCCCCGTGCTGCCCCGGGATGCTCCAGGATGAGGGTGCGGGGCTGAAGGCTCGCTCCTCATCCTCACCAGCAGCCGCCGGCTTCTGCAAGAGCCAAGCTCTCAGGGGATCCCCAGCTGGGGGGTGTCTGTCCTGCGCCAGCCCAGGGGACAGAATTGCTCTTCCCCCCCCGGGCCGGGCCCTTTTAAGGTGGGTTTTCGGGAATGCAGCCTCCGGCAAACCCTGCGGACGAACATGCGGAAGACGGAGGTGCGGAAGATGATGAAGACCCAGGGGTCGACGATGGAGTTCACGGAGAGGAAGCGCAGGGCCCTGAGGTCATCGTTCTCATTGACATCGTCGGCAAAGGCGCCCATGTAGGCTCGGATCTGTCAAAAAAAAAAAAAAAAAACAAACGCAAAAACCCAAGGAAATTAGGAAAAACGAAGAAACATCTCATCACAGGGGTAAAGCCGAGAGCAACAAGATTCCCGGTGGGGGCAGCAAAAGAAGTTTTAACCCCTCAATATCTTTACACATCAAATGAGCACGTGTTGGGGGTTGCAGACCCTGAAACTGGGAGTTAGGGCTGGTGGTGGCACGTGGGCACCACTTCCCCATCAGGGCCAGGAGGTCAGAGCTGAAGGTTGGGTCCCAGGAACTGGGAGTTTGGTGGGATAAAGGGATAATTTGACCTCCGTGGGCTGCAGCAGCAGCAGTGGTTGATGCTCTGTCCCCGAGGCTGGGGCACCCCAATTTGCCCCCCCCCTCCTCTCCCTGCCATGATGGGTATCGGACCAGGCGGACCCGTTGGATAACTCGGCTGGACCACAGCCAGATGGTGGCCCTCGCAGGGTCAAAGTCCTTCCTCCACCTCCGGGTCCAGCCTGAAGCCCTGCTCATTTGAGGACCACAGGGTTTTCGCTGGGGTTATTACAAAACCAGTATGAGCCCAGTCGTGGTGGGGGCTGCTGGTGGCTGGCGTGTCACGATATGGCTCCAGAGCGTGACAGAGGGGACAGGGAGCGGAGGTGGAAGTTGTCACCTAGGGCAGTGGCAGCACCCGCACCCCCCACCCTGATTTTGGGATAGCCCCCTTTCCTGACAGTGGGTTACAGCAAGGCTGCAGGATCTGGGGACATGGGGCACTGAGGGGGGGGGCAACAAGGGCTCTGTCATGGTGGGAGGTCCCCCATCCTCACCCCACCAGTGGGACCCCCATCCCTGGGGAGGATTTCAGGGAGTATTTCCCCCATTTTGGGAAATGCAGTGAGGATTAAAGGGATCTACTCGGCACCTCCGGGATGGGGGGGTGGGTGGGAGTGGGGGGGTCTAACGTAATGACCCAACCTGCCAGGGAATAGATGCTGTGGGGGAAGTTATTTCAAGGAGCTAAAGAAATGGACTGATCCCCCCCCCCCCCTCCGCCCCAAACACCTCCAACACCTCTGGGGCAACCCCAGAGGAAGGGGGTGGTGGTGATGGGGGGGTGGGTGGGATGTTATTCCAATGGGGCTTAAAGCAAAGCTCAGACCTCTGGGATGGGGTGGGGGACACTCGGAAGGGGCCAAAGTAATTATCCGACCACCCCCACCCCCCCTCAAACACCCCTGGGACAGAGTGGTGATGATGGGAGGTTATTCCGTGGGGGTTAAAACAATGAATTAATCCGGGATGGTGCTGCTGGTGGGTATTCTCGGGGGGGGAAGGGGGCAACGCAATGACCCAACCCCGCCCTGGGACAGGGTGGTGGTGATGGGGGGGGTGGGGGGGATATTCCGAGGAGGTTTATGCAATGAACCAAGCCCTGGGACAGGGGGGGTGGTGGTGTGGGATTATTCCAGCGGGGTAAAAGCAATTAATTACTGCCCCC
>QJSC01018062.1:45414-82024 GCA_003697955.1 Calidris pygmaea | reverse complement strand
AAATGTTTTTTCATCTCCCACTGCCTGTGTTTCCGTGTTACCCACATGGGCATGTGAAACATGTCTGAAAAAGCGATACATCTCTGCACTAATTCAGACTTGGTAGCTCAGTCCATTAATTTTCTTTTGAGAGAGAAATTGATTCCCTTGCACTTAATGTATTTATTAGATGGTATTTTGCCACTCAGAGCTCTGTGTGTCCTTTATCTAGGACTATGGAGATCTCAAAGTTCAAGCCTCAATAATACAGCAGTTACAGTTCCTGCCTGACTTCTCTCTTAGTTATCATACAGGAAATGAACAGTGAGGTCATGGGAAAGTGTCTTCACAGGCAAAAGGAAGAAGTGGGAGAATATTCGGAATTGTACGTGCTCAAGCTGTTACTTTGGTCAGACAGCCGGGACAAGGTGGGAAGATTTCCTTCTGCTCCTCAGAGAGTCAAGCTAAGAGTGCACAGCTTTTAAATCTGCTCACCTTTGAGTGTTTCTGACCCACTGTGGAATCCCTTTTTTCAAAGTTCATTAAGAAAAAAAAATATAAAAGTCCCATTTATTATGATATTCTGAAGCCTCAATGTTTTATGTCTCTTAAATTCATATAAAAATCATCCTAGAAATAATTGTTGTCGTGGACCGTTGATACCATTTCTGTGTTCTGGCAGAGTGTCCCTTGCTTTCTCCTCGTCCTTTCATTCAGAAGGCAAAATCACATCCCTCTCTAGAAATCTCTGTGATAAATCTGCACCAAAATCTCCTTATGTGATTCAACACCAACAGTCCTGGTATTCTGTCTAGTGGTTTCACAGAAAAGAAACGTGTATAACATTTTACAGCAGAATGTTTTCTCTTTTGCCAGGTCTTTCCTCCATTTAAACTGATTCCAAAGAAAATCACTTGTATTCTATGCCATATGATGCAGATGACCATTATTTCTACTGAAAAAATCAGAATTTTGGATGTTGTCCACCTTGACTTCAGCAAGGCTTTTGACACAGTCTCCCACTGCATCCTTATAGGTAAGCTTAGGAAGTGTGGGTTAGAAGGATGGACAGTGAGGTGGACAGAAAACTGCCTGAAAGACAGAGCTCAGAAGGTCATGATTGAGGGCACAGAATCTAGTTGGAGGTCCATAACAAGTGGTGTTCCCCAGGGGTCAGTACTGGGTCCAGTCCTCTTCAATATATTCATTGATGACCTGCATGAAGGGATGGAATGTCCCTTCAGCAAGTTTGCTGATGATCCAAAACTGGGAGGGGTGGTTGACACACCAGAAGGCTGTGCCACCATCCAGTGAGACCTAGACAGGCTGGAGAGTTGGGCAGAGAGGAAGATGATGAACTTCAACAAAGGCAAGTGTCGGGTGCTGCGTCTGGGGAGGAATAGCCCCCTGCACCAGGACAGGTTGGGGGCTGACTTGCTGGAGAGCAGCTCTGAGGAGAAAGACCTGGGAGTTCTAGTGGACAATAGGATGACCATGAGCCAGCAACGTTCCCTTGTGGCCAAGAAGGCCAATGGCATCCTGGGGTGCATCAAGAAAAGTGTGACCAGCAGGTGGAGGGAGGTCATCCTGCCCCTCTGCTCTGCCCTGGGGAGGCCCCGTCTGGAGCACTGGGACCAGTTCTGGGCTCCCCAGTTCCAGAAGGACAGGGAACTGCTGGAGAAGAGGAGGCTCTGGGGAGACCTAACAGCGGCCTTCCAGTCCCTGAGGGGGCCTACAGGAAGGCTGGGGAGAGTCTGTTTCCAAAGGCCTGCAGTGACAGGACGAGGGGCAATGGCTTTAAGCTGGAGGGGAGCAGATTTAGATTGGAGATGAGGAGAAAGTTCTTTACTGTGAGGGTGGTGGAGCACTGGAACAGGTTGCCCAGGGAGGTGGTTGAGGCCCCTTCCCTGGAGATATTCAAGGTGAGGCTCGACGAGGCCCTGGGCAACCTGGTCTAGTTGGGGGTGTCCCTGCTGACTGCGGGGAGGTGGGACGAGATGACCTTTGGAGGTCCCTTCCGGCCCAGACCATTCTATGATTCTATGAAAAGCCTTGGGAAGAACTCCCGTTCTATATGGGAGTTTGCATATTTGGTCTTGTATCATAGAATCATAAAATTGTCTAGGTTGGAAGGGAACTTCAAGATCATCTAGTCCAACCATCCTACCTCTGATTAAAAAAAAACAAACAAAAAATCCCACAAACAAACAAAACCCCCCATCACTAACCCATGTCTCTAAGCACTATGTCAACCCGTCTTTTGAACACCTCCAGGGAGGTGCCTCAGCCACTTCCCTGAGCAGCCTCCTCCAATTCTTAATAACCTTTTCCCTGTAAAAATTGTTCCTGATCTCCAATCTGAACCTCCCCTGGTGCAACTTGAGGCTGTTTCCTATTGTCCCATCGCCTGTTCCTTGGGAGAAGAGACTGACCCCCCCGGCTACACCCTCCTTTCAGGGGGTTGTAGAAAGCGAGAAGGTCTCCCCTCAGCCTCCTTTTCTCCAGGCTGAACACCCCCAGCTCCCTCAGCTGCTCCTCATAAGACTTACTCTCCAGACCCTTCACCAGCTCCGTTGCCCTTCTCTGGACCCGCTCCAGCCCCTCAATGTCTTTTTTTGTGGGAAGGGGCCCAAAACTGGACACAGCACTTGTGGTGGGGCCTCCCCAGTGCCCAGTCCAGGGGGACCATTGCCTCTCGAGTCCTCCTCACCACACTGTTCCTGACACAGGCCAGGATGCTGCTGTCCTTCTTGGCCACCTGGGCACACTGCTGGCTCCTGTTCAGCCCACAGGCGACCGACACCCCCAGGTCCTTCTCTGCCAGGCAGCTCCAGCCACTCTGCCCCCAGCCTGGAGCCCTGCAGGGGGTTGGTGTGACCCAAGGGCAGGACCCGGCACTTGGCCTTGTTGAACCTCATCCCATTGGCCTTGGCCCATCCATCCAGCCCGTCCAGATCCCTCTGCAAAGCCTTTCTACCCTCCAGCAGGTCGACACGCCCACCTAACTGCTGGTTTGGTTTGTTTCCCGTTGTAAATAAGAGATGAGGCCGTTACAGCTTGGGTGGGAAGCTGCTATTTCTCCACGTCTTTTGATTTTCTCTTGCTTTCTGGCGCCCCCAGCGGGATGTTGTTAAGGGCAATGTTCAATCTGTGAGAGAAGTCAACAGGAATCAAAGAGCTTTAAAAGAAATCCCTGAGCTTTGTCAGCAGTGACCAGCATTGTGCAGGTGACAATGTGGAAATGTAAACCAGTGTGGCCATAGAACCTCCTGCTTGGCGGCACGGGGAAATGTGGTGGGGAAATGGCCTTGTGGCCAAGAAGGCCCTGGGGGTGCATCAAGAAGAGTGTGACCAGCAGGTGGAGGGAGGTCATCCTGCCCCTCTGCTCTGCCCTGGGGAGGCCCCATCTGGAGCACTGGGACCAGTTCTGGGCTCCCCCAGTTCCAGAAGGACAAGGAACTGCTGGAGAGGGGACAGCAGAGGCTACAAAAATGTTGAGGGGCCTGGAGCATCTCCCTTACGAGGAGAGGCTGAGAAACTTGGGGCTCTTCAGTCTGGAGAAGAGAAGATTGAGGGGGGGGTCTGATCAATGCCTAGAAATACTTAAGGGTGGGTGTCTTGTTTCAGTGGTGCCCAGTGACAGGACAAGAGAAAATGGGCACAAATTTGAATATAAGAAGTTCCACCTAAACGTGAGGAGGAACTTCTTTCCTGTGAGGGTGGCAGAGCCCTGGAAGAGGCTGCCCAGAGAGGTGGTGGGGTCTCTGTCTCCAGATTTTCAAAACCCACCTGGACACGTTCCTGCGGGGCCTGGTCTAGGTGGACCTGCTTTGGTAGGGGGTTGGACTAGATGATCTCCAGAGGTCCCTTCCAACCCTGTATCATTCTATGATTCTGACTCTCACCACTTGCGGGTCTTTATTGAGCCACCACCCCCCCCCAGGAAAAGAAGCACAAATCAATGCCCAACACACAGCCACGGCAGCATTTATTTATGGCTGGGAGGAGAAATCTACTAGGGCTTGGAGCCACTGGGAAAGCTGGTGCAACGTACGAGGCCTTCTGGGCCCTTCTTTCCCTCTTCCATGTATTTTATTGGTAACACAGTGATGTATTTTACTCCCTGTGTGCCCATGAGCTGCTGCTGAAGGCAACCAGGTGCCTCCAGGACTCCCTAGTAAAAGACAGACAAGCTTCTTTCACGGTGTTCATTTTATTACAAAATCCTCAGTACCTCAACACACCTCAACCCGTAACAGAGCAACCAGAAAGAACAGAAACACGGCAATTAACTGCTCACCGAAACACAACGCCACCTCCTAGAGAAGGAGCATCGACGGGGACCTCCCAGCAAAGCCACAGCTCTGATGAACCTCCGTCACAAGGAGCCCTGGTTTTGTCACTGGACAGAGCTCCTTCCACAGATGTCTCAAGCCTTGGAATTTTCGGTTGAGTTGGGTTTTTTTTGTTTGCTTATTTGCTTTTTAAAACATAGAAGACAACAGGTCCCTACCAGGGAAGCCGTCGATTCCCTCCTCCAGCCCAGGCAGCGCCTTGAGGGGTGGCTGTTGCTGATCCCAAAGCACCCGCTGCTCTGGGGGGGCCAATGTTCATTCTTTCCTGAGCTCTGGGGTGCCGGTGGCATTTGATTTTACTCAGTTCTTTTTGGTCTTGGGGGTGTCGTACTTCCTCTTGCTCGAGTACCACAGCAGCAGCGGGATCCCGATGGAGGGCAGGGTCATCACACCAAATGCTGCCCAGTCCAGCTAGAAAGAGAAATCGTTAGAAAGAAGTCAAACCAAGCCACGTTCAGGTGAGTCTTATCTTCAGGTCTTCTACTCTGAAAGCTTTTGGCTCAAATCCCACAGGGCCAGCTCCTCCAGAGAGCTAAGTGGGATGAAAACTCTGTTTTTTCTGGGATACGGATTAACTGGAATCCGTGTTGGAGTTCTCCAGGTGACAGTAGCGCAAACCAAACCCCGCAGCTGTAGCGCAAACTGGGAGAGACCCGCTGTGCTGGGCTGCACGGTCGCTGCGGTGCAATCTCAACTACCAGCTGAAAGGTACTTACGAAGTGCGGGGAGAACCTCCTGTCAAACTCCCGCTGCGCCAAGATTCCTCCCTGCCCGGGAGCGCTAGTGAAACCAACCTGAAAAAGGCAGGGAAAAAGATACTACTATTTTTTTGCCACTTTTTCTTCTTGCAACAGAGCCTGTGTGGTGTAAGAGCACAGGGACACACATCCTTTCCAATATCTGAAGGGAACCTACAGGAGAGCTGCCTTGGAGGACTCTTTGTCAGGAAGTGTAGTGACAGGACAAGGGGTAATGGTTTTAAACTGGAAGAGGGGAGATTTAGATTAGATACCAGAAAGAAATTCTTTACTGTGAGGGTGGGTAGTGAAGCACTGGAACAGGTTGCCCAGGGAAGCTGTGGCTGCCCCATCCCTGGAGGGGTTCAAGGTCAGGTTGGAGGGGGCTTGGAGCAACCTGGGCTGGTGGGAGGTGGCCCTGCCCAGGACAGGAGGGTTGGAACTCGATGGTCTTTTAAGGTTGCTTCCAACCCAAGCCACTCTATGATTCTAAGTACTAAACAGCAGGACCAAGAGGGCTATTTATAGGGGAGGAATTTTTTCCAGCAAATGCTCTTCCTCCTCAGAAAACTAGGTTTGATCCCAGGGTGGTAGGTTGTCATGAAGGTTTTACAAGACTGGTGTAAATTTTGTGGTAATTGTAGCTATAATTGCTTGCATCAAAACCTTATGAGAAGATGTTTGCTTTTACAGTGCTAAATAATTAGACAAAGAAATCATTGTCGCCTTTCTGGTGCATGTTGAAATAACATCCCAAAATTTTGAGCTGAGATGTGGGGCAGAACAACTTTGATGTGAGGGTGGTGAGAGCCTGGCCCAGGTTGCCCCGAGAAGCTGTGGCTGCCCCATCCCTGGAGGGGTTCAAGGCCAGGTTGGAGGGGGCTTGGAGCAACCTGGGCTGGTGGGAGGTGGCCCTGCCCAGGGCAAGGGGGGTTGGAGCTCAATGATCTTTAAGGTCCCTCCCAACTCTAACCATTCTATGATTCTATGATCACCCCCTAACAAAGCAGCTCGAAGAACAGAGTCGGGTGTATCTGCTGGTGATTTTGGGGCAAGATTCTTATAAATAGTTAACTCACCACAACCTGCCCGCCCTCCTGTGCCAGGTATGTGATGGTGGCAGAGGTGAAGTTGAAGTAACCGGCTTTGAGAGGCCGCAGGACCACAGTGTGGGACACATTACTCGCTCTGAGAGCCGGGAGTTAAGGAAAATAGTTGGCATTTCATCAAAGAAAGAAAAGCCAGGAGAAAGAAGAGCCTCAACCCAGGTGGAAAAGTCAGTTCTGCTGCCGAGTCCTCTGTGGTCACAGACGTCCAGCCCCATCCCAGGCTGATCCAGCTCCCGCCCAGGTGGACAAAGGGATCCAGCCCTGCTTGCGAGAAACCTTTTTTACACCACATCTTGGAGGGGAACAGAGGTTTGTGTTTAATCCCCTGCCCAGGGCCTGTCAGGCTGGAATTCCAGCGACAAGGAACTAAGGGAGGGCAGCTACAGGATGCCAAGGGGTAAGGAGGAGCATTGGGAGACATTTCGAAACATGAAAAGATACGGAGCAATCCTGTCCCACTTGACGTTGAGCATCCCAGAGACGATGCCAAAGTCTTCGGGGGGGAAAGAATCATCCGACAGCTCCACATCTAAAGCAGCACTAAACGCAACAAAGAGAGGGATGAAAAGAGAATCTTAGACTTGGCATTCTGCTCACGGGGGACTGCACCAAAGAGGGGCGACAGTTCAATAGCTGGAACAACTGATTTTTGAAACAGAAAAATCATCAAGAGAAGATTTGGGGGAGAGTCAAGCTGTATTACAGGGAGACTGCAGAAAGAGGACAGCAAAGGCAAGAGAAACTGCAAAAAAGACAGGAAACCATGTGTGAAAAAAGAGCTCACAAAGCCAAGAAAGCGAGGTGCGTGAAAGGGGAGCAGAGACACAGAAGGAACCACACCACACTGTGCCAACAGCTGGAGCAGCCACGAGGTGAAAGCAGGAAAGAGGGAAAGCAGGGACAACGGAATAGGAAGAAAAAGGCAAACTGCAGGGTCAGACCTTCAGGCAGCAGTGGGAAGCTCAGAGATGGAGGGAGCAAAGGTAAAAGCACGTCAGGGAGCGTAGAAATAGCTTCATACCCCACGGACACACACATGTAACATTTGAATTCACAGCCGGGACGTGGCTTACCTGGAGCCGACATTGTAGATGTTGTACTGCAAGGTCAAGTCCTTGCCCTCCACCGCATATCTGTTTAACAGGGACTTGGAGGCCAGGAGCCTGGCACCCTCCTCACAGCGGGCCACGGAAAACAGGGCAAACGCGGCAAGAATCAGGAGCTTCATCTAGAAGGAGCAGAGAACGGAGTGTCATTGAGGATTTAAATGCAAAAAGAACAGGAACAGGACAACTACACAAGACCGTTTGTGGATTCATGCGTTGTGAGACATGAACAGCTGGACAATTCAGTGTTGATAAAGGATTTTCACAACCTGGCAGAAAGCTGCCCTGGCTCCACACAAGTCTGTGGTTCCCCTGAGACACCCGTGCAGTTCCATGCAGGGAGGTAAGCAGTGGCCCAGCACCGTCCCAGACCAGAGGAGTGGAGAAAAGTGGTTTTCTCCCTTTTCAAAGCCCCAGCAGCTACTGCTCCCCGTTATCACACCTCAGTAACCGGCAAAAGTCTTCATCAGCCTCTTCTAGTAACTTTCAGAGCAAAAGCTTTGGCAATTAGTGGTTTCACCAGTTTTAGCAATTAACAGTTAATTCTTACACAGAGTTAGTTCTCCCCCCCATCAACTTCTCTGTTCTTCCCACAAAGTACTAACTCCTCATTTCCAACATTTGTTGTTCTTTCCCATTTCCAGCCACTGAGGAACCACCAACTCCCTCCAGCGGCCTCTCGGTCCCCAGAATCCCTGCTTCAGGCCACGTGTCCCAGTTTCCCTCAGCCCGGCATCCCTGGAGCTGCCCTGCTGAGAGGCCGCATGGCCTGTTACAGGTGCAGCCCATCACGAAACTTGTTAAAGCTTTTAAATGCAAAACCTGTTCCTGTGTCAGAGTCTGACTCTGTGCCAGGGGATGCTTCCTTCCCCTCCAGTCCTCACACCACCATTTCCACCCTGGGCTGCTCCCACAGCATCCCGGGCTGGAAGGGACCTCTGGAGAGCACCCAGCCCCACCCCCGGCCCAAGCAGGGTCACCCACAGCAGGTCCCACAAGATCAAATCCAGGCGGGTTTGGAATCTCTCCGAAGAAGGAGACCCCACACCTTCCCTGAGCAGCCTCTTCCAGGGCTCTGCCACCCTCACAGTCATTTCCCGTGGCCCAGTTTGTCCCCGTTGTCCCTTGTCCTGTCCCCGGGCACCACTGGGAAGAGCCTGGCCTCGTCCTCTTGCCCCCCCCCCCCCTTCAGCTCTTGCTCAGCATCGATGGGATCCCCTCTCAGTCTGCTCTGCTCCAGCCGAACAGCCCCAGGGCTCCCTCCACATCCCCACAGCCACGGCGGAGATCGGAGATGCCCCTCAGCAAAGCGCCGCCCGCGGGAGGGAGGCCCGGCCGCCAGCGCTCCCGCAGCGCCGCCCGCTCCCTCTCGTCTCCTCAGCGGCCCCCGCAGACCCTGCCCGGGCTCCCTCCACCGCAAACCGGGAGACGCGCCTCCCCTCACTTCACCGATCCTCCCCGGGGAGCCCCAGCCCCACGACTGTCTCGGTCCCGGCCCCTCACCGTGCCGGCCCCGCGGCGCCCAGCGGAAGGCAGAGTCAGCGCAGAGGCAGCGGAAGCACCTCAGGCCGCAAGATGGCGCCTGGGCGGTGCCCCGGGGCACGCTGGGAAGTGTAGTCTGTTTGGGGGTCGGACTCCGCGCATGCGCAGAGCGCGCCGCCACCGCCTGCCCTGGGGCTGCCCCCCGCGGCGGAGGGTTCAACCCCCTTTCTGCAAAACACCGGCTTTTAGCACAAAAATACCGGTTATAAACACTCCGGGGGAGAAGGTAGGGCGCTGCCACCTACACCCCGCCCTGCCCCACAGCCCCAGGGGAGAATCCTCTTGAGGGATATTAGTTGTTCACTGCAAGTAAGTAGGTTTTAATTAGAAAAAACTAATTGGCATGATCTGTGCTGTTTGCCTGCCTTCACTCGGCAGGAGCAGCGGGATCTGATGAAGCCTTGAGGCCGCAATAGAGTTATTTTTCTTAGTAATTCCCCAGCTGGTGCAGGGCTGGGTTTGTTGTTTTAATATGGGAGAAATGTTGATACCACTCACGGAATCGGGGAATTGTGAGAGTTGGAAGGGACCTCCAGAGATCATCAGGTCCCACTCCCCGGCCAAAGCAGGGCTGCCCAGAGCACAGCACTCAGGAGCATCCAGGGGGGGCTTGAAGATCTCCAGAGAAGGGGACTCCACNCCTCCATCATCTTTGTTGCCCTACGCTGGACTCTCTCCAGCAGTCCCCTGTTTCTCTGGAACTGGGGAACCCAGAACTGGACGCAGGATTCCAGTTGTGGCCTCCCCAGTGCAGAGCAGAGGGGGAGAATGACCTCCCTCCACCTCCTGGCCACACTCTTCCCTACGCAGCCCAGGATCCCATTGGCCTCTTGGCCACCAGGGCCCATTGCTGGCTCCTGGAGAGTTTACTGGCCACCAGGATCCCCAGATCCTTCTCCTCAGCAGTGCTTTCCAGCAGGACCATCTCTAACCTCTACTGGTGCCTGGGGTTCTTCCTCCCCAGGTGCAAGACCCTACACTTGCCCTTGTTGAACCTCATGAGGTTCTTCTCTGCCCAGCTCTCCAGTCTGTCCAGGTCTCTCTGGATGGCAGCACAGCCCTCTGGAGGGTCGGCCAGCCCTCCCAGTTTGGTACCATCAGTGAAGTTGCTGAGGGGACACTCTGTGTCATTGATGAATACATTGAACAGGACTGGGCCGAGTATTGACCCCTGGGAGACACCACTGGTCACAGGCCTCCAACTCGACCCAGCTCCATTAATTACAACTCTCTGAGTTCTGTCACACGGCCAGTTCTCTGATGTTTTGGTAGGGTTTTTCCCAAGTCTGGGACTCTTCAATTTCCCATGTTCTGCCAGCGAGGGCAGGTGCACGGGAGTGTAAAATGGGCGATAAGAGGGCTCCAGCCCCCAGCTGAAGCTGCAAATCAAGAAGGTAAGAGCCTCCCTGGACACAAGAAAAGAACCTATTTTGATGTTAGAAGACCCCAGGCCAAAAATTCCAGACTAAAAGACACCTGAGGGGCGGGTGTGTGGACCACAAGGATATCATTGCCCAGGGATTCCTTTGTTCAGGGTCCCTCTTTGGAGGCACCCAGCCCAGGCTGTCCTTGCTGCTGTACCTTCCAATTACATTAATTATTTTATAAAATCTGATGCCTGAGACTCTGCTGTGGGAAAGCGAGGGTCAAGCCTGAACGAGGAGGAAGCGCCCGACAGAATGAGTGTGTGTCTGTACACACTCACCAGTGCACACACGGCAGGTGTTTACACCAGGACTCAGTCACCCCTTAGGCAGAAGGGGACGAGTGCCCCGGAGCTGTGATTTGGGTTTGCTGGGGGCTCTCTCTTTGGGACAGAAGATGACAAAGCTGCCAAGCAAGGACGGAACGTGGGAAGCCAGAAGGCGGCCATACCTCCCCTCCTCCGACTGCTGCTCACGGCGCCCTCCATCTCTTCTTGAGGTCGGGGTGATTCTCCTCTTGTCTTCTTCTTGAAGAGCTCTGGGGGGGATAAGAGGTGTCCCCTCCCACTTTGCTTCAGTTAGTGAGGAGCACGTAGAGCAGAAGCCCCATGACCACCATGGCTCGGAGGAGCACCTCGAGGAGGAGCAGCACCTCGAGGAGCAGTAGCAGGCACAGGAGGAAGATGGCCAGCAGCTCTGCCCAGCTCACCAGCCCTGCCAACTGCATAGAGGCTCCGTGGAGTGATGGGGGAGAAGAGGATGAGAGCAGGAAGAAGAATCTGGGTTAAATTCCTCAAACATCAGGTGGGATGCCTCTCCAAGTGCACAGAGGCCAAAACTATAGAATCATAGAATCATTTAGGTTGGAAAATACCCTTGGGATCATCAAGTCCAACCATCAACCCTACTCTACAAAGTTCTCCCCTACACCATATCCCCCAACACCACATCTAAACGACTCTTAAACACATCCAAGGGTGGTGACTCAACCACCTCCCTGGGCAGCCTCTTCCAATGCCTGACTACTCTCTGTGAAAAACTCTTTCCTAATGTTCAGTTTAAACCTACCCTGTTGAAGCTAGAAGCCTCTTCTATCACTAATTACCTGGGAGAAGAGACCAGCACCAATCTCTCTACAATGTCCTTTCAAGTAGTTGTACAGAGTGATGTCTCCCCTCAGCCTCCTCTTCCTCAAACTAAACAGTCCCAACTCCAATACCTTCATGTATAGGGGTGCTGTGCTTAACTAACCCCGCAGCAGAGAGGCTCCACCCATCTGTTTCCAGCAGATTAGGAAAAGTCCTGACCTCCCTGTTGCAAAACCAGTAACAAAACAGAAAGGCACTGGGCACCACGCTTAGCGCTGGAGGAAGCCTGGAGGGGTCACCTCTTCCCGTGTGTCTCAGGCAGTTCCCTGCAGAACCCTGGGGGGAGGAGGGCCCCATACTGATACCTAAGGCAGATTTTATGTAGTTTATAAATGGTTAAACTGTAGAGAATCTTCTTTTAGAAAAGAAATGTACCTATTTTAGTAACAACCCCAAATGGTTTCGAGGACTTAGTAAGATAAGAAAGGATGTCTGTGGCCCTGAGAACACGGTGACCTAAGAGAGGGATGCAATAAATATGGACATTGTCTGACCAACAGGCGGTAGCGGGGAGATCATTAGTTTTAATGAGCAATTACGCAGTTTGAATGTTTTGCCAACATGAAAAGTGGGCCAAAGGACAGGTGAAGAAGATGAAGATTGAGGAAGAAATGACCCTCGGTCAAAAAGAGGACCACTAGAAGGCACAACTACGAATGCTCTGAAGCTTATTATAATATGTAAATGAATTATCAGAAATGTAATGCATATGCTAATATTTTCTTGGAATTACATTGAATATGTATACCTGTTGTGTATAAACTTAATTAGACAACAGTGTTCGGTGTGCACAACAGGAGGAGCGATCCCCCGTGCACCTGGTGCTGCAACAAAGAATGCCTGCTTTCTGAACTTTAAATTGAGTCTTAGAAAGTTTTATCTCCCGGTTTGCGGGAACAGACCCACACCCCAGAGCTCCTCTTCCTCCTCACACACACCAGTGAACGGCCCGTGAATCCACCGCTCCAGGGCTCCAGCCCCTGGCTCTATGCACCACCTCATACTTGTTCTTTTATTGAAGTTCTCCATTCCCAGTCTTTGCCATCAGCTCCCCACACACTCATTCTTCTCTTTCCGGGCTGAACCAGGCAGAGCTTATCCAAGCTGGAGACTCTGGAAACCATTGCAGACCTTAAATCAGTGTCAGCAACCAGTCACGGAGGCAGTGAAACCATGGGATGGGCTTCTCTCCCACAGCATCCCAGACTGGTGGTGGGACTAGAAGGGACTTCTGCAGATCATCCAGTCCCACCCCCTGCCCAAGCAGGGTCACCCAGAGCAGGTCCCACAGGATCAAATCCACGCGGGTTTGGAAGCTCGCCGGAGAAGGAGACCCCACACCCTCTCTGGGCAGCCTCTTCCAGGGCTCTGCCACCCTCACAGTCATTTCCCGTGTCCCAGTTTGTGCCCGTTGTCCCTTGTCCTATCCCCGGGCACCACTGGGAAGAGCCTGGCCCCATCCTCTTGCCCCCTCCCTGCCCTTCAGCTCTTGCTCAGCATCGATGGGATCCCCTCTCAGTCTGCTCTGCTCCAGCTGAACAGCCCCAGGTCCCTCAGCCTTTCCTCAGCACAGAGATGCTCCAGGCTCCTCATCATCCTCGCAGCCTCCGCTGGACTCTCTCCAGCAGTTCCCTGTCCTTCTGGAACTGGGGGACCCAGAACTGGTCCCAGTGCTCCAGCTGTGGCCTCCCCAGGGCAGAGCAGAGGGGGAGGATGACCTCCACACCCCAGCAGGTTTTGCTGCAATGCCAGGATTGAGTAGGACCCCATCACTCAAACACTGAGAAAACACCTGTCCTTGGCCTTGGAAGCTTTGAGCTATTGACATTGAGCTATTGGGCTGCATCAAAAGAAGTGTTGCTGGCAGATCACAGAGGTCATTCTGCCACATTACTCTGCTCTGGTGAGACCCCACCTGGAGCGCTGTGTGCAGGTCTGGAGCTCTCAATAGAGGAAGGATATGGACTTGATGGAGCGGGTCCAGAGGAGGGCCCCTAAACTGCTCAGGGGGTTGGAGCCCCTCTGCTACGAGGACAGGCTGAGGGAGCTGGGGTTGTTCAGCCTGGAGAAGAGGAGGCTCTGGGGAGACCTAATAGCGGCCTTCCAGTACCTGAGGGGGCTACAGGAGAGATGGGGAGAGTCTGTTTCCAAAGGCCTGCAGTGACAGGACGAGGGGCAATGGCTTTAAGCTGGAGGGGAGCAGATTTAGATTGGAGATGAGGAGAAAGTTCTTTACTGTGAGGGTGGTGGAGCACTGGAACAGGTTGCCCAGGGAGGCGGTTGAGGCCCCATCCCTGGAGATACTCAAGGTGAGGCTCGACGAGGCCCTGGGCAACCTGGTCTAGTTGGGGGTGTCCCTGCTGACTGTGGGGAGGTGGGACGAGATGGCCTTTGGAGGTCCCTTCCGGCCTGGACGATCCTATGATTCCATTCTATGACAAAGAAGAGGCTTAAACTTCTCTGCAAAGCACCTTCCTCAAGCAGCAGTTGGCTACTGGGGGTTAATGCACCCAACCTCCTTCTCTGTGTTTTTCTTACTGGTTAATGTGAGCTGGGAGAAAGCAGGTAACTCTCAGAGAGGAAGATGAAGCCTTATTATTTGTTTTTATAGAATCACAGACTGGTTTGGGTGGGAAGGAACCTTAAAACTCATCCAGTCCCCCCCTGCCCTGGGCAGGGCCACCTCCCACCAGCCCAGGTTGCTCCAAGCCCCCTCCAACCTGCCCTTGAACCCCTCCAGGGCTGGGGCAGCCACAGCTTCTCTGGGCAACCTGGGCCAGGCTCTCACCACCCTCAAATAAAGAAGTTCTTCCCAATATCTAACCTCAATCTCTCCTTTTTCAGCTCAAAACTCTTCCCCCTCGTCCCATCGCTCCCCTCCCTGATCAAGAGTCCCCCCCCAGCTTTCCTGGAGCCCCTTGAGGGACTGGAAGGGGCTCCAAGGTCTCCCCGGAGCCTTCTCTTCTCCAGGCTGAACCGCCCCCTCTCTCTCAGCCCGTCTTTCCCCATATTTAACACTGAAGAACCGGGCGGGCCTGACCAACCCTCCAGACACGGCTGCTGCGGGGATGCCTGAGGCTACAGGCCGAGGAGCCCCGCTCTGAGGGGACACCAGAGCCCCCGTGGCACCTGGAAGGTCCCGGATCCCCCCAGACAGCCCCGTTCCAGCCTCTGGGCCGCCTCGGGGGCGGCGGTACCGCGGTGAGGAGGAGCCTCGGCCGACACCTCGGGAACTACCGCTCCCAGCGTGCCTGGCGGCAGAGCGCCGCTCCCATGGTGCACCGCGGCGCGGGCGAGACCACAGAGCTGACGGGAAGGGGGGGGCGTTATTAACAGCTTCCCTTCCAAACACCGTTCTCAGAGACCCCGATCTGCCTCTTAGCTCGCCTGTGAAGACAGTGAATCCAGCTTCGGTATTTCCAGTTGCAACGGGGAGCGCGGCAGGAGAGTGCCCCTCCGACCCCTTTGCCCATGTGCGATGCTTCCCCCCCGCATCCTCCATGGGCCCAGCGCCGGCAGTCTGCGCATGCGCAGTCCCAACGCGCCGCGGCCCCATGCGCTGGGACCGCTGCTTCTCACCCGAACTTGCTGTGAGCGCCGAGCAGGAGGAGGAGGCGGAGTAACGCCTACTATTGGACGCCGGGCCGGCGAGTCGGGTCGGGATTGGTGGTTGCCGGGGGGGAGGCGGGGTAGGGTGTCGCGCAGCGTGAGGCGGCAGTTCTGGGAGTGGCCGCCCCACGCTCTCCGGCTCCAGAAGGTTCCGCGCTCCCGCCGCCGCCGCGATGATGGGCCCGCGCCCCGTCCTCGTCCTCAGTGAGTGTCGCCGCCGCCTGGCTTGGCCTCTTGAGGCGGGGGGGGGGGCGCTCCCGGGGCTGGGAGAGCGAGGGGAAGGGTCCCTCTTCCCTTCTGGCCTTCCCCGCCGCCATGTTGGTTCCCCTCCCTCACAGACCCCCGGGCCGGGCCGGGGTCCCCCCTCTTCTCCGGAGGGTTCCGCGGGGCCCCGGTGCGCCCCGAGCAGCTCTCCCTTCGCCGCCTTTTCTCGGTGTTCCCAGGCTCTCTCCCCTCAGCCGTGGCGGGCTGTGTTCCCCCGCGGCCCCGCTCCGCGCCCAGCGCAGGCGGTCCCGGGACAGCGGAGCCCCCACTCCTCCTTAAGCCTCTCCCCGCCGCTCCCGGCTGGTTTCTCCTCAGGCTTTTTCCAGCGCCGTGCTTTGTCCGGTCCCGTTTGCACCCCTTGTGCTTCGTGCTTCTCTCGCCGCCCTCCAATGCGAGGCGTTCCCAGGGGTCTTCTCTCTGCTTGGCTTTGTCCTTCTCCTCTCTTCGCTTGGAGCCCGGGGCCCCTCTGCTGAAGGCCTGCGGGCCTTGTTCCTGCTGCTGCTTTTACTGGTGCTTTCTTTTGTTCTGTTTTATAAGTCTATACGCGTGAGCATCCATCCCTGAGGTAAATCAGTGCTCATCCAGTCTGGGCTCACAATAAAAGCAAAGCAGCACCAAGCCTAGAGGGTCTTTGGGGCAGACCCTTTTGACAGGTAGTCCCCAAAGGCGGTTGTGGGCCCGTGGGGCTGCAGTGGCCGCTCACCTCCATGTGCCAGAGGCCGAGTGACCCCAGTCGTAGAATCACTGAGGCTCGGAGGGACCTTTCAGATCATGGAGTCCAACCATCAACCCAACCCTGCCCAAACCCCCACTGACCCATGGCCCTCAGCACCACGTCTGCCCGGCTTTTAAATCCCTCCAGGGACGGCGACTCCCCCACTGCCCTGGGCAGCCTCTTCCAGTGTCTGACAACCCTTTGGGTGAAGAAATTTTTCCCAATATCCATCCTAAACCTCCCCTTGGGCAGGTTGAGGCCATTCCCTCTTGTCCCATTGACTGTTCCTTGGGAGAAGAGACTGATCCCCCCCCTCACTAATTTTAAACGAGTGTTTAACTTACTGTTTGTGAGAATCTGTAAATTTTTTTTTGACTGAAAACTGCAGTGCAGCAATTCCTAGGCTTTGTGAGATGGTGCAGATTCTAGTGAGAGATGGCTGTTTGCTTTTTTTGGGGCAATGGGTTACATTTCAGGGTTGCAAAGGTGGTTTTTTTTTCTCAGTTGTATTGTGATGCTTAATAGGAATTCTGTTGTAATAAAGAACGTTTTCACTGACGTTCTTCTACAAATATCCCTTCCTGTAGTGGCTGTGGTATTTATATTGTAAACTTAATTTAGAACTGGTCATGTATCAAGTGTGTGTGACCGAGAGGGTGTCTTTGATGCACTGTTTCAGGCTTGGGTTTCTTAGTAACATCAGATGAAATTTATATTTGTGCTTTAATATTTTGTGGTTTTTTCTTTGTCCTTTAGGTCAGAATGTGAAACGTGAGTCTGGAAGAAAAGTCCAGACTGGAAACATCACTGCTGCTAAGGTACGATCTTCTCATGTCAGGTTGTTTTGAGTCTTTTTTTTTTTTTTATGATGCCTATTCGTGCATATATATACACACGTATTTATATATTTAAGGGGGAAAATTGGATTTGAAACATGTTTTCTCTAGTCTGGGTGAATCCAGAGTGGAAGAAGCAGAGAACATGAATTTTCAGTGTTAAAATAATAGGTGCAATGTAACTGAACCTGGAGGGGTTTAACCCTCGAAAACCTCCTCCTCTGCAAAATCTGAGCGTGTGTAAGCTTTGACATCTGATGTAGTTAACTCAGTGTGGTGCCGGTGCTTTTACCATCCCTCAGTTCTCATTCCCACACAATTCTTAACTTCTGCTGCATCTGAGCAACTGTGGAGTCATTGGGTCACTTAAATTTTGCAGTGGCTGCTTGTTTTGTACAGACTATGGGTTTGTTAGACTTTTTGATGCCCTCCTGTATCGCCTGATTCCTTTTCTTCCTCCTAGACTATTGCTGACATTATCCGAACATGTTTGGGACCAAGAGCTATGATGAAGGTAAGATGTTTTCCTGCAAGTCCTGTGCTGCACGGTGACTGGAAGCACTGCACACGTTATGAGTCAGTGCAAATATTGCCTTTTTTTTTTAATTGCAGATGCTTTTGGACCCCATGGGTGGGATTGTGATGACCAACGACGGCAACGCTATTCTTAGAGAAGTACGTTTCTCCTTAATGATTGTATCGCTTAACGTGTGAGTTGGAATCCTGCAGGATACCATTACGTTGCTGCCAGTGGAACTATGGTATTTCATCTTGTGTCTCAAGAGCCGGCAGAGAGGTGATTCTACCCCTCTGCTCTGCTCTCGTGAGACAGCACCTGCAGTACTGTGTCCAGCTTTGGAGTCCTCAACACAGGAAGGACATGGAGCTGTTGGAGTGGGTCCAGAGGGGCCCCGGGGATGCTGGGAGGGCTGGAGCCCCTCTGCTTGGAGGGGGGGCTGAGAGAGTTGGGGAGTTCAGCTTGGAGAAGAGAAGGCTCCGGGGAGGCCTTGGAGCCCCTTCCAGTCCCTCAAGGGGCTCCAGGAAAGCTGGGGGGGAATCTTGATGAGGGAGGGGAGCAATGGGAGGAGGGGGAAGGGTTTGAATCTGAAAGAGGGGAGATGGAGCTGAGATGTGGGGCAGAAGTTCTTTGCTGTGAGGGTGGTGAGAGCCTGGCCCAGGTTGCCCCGAGAAGCTGTGGCTGCCCCATCCCTGGAGGGGTTCAAGGGCAGGTTGGAGGGGGCTTGGAGCAACCTGGGCTGGTGGGAGATGGCCCTGCCCAGGGCAGGAGGGTTGGAACTCGATGGTCTTTTAAGGTTGCTTCCAACCCAAGCCACTCTATGATTCTAAGTACTAAACAGCAGGACCAAGAGGGCTATTTATCGGGGAGGAATTTTTTCCAGCAAATGCTCTTCCTCCTCAGAAAACTAGGTTTGATCCCAGGGTGGTAGGTTGTCATGAAGGTTTTACAAGACTGGTGTAAATTTTGTGGTAATTGTAGCTATAATTGCTTGCATCAAAATCTTATGAGAAGATGTTTGCTTTTACAATACCAAATAGACAAAGAAATCATTGCTGTCTTTTTGGTGCAAGTGCTGTTGAAATAATATCCCAAAAATCATAATGAGTGAAAAACTGTTGGAGACGCAATATTGGGAAATACCAGGGCTTATTTTTGGTCCCAAAAAGTAAGAAATATCTTTGCTATAGTTGGGCAGAACACCTTTGACTACTTAAAAGTTGTGGTATTTGTTCCATTGAGCAATACTAGAAGTTTCAGCATTAGAATTCGGGAACAAAACTGTACCCTTTGCTCCTGTACAGATTCAAGTCCAGCATCCAGCTGCAAAATCAATGATTGAGATCAGCCGCACTCAGGATGAAGAAGTTGGAGATGGGACCACATCTGTAATTATCCTGGGTAAGGAGGGTGAATTAGACATGCTGTTTTCTAAAGGGTTAAGGCTGAAGTTTGCCCTTTTTGCTCATCAGGGCCCAGTAAACCTTAATGAGACAGATATTCGTTAATTACCAACACTAAAATTGATCCTTTTGTAATTTTTTGAGCATTGAAGAGGATGCTGGGTTCATTAGACCCTTAGTGATCAGTTCCATGCTTTGGAAAGTTGTGTTCTTTCCCTTGAGATAAGCAGAATCAAGTCTAAAGGAAGGTATAGATGACGTTAGAGCTCTCTGTGTGGAGAGCAGATACTTTTGTGTGGTGTGGTGTTCTCCTGTCTTGACTGTTGATTGTAATCTGGGGAATTTTGATGGTTTTTGGGTTTTTCTTTTAGCGGGGGAGATGCTGTCCGTTGCCGAGCACTTCCTGGAGCAGCAGATGCACCCGACTGTGATCATCGGGGCTTATCGTAAGGCGCTGGATGACATGATCAGTATTCTAAAGAAAATTGGGTAAGTGGGGGCTGGTGGGAGTCGGAGGGAAGGGATGTGGGGTTTCTGTACTGCTTTAACATGACTCCCTGAAGGATCATCTTCATATTTAATTTTTAAGTTATAAAAAATAACTTAATACAGAATCATTGAGTTGTCTAGGTTGGAAGGGAACTTTAAGATCATTTAGTTCAACCATCAACCTAACTCTGATAAAAAAACCAACCAACCAAAACCCAAACACAAAACCCCCCCCATCACTAACCCATGTCTCTAAGCACTATGTCAACCCGTCTTTTGAACACCTCCAGGGAGGTGCCTCAACCACTTCCCTGAGCAGCCTCCTCCAATTCTTAATAACCCTTTCCCTGTAAAAATTGTTCCTGATCTCCAATCTGAACCTCCCCTGGTGCAACTTGAGGCCATTTCCTTTTGTCCCATCGCCTGTTCCTTGGGAGAAGAGACCAACCCCCCTGGCTACACCCTCCTTTCAGGGGGTTGTAGAGAGGAGAAGGTCTCCCCTCAGCCTCCTTCTCTCCAGGCTGAACACCCCCAGCTCCCTTAGCTGCTCCTCATAAGACTTACTCTCCAGACCCTTCACCAGCTCCATTGCCCTTCTCTGGACCCGCTCCAGCCCCTCAATGTCTTTTTTTGTGGGAAGGGGCCCAAAACTGGACACAGCACTTGTGGTGGGGCCTCACCAGTGCCAAGTATGGGGGGACAATCGCCTCCCGAGTCCTCCTCGCCACAGGCCAGGATGCTGCTGTCCTTCTTGGCCACCTGGGCACACTGCTGGCTCCTGTTCAGCCCACAGTCGACCGACACCCCCAGGTCCTTTTCTGCCAGGCAGCTCCAGCCACTCTGCCCCAGCCTGGAGCCCTGCAGGGGGTTGGTGTGACCCAAGGGCAGGACCCGGCACTTGGCCTTGTTGAACCTCATCCCATTGGCCTTGGCCCATCCATCCAGCCCGTCCAGATCCCTCTGCAAAGCCTTTCTACCCTCCAGCAGGTCAACACTCCCACCCAACTTGGTGTCATCTGCAAACTTACTGAGGGTGCACTCGATCCCCTCGTCCAGATCATTGATAAAGATGTTAAAGAGAACGGGTCCCAGTACCGAGCCCTGTGGAACACCACTCGTGACTGGCCACCAACTGGATTTAACTCCATTCACCACCACCCTCTGGGCCCAACCCTCCAGCCAGTTTTTAACCTAGTGGAGTCCTCCCATCCAAGCCATGGGCAGCCAGTTTCTCCAGGAGGATACTCTGGGAGACTGTCAAAAAATGTAATTGGAGAGGGAGACTCGATGGGATTTTGAACAGGCTGTAGCCTGGAGTAACACTCAGTTTGGTTTTCCCTCTGTGGCAGCACTCCAGTGGACGTGAACAACAAAGAGATGATGCTTAAAATAATAAAGAGTGCTATAAACACCAAGGCAATAAACCGCTGGTCTGACCTGGCCTGTAACATCGCTCTTGACGCTGTTAAAACTGTGGAGTTTGAAGAAAACGGCAGAAAGGAAATAGATATTAAAAAATACGCAAAAGTAGAAAAGGTGAGTGCGTCCTGAACCGTTCATTATCTGTGTGCCCCTTTCTCATTCTGATCTACCTGTTCCAGGAAGGGGGTGGGAATTCCCTGCTGTTGATCTGCAGTCCCCAAACATAACCCTTGAAGATGCTTTAGTCAGTGCTAGTGGCCTTGCTGGTTTGCAGTAAAACCAGGGGCAGTTTTTTCAACTCTCTTAGAATATTTGTCAGATCATTTAAGTTGTTTCAGTTACCATCTTCCAACTACGTGTTGTGAGGCAATAGGATGTGAGCAGTTTATCAAGTTCTTCCATTGTTTCCCACTTCTAAGTCAGCGTCTTCTGCAAATGAACTCAGGTTGTCACCTGGATGCATTGTGGTTCCTTGGGAGAGTTTTCCCTTCTCAGGACCAGGGATGGATACTTTCAGGAGCACAAATATACGGGTTTTCCTAGAGTGGACTGATCTGCCTCATTTTCCCCCTTGCTTGTGTCTGTCAGATTCCAGGTGGTTTTAGTGAAGACTCGTGTGTGTTGCGTGGAATCATGGTGAATAAAGACGTAACTCATCCCAGGATGCGTCGCCTCATTAAGAATCCCCGCATCGTCCTTCTGGATTGTTCCCTGGAGTACAAGAAAGGAGAGAGCCAGGTACAGCGAGTCACAGAGTCACAGAATGATGGGTTGGAAGGGACCTCTGGAGATCATCTAGTCCAACTCCCTGCCAGAGCAGGTCCACCCAGAGCAGGCTGCACGGGATCGTGTCCAGGTGGAGTTTGAATGTCTCCAGAGAAGGAGATTCCACCATCTCTCTGGGCAGCCTCTTCCAGGGCTCTGCCACCCTCAAAGTAAAGAAGTTCCTCCTCATGTTGAGGTGGAACTTCTTATATTCAAGTTTCTGCCTGTTTCCTCTTGTCCTGTCCCTGGGCACCACTGGAAAAAGCCTGGCCCCATCCTCCTGACACCCACCCTTGAAATATTTATAGGTGTTGATCAGATCCCCCCTCAGCCTTCTCTTCTTTGGACTCAAAAGCCCCAAGTCCCTCAGCCTTTCCTCCCAAGAGAGATGCTCCAGGCCCCTCAGCATCCTCGTAGCCCTTTGCTGGACCCTCTCCAGCAGTTCCCTGACCTTCTGGAACTGGGGAGCCCAGAACTGGTCCCAGTGCTCCAGACGGGGCCTCCCCAGGGCAGAGCAGAGGGGGAGGGTGACCTCCCTCCACCTGCTGGTCACACTCTTCTTGATGCCCTGCAGGACCATTGGCCTTCTTGGCCACAGGGGCCCGTTGCTGGCTCCCGGGCATCCTGTTAGAGATGTCTTCTGAGGAGTCAAAGAAATATTTCTGCGTTTCAGTTAGCACTAATGTTAAACTGACACAGTGTCATGGTTTATTTAATTGTGTTCCTCACTGTGTAGTTGTCCTTAACTCTTTCTTCCCTGGACAATATCAGAGGAGTTAAGGTGGCTCAAGCCCAGGACTCAGTGATGGGTTGGGGGGGAACACGGCGAGGTACTGACCCCTCTTTCTGCGCAGACCGATATTGAAATAACACGGGAGGAAGACTTTGCCCGCATCCTGCAGATGGAGGAAGAGTACATCCAGCAGATCTGCGAGGACCTGATGAGAGTCAAACCGGACCTAGTCATCACAGAGAAAGGAATTTCTGGTAATAACATCTGGTCCTTCTTTGTGTTGAATTAATCTTAATAAGGTTTGTGCTGTGAACAAGCACAATGAGAAAAAACAAACGACAGTAAAACCCCACAAACCTGATTTTGACCCTGGTTTTGGTTTGTGTTTGAGCTTTCTAGCAAATAGTTCTGCAGTGCAGGCATTGAAGGGGTTCTTGAGGTTGTCTTCTGAATGTGAACATTTACAATAATATTTTGCTTTCCCGTATTTGGAAACAAACTGCAAGTCTAAGTGAGGCTGAGTGTAGCAAACCATGGAAAGCTGCGCTGGAATTGTGCCTTCGGCTTGGTTTAAGACGCTACATTTAGGTTTTTCTTTCCGTAGCCCTTTATAACTTCAAAAGCACACACAAAATTTGTTATTATGCCGCTGATTTACCAATAAAACTGCCCAAACCTGGTTTCAGACTTGGCCCAGCACTACCTGATGAGAGCAAACATCACTGCGATCCGCAGGGTGAGAAAGACGGACAACAACAGGATCGCCAGGTGAGCGCTGTCTCCTCCCAGGGCCGGTTCCTGCGGTCCGTGACACGAGTTTTTTCATTCTTATCTTGCCCTTTCTCCCCAGTTCTCTGTCCGCCTCTCACTGGAGTGTCATTTCTGTGCTAGGGCCTGCGGGGCTCGCATCGTGAGTCGCACGGACGAGCTGCGGGAGGAGGACGTGGGAACTGGAGCCAGGCTCTTTGAAGTTAAAAAAATAGGAGATGAGTATTTTGCCTTCATCACCGACTGCAAAGACCCCAAGGCTTGCACCATCATTCTGCGTGGAGCCAGCAAGGAGATCCTGGCAGTAAGTTGTGGCGCATTCAGCTTCCCCCTCCTGTCCTGGCCACCTCCTTGGTGTCACTAAGTCATCGCTTCCCTCTGAGCAATGGGGGGCAAATGAAGCGAACGTGAGTTTCCTCTGGGTTCTGGAGCCACAAAGAATTTCTCTTCTGGGCTGTGTGAAAGGCAGAATTTTGATTTAAAAATGAGAGAGAAGTGTCTCAGAACAGAAATACTTCATCACAGATGAAGTTTCTGACACACGCATTTCAGTATTTTTTGATCAAAACCAAAGAAAGCTCCGTTGCTGTTGACACTGCCCAGTGGGGGGGTTTTGTTTGGCCAGTGACGGGAGGGGCAAAAGTGCTTTAGATGAGGAAATGATCATTTTGTCCTACTGCCACTCAAGCTTCTTTGAAGAAGTGAGAAAATGTGTTGAAAATGTAACAGTGAAAATATTACACGTGATGCAGTACAGATGGGGTGTCTGCTGTCACGGGGAAGGAAAAAAAATGGTTCTGCTGATCTGCTGGAGGAAGGATTTGGATGGGAAGTTATTCAGATCCCTCTGCGTTAGTAAAGAGGGTCTTTGTGCTAAAAATGCAGGTTTCTTAGTTGCTTAAAGGCCTGATCTCTGGGGAATCAGTAAAATCGGAGGGATTTTAACGGGTCCAGTGGAGGTCGTGAAGATGCTGGGAGGGCTGGAGCCCCTCTGCTGTGAGGACAGGCTGAGAGAGTTGGAGAAGAGAAGGCTCCGGGGAGACCTTGGAGCCCCTTCCAGTCCCTCAAGGGGCTCCAGGAAAGCTGGGGGGGGACTCTGGATCAGGGAGGGGAGCGATGGGACGAGGGGGAAGGGTTTGAATCTGAAAGAGGGGAGATGGAGCTGAGATGTGGGGCAGAAGTTCTTTGGTGTGAGGGTGGTGAGAGCCTGGCCCAGGTTGCCCCGAGAAGCTGTGGCTGCCCCATCCCTGGAGGGGTTCAAGGGCAGGTTGGAGGGGGCTTGGAGCAACCTGGGCTGGTGGGAGGTGGCCCTGCCCAGGGCAGGGGGGAGCTGGGTGATCTTTAAAGTTCCTCCCCACCCAAACCCAAACCAGTCTGTGATTCTGTGTTTGTTGGGAGTTGTTCTTTATGTGTCCCTTGAGATGTTCTATGACTCTGTGCTGCAGAAGACCCGTGGGCAGAGCGTGGGCCGTGCTTCCTGCTGGCCGGGTGCTGCAGTTCCTGCGGCCACTAATTCCCTGCTTTTCTGCTGTTGCAGGAGGTGGAGCGCAACCTCCAGGACGCCATGCAGGTGTGTCGCAACGTCCTCATGGACCCACAGCTGGTGCCAGGCGGGGGGGCCACCGAAATGGCCGTTTCCCACGCGCTGACGGAGAAGTCCAAAGGCATGACGGGGGTGGAGCAGTGGCCGTACCGCGCGGTGGCCCAGGCGCTGGAGGTCATTCCCCGAACGCTGATCCAGAACTGTGGCGCCAGCACCATCCGTGTGCTCACCTCGCTCAGGGTAAGGCGAGGTCCTGGGGCTGCCTGGAGAGGGTCAGCCCCTTCCTGCCGTGTCCTGCTGGGGTGGGTTGAGGTGCCCACAGCAATTTAGTGTCCTTTAGACAATTATTCTCTCACCCCATGAGCCCTCCCCACCCGGGAAGGGGAATTGGGAAAAACAAAGAAACATAAAGGTTGAAATATAAACAGATTTAGTAGAATAAGACCAGATAATTAACATTAATAACACAAAAGAACCAGTATTGATCCCGATACCAGTATAAAACACACCAGGACTGTCCCAGCCCGTTCCCCCAGCAGAAGCCGTGCTCTCCCCGCAGGCTCAGTTTGGGTACCCAGGGGGTGCATTCTCCGGGTTTTTTTCTCCCTCCTGGTGACCTGTTTTTCCACTTCCAGGCAAAACACACCCAGGAAGGCAGCCAGACGTGGGGGGTGAACGGTGAGAGCGGAGCCTTGGTGGATATGAAGGAGCTGGGGATCTGGGAGCCTTTGGCAGTCAAACTGCAGACCTATAAAACGGCGGTGGAGGTGAGGGGGGGGACACACGGGGCTGCAGAGCCCCCCCTGGGGTCTCTCTGGGGAGAGGGGACGTCACTGGTCGCGCTGGGGTGTTTGTGGTGCGTGTGTGTGGCGATGAGGGAGGTGGGAGCCCCGGCTCAGGCCTTCGGGGGGGCTGGTTTTTGATCCCGTGGGTAAAATCTGTCACGTTCCATCGCGCCTCTCTCTGCGGAGTCACTCGGCCCACGAGGACGGGCTGGCCCAGAGCTGTCACCGAGAAATGTCCCAGTGACCGGCTGGGGTGCCATGAGTGTCCCCAGGAGCTCCTGCCTTTGGGGCTCCTCGGGGTGACCGTGCCTCAGCCACCCCCCCCCCCAGCTTAAAGCTCCCATTTTGAGTGTTGGCCACTGGTTTTGGATCCAAAGTGGCCGCTTGGAGGGAGTCTGTGTCCCTTCCTGGAAATAATCCATGTCCCCTTCTCCACGGGGCATCCCTGCTGGTGCAGAGCCACCGACCGCTCCCAGAATGGGCACCACATCTTTTCCGCTCCCCTGTGCTACAAGAATCGTTTAATTATTATTTAATCGTATTATTTAATTGGGGCAAGTGGTTCTTTGGTGTGAAAAAGGGGTAGATTGTGTTTTATCCTTTGTGCTGAGCTCCTGACTCAATCCGGCCACGGGTTTTCTCCCCCAGACCGCCGTTCTCCTGCTCCGCATCGATGACATCGTTTCGGGGCACAAAAAGAAGGGTGAGGAGCAGAACAAGCAGCCGCCGGCGCCGGAGCCGGCCCAGGAGTGAGAGGGGCCGTGGAGCCGCTGGGAGGAACTGGGCACCAGGACTGGGAGGAGTGGGACGGAGCCCCCCCAGGCCTGAGGCTGCACGGGGAGGGGGGGAAGGAGTTTGTCTGAAAAAAGCCCCCCACGAAGGCGGGGAGAGGGCGGTTGTGCCTCTGGGGGGAGATGCTGATGTTTAATTTAAGTCTCTGGGCTGTAACTTCCCCTTCCCTGTTCTGCCTCCACAATAAACCGCCTCATTTCAGTCTCCGTGTGTTTAATTGGGGGGGGGAGTGTGATGGAGGAGCCTCCCCCAGGGCCGGGCGAGGTCTATGCTGCGAGGAGCGACCCCCCCGCGGCCGCTGCCGCCGTCGTTTTAACCCCGCAAAAAATCTTTCGGAAGGGCAGCGGCTCCTTTAAGAGTTTCCCGCGCGGCGCCTTTAAGGGGGGGGGGGAGGGAGGTCTCAGCGGTCACGTGAGCGGGTGGGCTCCCAACATGGCGGCGACCAGCGCCTTCCTCCTCCTCCTGCTGCTGGCGGCGGCGGGCGGGCGGAGCGGCGGGCGGCAGGTGAGCGGGGGGCACCGGGGGAAGCCGCGGAGGGGCCGGGGCCCGCCCGCCCCCGGTGGAGCCGCTACCGGCGGGTAAAGGCCCTGGGTCCCGGGGGAGAGGGGTTTCCTCGGGTCTCCGCGACGAGCCCCCGGGGCTCGGAGGGGGAACCTGTCGCTGTGGGTCACCCGCCCCCGGGGCCACGGTCCTGCTGCCGCGCGTCCCGGTGTCGCCGTCCCTTCTCTCCCGGCCCGGGGCGAGGGGGAAGCGGCTCCTGCGCTGCCGGGAAGCTGTTGCGAAAGAGCCGGGACACAGCGCGGCGGGGGCTCCGGCACCGGGGCGGCTCCCGTCCCCTCGTCCCACCGGTTTCCTCAACTGGGACCAGTTCTGGGCCCCCCAGTTCCAGAAGGACAGGGAACTGCTGGAGAAGGTCCAGCGGAGGCCGCGAGGATGATGAGGGGCTGGAGCATCTCTGTGCTGAGGAAAGGCTGAGGGACCTGGGGCTGTTCAGCTGGAGAAGAGCAGACTGAGAGGGGATCCCATCGATGCTGAGCAAGAGCTGAAGGGGGGGGGAGGGGGGGGCAAGAGGACAAGCCCAGGCTCTTCTCAGTGGTGCCCGGGGACAGGACAAGGGACAACGGGCACAAACTGGGCCACGGGAAATGACCGTGAGGGTGGCAGAGCCCTGGAAGAGGCTGCCCAGAGAGGGTGTGGGGTCTCCTTCTCTGAAGAGATTCCAAACCCGCCTGGATTTGATCCTGTGGGACCTGCTCTGGGTGACCCTGCTTGGGCTGGGGGTGGGACTGGGTGCTCTCCAGAGGTCCCTTCCAGCCCCCACCAGGCTGGGATTCTGTGTAATTCGGAATTGTCCCGCGCTGGGAAGGACCGAATCCCCCCGAGACCTCTCCTTCCCCCGCAGGTGTCGATGCAGTACAACCCCGGCTGGAACGACTCCTCCGTCAACCTGCTTCACGTGCGGGCGGCGGGTCCTGCCGACACCCTGCACTACGTCTGGAGCAGCATCGGGGCCCCCGCGGTGCTGCTGGTGGCCACGGCCAGCGGGAGCAGCGTCCTGCGCGTCAACTGGACCCGGCTGCTCTCCCCGGCTCCTGCGGGCGCCATCTGGATCGACCCCCCCAGCAGCGTCGTCTACTCGGCTGCCGTCGTCTTCACCAAGGTACCTCCGGGGACGGCAGCCCCGCTCCAGGAGAACTGCCCCGTGGCAGGGGGAGGTGTGTGTGTCCTGGTCTGAGGAACCCACAACAATTTAGTGTCCTTTAGACAATTATTCTCTCACCCCATGAGTCCTCCCCACCCAGGAAGGGGAGTCGGGAATCGGGAAAAACAAAGAAACATGAAGGTTGAAATATAAACAGATTTAGTAGAATAAGACCAGATAATTAGCATTAATAACACAAAAGAACCAATATTGATCCCGATACCAGTATAAAACACACCAGGACTGTCCCCAGCCCGTTCCCCCAGCAGAAGCCGTGCTCTCCCCGCAGGGACAGCCGATGTGGGACCCTGTGAGCGCTGCGGCTTCGGGAGGGAGGGAAGGGCTCAGGGCTCCGGCACCGGGGCAAGGAGTTCTCAGAGAGAGAGAGCTCCTCAGGAAACTTTCTAATTCCTATTGATTGTGCCGTTCGTGGAATGAAATAGCCCTGTTGGCAGCTTGGGTCAAGTTGGGTCAAGCTTGGGTCTCGCTCCTCCTTTTCCCTGCACCTGGGGAGCTCGAAAACACCAAAACCTTGAGACTTGCCCACCGGAGCTGTGATAAAGTAAATATTTTCCCAGATTCAAACACTGGAGTCTTCTAAAAGTGCAATTTTCCCCAGCATTAGAGGAGAAATCAGTCCTGTGTCGCTCAAACCAATACCAGGGGACGCAGGGGGTTGCTCAGGGCAGAAATGGCCCCTCGAGTGTCCTCCCCTGGTTGTCTCTGGCTGTGACGGTGTCTTTTTGGTCTTTTGACAGCTGCTTTCTGGTCTCCACTGCTCCCTGGTGGCGGTGACAGCCCACTGGACCACGGCACAACGCGGTGGTGTCCCCAGCTCCCGCTAATGGCTCCTGGCCCCTCTCCCTCCCCTCTCTTCTCCCCAGGTGTTCGAGTACAGCGAGGCCAAGGCGCCGGAGGAGCTCTTCTACCCCACCTACGACCTGTCGGGCTTTTCCTGGGACAGCGTCAATCACACCCTGAACCACACGGCCCTGACGGCCGAGTTCTCGGGGGTCCCGGCCACCGACCCCGGCGGCAGCTTCTCCAACGGCAGCGTGGGGTTCCGGGTAAGTCCGGGGGGGTATTTACTGTCCCGGGGCGCTGTGGGGAGAACACAGCGAATGTCACCTCCAAAGCACCTTCTGGAGAGAGAACGTTGCTCCTTGGTGTCCCAGCCGGTGATCGTGCTGTCCGTCTGGTCTGTGTCCCCTGCAGGTGACAGCCTACGAGGCCGGTGGCCGTGACAAGCCCCTGCCCAGCCTCCTGCACACGGCGAACAGCTCGAAAGTGGAGTTTGTCCTGGCGGGGGTGGCTCCGCGGGGCAACGGCTCCCGCTTCGCGCTGGAGGTGGCCACGGTAGAGGAGACAGGGGTAGTGCAGGAGCTGCGCTCTGCGCGCTCCATCGACGACGAGTACACTCCCACCATCTTCGAGGTGAGCGTGGGGCGAGCGCTGGGCTTGGGGACATCCCCTGCTGCAGGAACAAGGGGGACGGGGATCCGGGGCCAGCAGCCCCGGCAACCTGTGGCTCCCTGCTGTGGCATGAAGAGCTTCTCCTGCCCTCGCCCCACCACCCGCCGCTCTCCCTCCGCCAGATGCTCTCCCTGGTAGCCCAGTCCCGAAACGACAGCTCCACGCGCAGCTTCCTGCAGTGGAAGGCGACAGCCTACGGCTCCCGCAGCCCCCGGCGTGAAGACAACATCCAGTGCCGGTCTGGTGCCCTCCAGGTGGCCAACTGGACCCTGCCCGCGTCCAGCATCGTCCGTGCCTACTTCGGGGAGGGTGTCGGCAGCTCCTACAGCGTCAGCGCCATCAACATCTCCTTCGGGGGAGAGGACGGGGAGGTTTACCAGGAGAAGCGCTACCTCAGCTGGTGAGTGGGGGCCGTCGCGTGTGAAACGATGCTCTCATTGAGATTTGGGGAACTGGTTAGAGGGTCTCACAAATCCAGGGTGGGTAGAGAATGGACTGAGAGCACCCCTGAGGAAAAGGACTTCGGGATGTTGGTGGATGAGAAGCTTAACAGGAGCTGGCAACGCGCAGCCCAGCAAGCCCCCCGTCCCCTGGGCTGCATCCCCAGCAGCGTGGCCAGCAGGGTGAGGGGGGGGAATTCTGCCCCTCTGCTCCGCTCTGGGGAGACCCCATCTGGAGCACTGGGTCCAGCTTTGGGGTCCTCAGCACAAGAAGGACATGTTGGAGTGGGGCCAGAGATGAAGATACCGGGAGGGCTGGAGCCCCTCTGCTGGGAGGAGGGGCTGAGAGAGTTGGGGGGGTTCAGCCTGGAGAAGAGAAGGCTCCGGGGAGACCTTCGAGCTCCTTCCAGTCCCTCAAGGGGCTCCAGGAAAGCTGGGAGGGACTCTTGATCAGGGAGGGGAGTGATGGGACAAGGGAGAAGGGTTTGAAGCTGAAAGAGGGGAGATGGAGCTGAGATGTGGGGAAGAACTTCTTTGGAGTGAGAGTGGTGAGAGCCTGGCCCAGGTTGCCCCGAGAAGCTGTGGCTGCCCCATCCCTGGAGGGGTTCAAGGGCAGGTTGGAGGGGGCTTGGAGCAACCTGGGCTGGTGGGAGGTGTCCCTGCCCAGGGCAGGGGGGGACTGGGTGGTCTCCAAGGTCCCTTCCCACCCAAACCGTTCTATGACTCTATGATTCTCTGTTTTAATAGTTACCTCCTTTCAAAAGTTTGGGTTTTCCTATGATTCTGTAGAATTTTTGCAGTTTATTGTCTCATTCCCTCCCCGAGCCTTGGAGACCCTCTCCTGCCCCATGGGGGATCCCAGCAAGAAATCTCCATCTGACCCTATGGGGGTCAAAAGCTCCAGATGTTCCACCCCCAGGACGGGGCTGATTCCCATCTCCGTTGGCTGATTTGTCTCCTCCCCTCCCGCAGGTCGGCGCTGCTGGGCTTCGGGCAGCCCCCCAGGGACACCTTCTCCCCCCTCGTCATCTCCATCATGGCCGTGGCCCTGGGCACCCCCATGGCCATGCTGCTGGTGGGCGGCTGCGTGCTCCTCTTTGCCCAGAGGAAACGCTACTCCGAGTACGAGCCCATCAACTGAGAGGGACGGTCCCTGGAGAGACCCCCCCCAGGACCCTTCTTGTCACCGGGAAAGGATGGCGGCTGCTGCAGGGGCTCCTGCAGTGTCCTCTCTGTCCCCCCTCCCTGCAGCCCAGGTCTGGGGGGGACCAGGGCAACATCTGCAGCAGTTGCCTCCCATCGCGTGTCCCTCTGTCCTGCTCCCTCCTCCTGCCCAGGATCCTGCGTCTGAGGACACTTCTTCCTCTCTTCCTGATCCATCCAGCCCAGGGAGGTGACTGGGGGGAGCTGCTCAGGGGGGCCTCGAGCCACAGGAAGATCCTCCTTCTCCCAAGGGATAAAACCACTGTTGTCACGTCCGCAGCCGAGCAGCAGCTGGGACTGGCCGTGCCCTGTACTGTGCCACCTCCAGGGTCGCTTTGGTGGCTCCAAGCCAGGAGCAGGGCTGGAGGACAGGGCTGGGGACCTTGCAGGGTGCCTTGCTGCTTCTCACTGTGCCGGGGGTGTCCCAGAACACCCCCCTCAATCTCTCACGGACTCCTCACTCCCCAAGAGGCACTTTCTGCTGCGCTGGCCTCAGCGGGGGCTGCTGGTACAAGAGGGAAACTCGGTGCCACTGTGCAGTGGCTGCCGGAGCTCAGGCACGTCCCGGCAGCCCGGGACTCGCGGTGAAGTGCAGCCGTGGGCTCGGCAGGGCCGGCTCTGAGGTGCTCTCCTGGTGCTTGAAGCCATGGGGCAAGCGTGGTCTGTGGCTGTGGGGCGTTTGCATCACTTGGGGGTGTGCTGGGTTTTGGTGTTCTCCGTCACCGACTTGTCTTTGACCAAATAAAGTGAATTTCTAAGAGCAGTTCCCCGGGGAAGTGCTACACTACGAGCGAGCACGGGGAATTCCGCAAGAGCCGAAGGATAAAAGCACTGCTGAGAGGAGGGAGTCTCCCTGCCCCTGGACTGATTCATGTCCCGCAGCAGCTGGTGGTGCTCTGGGGTGGTTTTCTCTGAGCTGTGGGGCCAGCGTGAACCCAGGCTGTGGGCCATGTCCCTGCTGAGAAGGGCATTTGAAAGAGTCAGATTGTTCCCGTTCTCCAACTGTTCCCGTTCTCCGACTGGGCTGCGGTGGGTGAGCCCCTCCCAGCATTCAGGGATGGGAGATGGGACAGGCCAAACACTGGGCAGATGTAGGGCTGGAGGGGCTTTCCCTTTATTTGGTGGGTTTTTCACTGGTTTGGGTTACGAGGAGAATGAGAGAACTGAGATCATCAGACTTGCATGGGGCTGGACTCCCAGGGTCCCAAAGTGTCTGCAAAGGATTCCGAGGGGTGCCCCGGGGGGTGCAGGCTGGTGCCCGTCCTGGGGCGGATTGGCTGTCCCCAGCCCCAGGCAGGGACAACCCTGGTGCCATCTTGCCCATCCCAGCTTCTCCCGCATCCCTCCCTGGGGCAGGGCTCCCTCCCTTCTACCTGGCCAACTGGTTTGTGAACTGGGAGGAAGAGGAGGGACGGGCTGGGCAGGACTGGCCCTGCAGGAACCCAGGAGCAGAATGTGGGGCTGGGTGCTGTTGCAGCGCTGGGAGATGGACAGTTTGGGGGAAACATCTTTTTTTCCCCCTCTTGGAAACATCATTTAGGGGCTGGATGATGGCATCACGTGGGTGAAGCTCCAAGTCCTGCCAGCAGCAATTCCATGGGGAATTTAACCCACCCTCCCCAAACCAGCCACAGAGCTGCTTGGTGAAGGGCTTTATTGGGCAAAGCCAGCTCCAGCACGAGGTCAGCGATTCCCATCCCAACCCATCCACATGGAACGGGGCTCAATGGGTCTTGCTCTGGGCCCTGCTTGCCCCCCTGCAGGAAACTCCCAGTGCAGAGGGGTTTACAGCTTCATTCTATCAACCCTGGGTGCCCAGCAAAACCTTGGGGGTCCAGCAAAACCCTGCTGGGTCTGGGCAGGGATCTGCCAGGACCCCTCCACCTCCAGCGCTCCCACAGCAGGGCAGTCAGGAAGGCTCCAGCCCGGGCACCCCGTCTCCCCGGGGCCTCCCTCACCCCCAGTACCGCAGTTTGGCTCCTCTGGCCTTGGAGCCGTCCTCGGGCTTTGGTGCTGCCACGGCGAGGAGGTTTTCGGGTTCCAGGACAAACATGCTGTACAGGTTCCAGAGCAGCATGGCCAGGAGGGGCAGGAAGGTCATGCTGAAGCCGAAGGCGCGGAAGGAGCGGCCGATGGCGTACGACAGCCAGTAAATCAACCTGGAGAGGGCAGAGAGGGGTGGGTCAGCGAGGGCGATGCCTTGGGGACAGCACTGAGCTTCGCCCAGGGGTTCTAACCCCAGTGAGGGTTTGCCCGGCATGGCAACCCTTCCCCTGCCTCCCTTTCCTGGCTGTTGTTGGTCGGGTGAGGCACTGCCAGAGCAGGGGTTTCCACCAAAGGGTGGTGGTTGCCAGCACTGGCAGAGCCTGTTCGCACCCTGGGCACTGCCACAGCCCCGGTGGCTACTTACCGTGAGATGGCAAAGAGCCCCGTGAGCAGGGGGATGAGCTTGAGGACCTCCTGTGGGAGGTAGGTGGCCAGCACAGCCATGTTGAAGAAGTAGAGGATGAAGAGGTGGACGGACTGGGAGACGTAGGTGCGGTGGAGCTCCACCTCCCGCTGCAGTTCCCCAAAGGGCTCCAGCGCGGAGAAGCAGAGGCGGGAGATGCCGCTGACGATCATCCCTGGGGGGGCAGAGAGAGGGGCTGAGCAGTTGCCCAGTGAAACCGCACCGGGGCCTGAAGGGCTTGGGGGGGCGGGGACCAGAGAGAGATGCAACGGGGTGGGAAGAGGGCAGGAAAGATCCCAGTGGGAGCAAAACAGCCGCAAAGAGCTCAGCCCTGGCTCTGCTCCCCACTCCCCCCCAGCCCCCGCTGCCCCCAGGCTAACGCAGCCCCGCCGGTGGGGTGAAGGGCTCTGTACCCCAACCCCGTGGCTCACCCAGAACGATGGGGAAGGTGGCGAAGGCGGCGCAGCGCAGCGTGTAGACCAGGCGGGCGCTGATGGTGGGCAGCAGCGGGGCATCGAAAGGCAGGAAGACGTAGGCGCCATAGATAAAGCAGGGGCAGAGGAGCAGGGCCCCCACCACGGAGGCCACGGCCTTGAGGTTGCCGGTGCCGCAGTCTCTGGCACACGGGCACCGCGACCCCTCAGCCAGTGGCTTGGCCACTCGCCCCTCAAAGCCCAGCGGGTCCCTGTAGCGTGAGGGGACGGTGTGAAGGAAGACTGGCTTCTGGCAGAGGCCGTCGGGGCTGTCACTGTGGGGGACGCGGCCCCCCTTGCCCTCCTCCTGCGGCCACGGGGCCGGTTGCTTCTTCTGCTTGTCAGGTCTCTGCTCAATGCACTGTGGGTTGATGGGCACAAAGACGTGGGCTGCCACGGGGAGCCCGGGGGCTTCCTCATCTTCAGCCTCAGCCGGGGGGCAGGGGAGAGCAGCCTCTTTTGGGTCTTCCCTGCCCCCTTCGGGGCTTGAGCGCCTCTTCGTCTCTGCGGGCTCTGGCTGGCTCGGGGCGCTGTGCTGGCACCGGTCCCATGGCAGGGTGGCATCAGGGTCTGCTGGGGGTTCATCTGGGGCTGGTGGCACCTTGTCTGGGGCCACCTTCCCCAGCTCCAGCAAAGCCACCTCCTCAGGGGGCAGGATGGGGTCAGCGGCAGCCATTAGAGCTCAGGGCTGCTGGGCATGCAGCGGGGACCAGCGAGAAACAGTCCTGTGTTTTGGGGTGTTGAGAGGGGACCGGGTTGCTGTCCCTGCTTCACCCTGTGCCAGGAGAAAGACAAAAAAACAGCAGAAATTAGAGGTTTGGGGTCATGCACACAGTTCCAGTTAAACCACGGGGTGCGAACTGGCAGCCGCCAGCCCTGGAGTTCCCACTGCCCGCCTGCCCTTCCTCTAGGGCACAGCCCCGTGTCCCCATGCTCTCCCGCCATGGCAGCGGGATCAGGGCATGTGGCACCACGCACATGGGCTCCATTGCCCAGAGCTGGGTGCCCGGTGAGCCCCGGCGGTGCAGGTCTGGCCAGGAATGGCTTCCCCACCCGGCCAAACGTCCTGGAGGCTCTGGCCGGGCACGAGCCTGTGACTCCGGCGAGCTGGACCCTGCCCGGCCGATGGAACCGGCTCCACCCGCGGCGGCGCCGCCATCAGCCGAGCCCCGATACTTGGGCAGAGCCGGCCAGGCCGCACCTGGAAATCTCAGCTCAAGCCAGGATGAGCCAGATTTGCTGCCTCTCGTGGCTGAGCCTGATCTGGGGCGGGCACGGGAGGTTGCCGGGTGCCGCTTGCTATGGGGAAGCAGGAGATCCAGGCAGAAGTCTCCCATTTTTCCCTCCTAGCAGGGGATCCCCCGTCTCTTAGCCCATCCCAGGTGCTGCCGGCTGCAGGCAGGGGGGGCCTCCCACCATAAAAATCTCTCCTGCTGTCCCCTCTTGGCACGTTCATCCCTGCACCCCCAGAAGGAGCCCTGGCCTGGCCACGGGCATGGGGAAACTGAGGCACGGAGTGGCACAGGGCTTCACCCCAGGTCCAGGGAAGGGATCACGGCTCAAGCCTGTGCCTCCCACACTTCCATCTCCCCGCTCCCAGCCCCACTCCCTCCTCCATCGCCCCCCGGGATGCGGGAGGAAGCCACCACCAGGCTCCCCTCGCTGCTGGACTTACTTGGAGAGAGGTGGGGGGCCATGGGGCTGGGGAGGCCGCGGCGGCCGTGCCGGGAGCCTGCGAAAACGCTTCCTCGATCGCTCCCGGTGTGTAGCCTTCAAACCTGTTTAACCAGCCCCAGGTGGGGCCGGGCTGAAGGGGCAGGCGCAGCCGCCTCGCCCCACGTGGGGCCGAGCCCCATGGCGGCCCCTCCAGCCCTCTGCCTGCCAGCCCCACAGCCCACCCCGGGCCCGGGGACTGACCCCATGGGGGGACGGCCACCACCGAGGGGTCATCACGGGGCGGTGTGTCCCCTCCCAGCGGGGCCCTGGCACTGCAACCAAAGCTTAGCCTTGAAATGTTATCAGTAACCGGCGCTGAAAGTCCTTGTGTGTATTCCCACCAGTTCTCTCCTCTAATATATCAGGCGTGAGCTAACGAGAAGAACTTCTGCTCCAGGCAGGCAAGTATCATACCATCCTCGAGGAGGCACATCGAGCGTAAGGACTTGAGGATGGTACTAACCGACACCTTTTGAGATTTTTAGCCAACTCGGCAGGAAAGTGAAAATTCTGCATGTCCTAAGCCGAACTGCCTTCGTTATAATACTAAAAGTCATACTCATAGGCCAAGAAGACCCTTCTCCAGGTGAAGCCCCTTCCCTTGAGCAGGTGTGGCGGCTATAACTCCATGGTGTAATCGTACATAAATTAATAACCAACGAGATATAGGTCGGAGGTACTGATATTAGAATGATGTTGTAAAATGAGTATAAAAATCGCGTGGAGACCTCTGATGGGGGTGCGGGACAGACGGATTCCCCTGTACACCAGGTGCTGTAAAAAAACTAATGTTGGTTTTCTAAATGACACCCCTGATTTGGGGAGGGATGGTTTGTTTTGGTAGCAGGGGGGCTGCAGAAGCCCGAGTGCCTGTCACGGTGGAGGCAGGAAGGGCCTGATCTCTGGAAAAATGCCTGATTCTGGAAAGCACTTCTGAGGAGAAGGGTCTGGGGGTCCTGGTGGCCAGTAAACTCTCCAGGAGCCAGCAATGGGCCCTGGTGGCCAAGAGGCCAATGGGATCCTGGGCTGCGTAGGGAAGAGTGTGGCCAGGAGGTGGAGGGAGGTCATTCTCCCCCTCTGCTCTGCACTGGGGAGGCCACAACTGGAATCCTG
>QJSC01018062.1:9585-35650 GCA_003697955.1 Calidris pygmaea | reverse complement strand
TGGCTGTACAGAATGTTTTTAAAAGCTTAATTAGAGCAGACAAATGGGGTGTTGGGGTTCTTGAAATCACCAGATTTTCGTCAGGGCATCCTCTTCGCTAGGTGTAAGATACTGTTCCTCCTCTTGGTGCCCCTTCTATCTGTGCTCCCTTAACATCCTTTCTCGTTGTACTGGGTGTAGCTGGGAAACTGCTGGTGAACGTGGGACTGAGAACACGAGGACGCTGCTGTGACACAGTACAGTGTTACCTGTCCCCTGGAACTGCCTCTGTCCCTGCCCTTAGACACAGGGTGATCTGAGGGATCTCACCTCTTAGGGAGGGAAGAATAAGAGCATTTACAGCCTGAGACAGCTCAAGGCTGCGTTTGCATTCACGTCCTCGATTACCTTATAATAGTTTGTTCACGTTTGTTCCTGGGTTGTGCTCAGTGGCCTCAAGGCACGTGTTTCTGTGAGAAACGGAGCCTCTGTGTGTTTTGTGACCTGTGACACAAGGGTTTAATTGGCAGGAGGGGGACACGCAGCAGAAACAGGCATAAGAGAAGTTAGTACGTCTTTAGCAATAGAGTGTTTTAGTTGCTGGTATCCTATTCTTAGTGCTGGGAGATGATTGTATCGTGATTGGCTTTGAAATGTCGTTTAAAAGGCAGATGTCCCTGGCAACTGTTGCTTTGAGAAATGTGGCTCAGTGCTGCAGAATTAATAAATTCTCAAAATGCGCATTCCAGATGGGTTTGTACCCTGTGGTGCGTGATTGCATTTGGAAGGCTCCCCTTATTCAGGTTTCTTAATGTGTTTAGACTCTTTAATTAAAAGGATTCGGCAGATGACTACATAACTGGATTATAGAGGTACAACCTTGCGTATCTGGAAAAGATGGATGTGTAAGAATCCCATATGAACTACAAATTAGGGTGGACACAACTTGATGGTCTATAAATGGCAGCAAGAGGATTCAAATCGAAAAAGGAAGGGAGGATGGGTCCAGTAGCATACGTGGGCACGGATTTGAAGGCCGGTATTTGTATAATGCAACTCATACAATGCCTGTTACAAGTGAGAACCATTCCTCACTGGTTACTTTAGAGTGAAGTGAAATCTGGAGGCTTTTAAACTAAGCTGGGAGGGAAGCAGCTCAGAGAGGAGGCTGGATGAGGCTTAAAAACCTTCCTTTGAGATTCCTGCTTGAGGGAATTTTCTCCTCCAGAAGCTGGGAGTCCTTGGCAAAAGGAAGACTGAATGGTCCTGGTCTGCCCGGGGACAGTAAATGCCCTCTGGAGAGGAAGCAGAACAGCGGCCATGTCCTCCTGGTCTCTGGCCGTGCCATGGCCCTGCTGGCCCTGGGAAGGTGCTGGTGGGGAGAGGGGAAGCAGGGTCTCGCCAGTGGCAGCCCCTCCCAGGAGCTGAGTCATGTTTGGTGGCTTAGGTTAGTTCAGGTCAGCTGGCTGCAGCCTTCCTCTGGTGCTTTCGACACTTTCCACTGCCTGAACTGGCTTTTTTTTTTTTTTCTTTTTTTTTTTTCTTTTGTAAGTTCAGTGTAGAATAGAAGAGAGTATTTCAGTTGGAAGGGACCTACAACATCATCACCTACATCATCCAGTCCAACAGCCTGACCACTTCAGGGCTAACCAAAAGTTAAAGCTTGTTATTAAGGGCATTATCCAAAAGCCTCTTAAATGCTGACAGGCATGGGGCATAGGCTGCCTCTCCAGGAAGCCTGTTCCAGGGTTTGACCACCCTCTCAGTAAAGAAATGCTTCCTCATGGCCAGTCTGAACCTCCCTTGACGCAGCTCTGAACCATTCCCACGCATCCTATCGCTGGATCCTGGGGAGAAGAGCTCAGTGCCTCCCTCTTCACCTTCTCTCCCCAGGAAGCTGCAGAGAGGTTGCCCCTCAGTCTGAGGGTGCCTCCCTCAGACTAGACAAGCCCAAAGTCCTCAGCCAGGCTCTGGGATGAGGAATGTCCTCATGGGACGTTCCTTCCAGCACTTTCTCCAGCTTGGTTGCCCTCTTCTGGACAGAGGCATTTCTTCTGAACCAAGAGCAGCCGCCCTGTCTACAGCGCACATTTGCTCTCCTCATTTTTGCCTTGTTTTACTTCTCTTCCTCCCTTTTTGGTCGGCCAGCCTTAAATCTACATCTCAGTCTTTGAGACAATGAGTTTGTTTCCATCTTCTATGTTGGGGAGGGTTCATGCACTGCTGCCATGTGTGAGTGTGCTCAGACTTTGTTCTAGCTCCCAGGGCTTTGCACCGGCTCCCATCCAAAGGCCTCATTAGCCACGTGAACAAATTGGCCTCTCAACAGGCCTTATTACCTCTGCTCGATGCTGTGTTAACACGATCACATAGGGTGTGGACAGGAATTGGCCTTTGTCCCCTCATCTGTGCGCAAATGGAGCCAGCTCTTGGTGACATTCCTTGTAGACAAAGTCTGAGTGACATCGTTTCAGTGACTTAGCGCTGAGGTGACACGCACTGCCCCTCATCAGCGGGGAACTGAGCAGGGAACCCTCTGCAGCAGAGGCTACAAAGATGATGAGGGGCCTAGAACATCTCTCTTACGAGGAGAGGCTGAGGGACTTGGGGCTTTTTAGTCTGGAGAAGAGAAGGCTGAGGGGGGGATCTGATGAACGCCTATAAATACTTCAAGGGTGCACGTCAGGAGGATGGCGCCAGGCTTTTTTCAGTGGTGCCCAGGGACAGGACAAGAGGTAATGGGGACAAACTTGAATATAAGAAGTTCCATCTAAACATGAGGAGGAACTTCTTTCCTGCGAGTATGGCAGAGCCCTAGAAGAGACTGCCCAGAGAAGTGGTGGAGTCTCCATCTCTGGAGACGTTTAAAACCCTCCTGGACATGTTCCTGTGGGACCTGCTCTGGGTGGCCCTGCTCTGGCAGGGGGTTGGACTAGATGATCTCCAGAGGTCCCTTCCAACCCCATGTGATTCTGTGAGTGGGTGAGCATCAGTGTCTACACATCTCCTCTACGTTTATTTTCCACATTTTGACAACAAGAGCAAATCAGTGCTGGTCTATAAGATGCCACAGATGGCAACCAACAGTGTGTTCTGACCATGTGCTCTTTGTTTTCATCCGGTGAAATGTTGGGTGTCTCGGAGGCTGCTCGTCTGTCTGTCCAGCACCCGGCGCTGTCTGTGATTTCATATTTCCCGTGTAGGCTGCAAGAAACCCGTGTCTGCCTCGGAGAAGGAGATGGAGTGGGCTCAGATGGCGTGTCACAGATGTCTGGTGTATCTGGGGGATCTAGGTAAGGACAGTGTTGCCTTTCAGGGCAACCCTTAATGCGTTGAAAAGCTGGTGCCTGCACGGTGCTGAGTCCATCATTAGTCACCAGCCGCAGTGACTTGCAGACACTGGTTTCCCTCTGACCCTAGTGGATAACTGAGCTGCTACAAACTGCAGAATCTTTGGTTTTGGGCAAGTAGCCGAGGAGTTTGCTGGTGATAACCGGCTGTGTCCATGGCTGCGTAAGAATGGAAGCTTTTGCTTTTATTTATGTTGCCTGAGCAGTGTGAAGGAAACTCAGTGGGCTCATTTCTCAGTTGAGATTTGCTCTAAGGTTGCCTTACAGAGCCACTGCCACCAGCACAAGTGTGACTGCAAATTAGATTTGTTAAGCAATATTTGAATCAATCCCGAGCGGTCAGACCTCTGGGACAAAGCCCCAGGTTCTTTGTCACTGTGTCTGGCTGCGTGTCGTCCTTTTTATAGCAGACGTGTCTATCCCACAGTCACGACCTCCTGAAGCGTGTGGTGTGTCAGCTTCTTGCTCGATTGTGAACATGTGGGAGTGAAGGCAGTGAGAAAACATGTAATTGTGTGAAAAGCAGCTATTTGCAGTGTGGCGCGGGGAAATGTGCTTGACACGCAGCAGCCTTCGAGCTCTTGAAAGCTGTTTGGCATTTTATCGCTGCGCATGAATCAGCCTAAAAATGGCATTGTAAATTAAATGTCTTTACGGGGGTAGTAAGAATGACTTACCTGACTGGTGGGAGAGAAGTGTGCTCGCCTCCTCACAATGCTTTCACCTGAGGTTTCCAAAATGCCTACTGTTGTCCAAAAAGAATTAATAAATTATTAAAGTGCAGTCTGGCCACAGCCAGGTATTTGTATATATGTGTCAGCTGACATGCTTTAGATTTCACACTCTGTAGTAGGATGTTTGAGGTGCTGGAAAATGGAGCACAACTCTGAGTTATTTCAAGGATAAATGAATCGTCGCTTAAGGCTTGGGGCAGAAGAGTGTCTTCCTTTTGCTCACATGCTGCCAGGAGTGTTGAGGGGTATCTATCCCCTCTGCCCCACGTCCCAGGGGCTGTGCTGTGCGGAACAGCGCGGTTAAAGCGCTTCAAAGGGGCCTGGCAAACCCTCTACGTTCCTGTGTTTTGCCAAGAGCAGTTCTTTGATGGATTTGTTGACTTGGCCAGTATTTCTAGTTTTGTGGTATTTTCAATCTGTGGGGAAGCTGTGCTTCTCTGCAGAAGGGAAGAGAAGACGCTGCCTTCTGGTTTCTGATGGGGGACGTGTGGTTTTCTTTCAGCTCGCTATCAGAACGAGCTGGCAGGTGTGGACACGGAGCTGCTGGCTGAGCGGTTTTACTATCAAGCCCTTTCTGTTGCCCCACAGATTGGTGAGTGAGTTACTGTGAATTTTCAGTTGTTACAATCACGTTGCCACAACCTAAAAACAATCCTGTGTGACACTGCACTGATTGGGTGTTACGGTTTGAGAAAATCCATAACAATTTATTGCCGTTTAGAAAATTATTCTATCACCCGATGAGCCCTTCCCACCCGGAAAGGGGAATTGGGGAACACAAAGAAACACGAGGGTTGAGAGATAAATAGATATAATAGATTAAGACTAAATAATTAACAATAATACTAAAGAACTAGTATTAATCCCGATCCTGATATAAGATACACAAGAATTACACTCAGCCAATTATATCAGTAGGAAGCTGCGCACTCCCCGCAGGGACAGCCAGTGTGGGACACTGCGAGTGCTGCAGCTTTGGGAGGAAGGGAAGGACTCGGGTCCAGCACTGGGGCAGGGAGTTCTCTGGGCCATGGCCATCAAGAGAGAGAGCTCTACGCAGCAAACTTTTCTAATTTATATTGAATGTGACGTTCATGGTATGAAATAACGCTGTTGGCCAGCCTGGGTCAAGTGCCCAGGACTTGCTCCTTCTCGTCCCTGCTCCTGGCAAGGCTTGAAGACACTAAGACCTTGAATCCCACAGAGCTTAGCTGGCTATAAAGTAAATATTTTCATGAATTCAGACACTAGAGTCTTCTTAAAGTGCAGTTTTCTCCAGCGTTAGAAGAAAAGCTAGTCCTGTATCCCTCAACCCAGGACATTAGGTTTGTATCCTGCTGCTGAGAGAGGAGTGGTTTTATCTTCTGGTCAAAATTACTTCCTTCTTTGAGAATCCCTCTCTTGCTGCCAAGCCAAAGAGAGGAGTTAAAGCATTGATGCCCTTTGCCAGTGACCTCAACTCACCCATCTGATAACCTCGGAGCAGCTCAGGCTTCCATGGATGTGGTAACGTTGTGCTTGTCTGGCTAAGGGAAGATCCAGCTGTCCGTTGCCAGAAGTGGAGCATTATTAGTCATCTCCCTCTTTTTACCCCTGCAAAAAAAATTTCACATGCTCCTATCTCCTTCAGAAGTGACTGTCTTACGAGAACACATTGTGGCAAGAGTTGAGGGCCTGTCTTATCATAAAAAGTGTTTTCTCTGTACTGTCTTTGCAGAGCTCTCAGTGAGTTGTGTGACAGGCTGATCCCAAACACCAATAAACAACAAAAACTTACGTACCACAGTGAGCTGGGACAGAGCTTTTAGACGCTGATAAGTGACATCTATGTCAGGAGGAATAGAGCATTGAGGCTGGGGCATTATTCATACAGAGGAAGCGCATTGTTTGCTCTGCTTTCTTATGTAGATAACTGGCAGGAAGGTGGGGAGGATCTAAAAGCCCTATAAAACAGAAAAAAACGCCCTGGGTGGCGAAAGGATGGAGTAGTCCAGACTTGGTTCTGTAGCTTTACTACTGTTTGTGTCTCCTGACTTCCCTCCTGCATGAGAATGTAGTGAGAGGGAAAGCATCTTTCCAGCAGGACCATTAGAGTGTGAGTTAACGGTGTTGTCCCTCCCTCTTGTGACAGGGATGCCCTTTAACCAGCTGGGGACGTTGGCGGGGAGCAAGTACTACAACGTGGAAGCCACCTACTGCTACTTGCGCTGGTGAGTGTCGGTGGGGATCTTGGCTTCCTGGACAGAGAACCAGAGCACTGTGGCTGCTGCTGCCAGACTCCTTTCTCCTTTACTTTGGACTTGGGACTGTCTTCAGCAGATGAGCTTCAGGGGAGGGGAAAGAGAGATGGGTTTATTTCACCCTTGAGCAGGACTGGTAGTAAGAAGGAGCCTTGTCAAACCAAACCATCATGCTGGTCGCTAAAATACCTGTTCAGGGCCGCACTTGGAGGGCAGGGTTTGATCTGAGACCCTCTGCCTGTGCTGGAGCCGGGTGTGAAGGGGAGTGGAGGTGCTGAGTGAGGCTCCCCACACAGTGGGGTGGGTGGAATTCAGTTATCTCAACATGGCCCTAAGGCACATATCTGAAAAGGTGTGTGAACGTTGCAGGTGGAGCTGTGGAACAGCCTGAAGTGGGGTTTGCAGACAGCAGTGGGGGTTTCGTAGCCCAGCATGTTCAAACAAAAGCACTCGGTACCTGTCTTCATGCTTAGACACCTGAGTAACCTTCTTGTGAATTAAAGCCATAAAAAGTGAGCAACCTTGTGGCAGAGTAACTTTTGATGTGTTCTGTTTTGGTATCTCAGTATCCAGTCTGAAGTGTCCTTCGAGGGTGCCTACGGGAACCTGAAGCGGCTGTACGACAAAGCAGCCAAAATGTATCACCAGCTGAAGAAATGTGAGACCAGGAAGTTGTCTCCGAGCAAGAAACGGTGAGAAGGAACAGCAAAGGAGAGGGGCGCGGGCTGGGGGCTCGCAGTGCCACCAGTGTCACCCTCTGGGTTGAGGTAGTGTCTTTCTGGGAAGTGGGAGCTGGTGGATGACTGTGACTGTTCCCAGGACTTTGAGAGCCCCAATCTAGATCTCATTCTTTATCTCTTGGATCATAATTTCAGGAGAAAAGCTAAACGCTGGCTGGGTGTAGAGTTTGAGGTGAGAGATTTTCTTGCTCTCCCCTGGAGCTGGTGACTGTTCACAAGGGTTGAGGCATATTGGTGGAAGTTAGAAGCGTATAAGCTGTGTTTTTCCTCCAGTTTCACCAGAATGTAGTTTTCAATCGGGACCCAGTTTACCTATTAATAGAGCTCTGTTAGTCTAGTCCCTGTGACAAGGTACCTGCTTTACAGTGTTTTCTTCTCTATCTTTTTAGAGGAAAAGACATTAAGAGGTTGCTGGTGAGCTTCATGTACCTGCAGAGTCTTTTGCAGCCAAAGAGCAGGTAAGGGTTCCAGCAGATTCTGTCTTTGGTTGGTAACTGAACAGTAGCAGAATTCAGAATTGGAAGAGATCGTTCCCTGCAGGATGACAGTGCTGGGGCTTTCTGCCAAAAGCTCCAAGACTTCAGTCTTCTAACCTTGCAGGGAAAGTGAAGATGACTGTCTTCCAAGGGAGGCTGAAATACCAAAGGGTTAACTACTTTGCAGCTCTGGCTGAATCAAGCCAGTAGCTGAGTGAAGGAATTTCTGAGCCCCCGTGCTGTGCCGCACTATGCCTTCGGTGTTTCCTTGCCTTGTTCACTCATCAAATGCTTTTTCCTGGCAAGCGCTGGGTTTGGGCCGATGGGACGGCAAAGAGTCGCTGTCTGTACGTGTGTGGGGCTGCACATTGCGTTTAGAAATGTGTAACCAAATACCTCGTTCAAAGAAACAGCATAAACAGCGTAACCTGGGCACGCTCTGCACAGCTGGGTGATTTGGGTTTTGATTGCTTTTTTTTTTTTTCTCCTTGGCTTTTCTGTGTCTCTGCTGGGAGGTTTTCAGGTGGTTGTAAATTAACCTCATGCTTCTTCAAACAGAGCAGGTGTTTTAAAGGGCTTGTCACAGGCCACAATTAAACTCATTGTGGAATAGTTTAGGTTGGAAGGGACCTTCTGGAGGTCCACTGTGAAGGTAGATTCAAATGTGAGGTCGGATGAGGTTGCTCCGAGCCTCATCCAGCTGAGTTTTGAATGGATTTAAGGACAGAGATTCTGTGCCTCTCTGGTCCCCCTTCCAGTATCTGACCACCTTCACTGTGGAATTTTTTTTCCCTTACATCTAGTCATATTTTCCTTTTCTGCAGCCTGTCCCCATCACTTCCCTTCCTTTTGCTGAGCGCCTTTGAGGAGAGTCTTCCTCAGTTTTCTGTAGCCACCTGTTTGGCATCTGAAAACAGAAGATTACGCCCCCCAAGCCTTCTCTCTTTCAGGCTGAAGAAACTCGGTGCTCTTTGCCTCTTCTCATACATCACATTCTCTATTCCCCTGGACAGTCCAGTTTGTCAGTGTCTTCCTGTTCGGGTTGTTTTGTACTGGGGACCCCGAGACTGGACGCAATACTCTGGATGCCGTCTCACCAGTGCCAAATACAGAAGGATAATCATTTTCCTGTGGAGAATGCTGAAGGCAGCAAAAAGTTTCAGATCCCGTGCCTTTGCTAATGCAGCCCAGTATGGGATTAGCTTTCCAATATTGACTTGTGCCAGAGTGGAACTTCAAGGCTCATTTAATATCTGCTTAACACATATTTAGCATGGAAGAAAATTGGAAATTACTTCAGTTTCCCAAACACATTGCCCCCTGAAAAGAATTTGCTGGGTGTTTTGCAGATAGGTTTGTTTTGTAACTAGGAGACTCCCATAGCCCATTATACCACGGGTGCTTCCTTTGAGGGAGCCAATAGCGACAGAAGATTTTAGAATATTCTTACAGGGCTGCAAGTTAGAGCCAGGGGAGGAGGAGAAGTTGAGTCCCCAGTTCGTGCGCTGCAATGTCATCCTTTAACTGAGCAGCGGATCTGGAACTGCTGCTGTTAGCATTGAGGTGCCCTGTGTATCTTAGTGGCTGCTGCCTGAGCTCCTGGGGAGAACTCATGTATTTTTGGGTGACCCATCTCTGCAGGGAGATGCTCTCATTATCGTTTGTCTTTAGTTCAGCAGCTTTGGAGAGGAAAACATAATGTGATTCATCTCCCTTGCTTCCCGAAGCTGTTGTTGCCTGCAGTACATTCCCTGGTGCTTCATCCTGTCTGGTGCTAAGGAATAGCCCAGCCGCCGGGTTTGGTTCAGTTTCCACGCAGACGTTGCCAGGAGTTTGAGTCTTGAATAATAATTCTTGTTTATTTGTTCCTCTTGTTAAGTTCTCTGGACTCTGAGCTGACATCTCTCTGCCAGTCTGTGCTGGAGGATTTCAACCTGTGCTTGTTCTACCTGCCCTCTCCTCCTAACCTGAGCTCAACTAGTGAAGATGAAGAAGAGTATGAGAGTGGCTACTCCTTCCTTCCTGATCTCCTCATCTTTCGCATGGTGATCATCTGCCTTATGAGTGTTCACAGCCTCAAGAGGGCAGGTAACCAGTGCTTTATTCAGAATTCAGTAATTAACATTCTGCAGTCCAGTTAGGCTGAAGATCTTGTCTTAATTGGCATTCCTGTTTTGGGCTAGTGGTCAGTCTCCCCACCTCTTCACACTCTCTTGTTGCAGGTTCAAAGCAGTACAGCGCAGCTATCGCCTTCACGCTGGCCCTCTTCTCTCACCTGATAAATCACGTCAATATTCGCCTCCAGGCAGAGCTGGAGGAAGGGGAAAATCCAGTCCCAGCCTTCCAGAGCGATGGCACAGGTAAGAGAGAGCAGTATAAGTATAAGCTGTGTCTCCCCAGGTGCCCGCCCTTAGGGCTGGCTTGTACTTGTCTTCCCTAAATCTCCTGGGCAGGGGTTTTGTAGTGTAGTGCCTGAGTTGTGCTAATTAGAGACATCTTGATCTTTGATTGCTGGGCTGAAATCCCCAAAGATGGGTAATCTGCTGAGACAGCCTCCGCTTAAACGCTCTCTGTGAGTATCGGAATCATCGCAGGATGAAAATGTTGCTTTCCTTGTTGTAAGGAATTATCTTCCTGTATCTCTTGGCAGCTCATTCATCATCTGTTTACCCCAATCTGTGCTCCTTATTTTCTGTCTCTATTTGCTGTTATTTACTGGACTCTCTTCTCCTCCACTAAGGAGATGATCTCGGGTGAAACACCTGGGCAGAGCAGAGTCTCGGGGAGGCAGGTCCTGCTCAGCACCTTACCTCTGTGTAGACAAAACGACGTCTTTAATTTCTGGGGGATCCTGTTGAGCAGAGAATAAAACTGCTGAATCTTTCCCTGGCAAACAATCGATTTGTAATATTTCACAGAAGGCGTGACCAGGGGTTTCCTGGTCAAAAGCACCAGTGGATGGGTTTTGAAGCTGTCAGGGTGACGGCGCTGCTGGAAGGGCTGTGGGCTGTTGGTCAAGGAAGGGGCTGGGTCAGCTCAGCCTGGTTCCAGGGGAGAGTGGGTGGTTTAATCAAACCATCCGGCACATGCCCTCGCCCTGCTCGGTGGGTCGCTTTGCTCTCAGGCTGTAGGAAGCTGGGGAAAAGATTTAAGATTCAAGTGTATATTTTATGCTGATCTAACAGCGTTCAGCACTGAGACTGCCTGATAACGGAGCAGCACAGCTTGGGTGGGAGGAATCCAGGCTCCCCAAGTCCTTCTGGGCTTCTTTTATCATAGAACCATGGAACCATAGAATGGTTTAGGTTGGAAGGGACCTTAAAGATCATCCAGTTCCACCCCGCTGCGCTGGGCACCCCCCACTAGACCAGAAAGTATTTTGGAAAGTGAGTCCTCCTTCTAGGGTTACCATTGCTTGTTCTCTGGTTGAAGACACTGATGGAAACGATGGCTGAAGTTTGCAATGCTGGTTCCCCGGGCTTAGGGCTGGAAAGCAGCTCCTGTGACACATCAGGACTTTCTTAACTTGTGGTCTCATTTTAAATGCCGGCAGATGACCAGGAGCCGCGGGAGCCCTTGAACTCGATCGAGAAGGAAGCTGAAGCTGACTTGTCCAACCATCAGCCCAGTGAGGAACAACGGAAGAACGACTGCAAGAAAAGCAAGAAATACTCCCGCCTTTCCTGTTTGCGTCGCCGCCGCCACCCCCAGAAGGTGGATGAGAGTGACCTGAGCGAGGGCTTTGACTCTGACTCCAGCCAGGGCTCCATAAAGGGCAGCGATGGCTCAGAAAGCGGCTCAGAGAAGAGTGATGAGGAAGCAGAAGCTGCTTTTGACGTGGAGACAGACTCTGACATGAACAGCCAAGAATCTCGGTCTGACTTGGAGGACATAGAGGATGAGCCGGGTGAGGAGGGGAGCGGCCGAGGCAAAAGTGGGCCCAAAGAGGCCTTAAAAAACTGTGTGGATGGCAACGGGCTTGGGGACTCCAAGAGCCCGAACAGCTCTAAAACTGAGGCTCCGGATCCCGCGGTCAATGGCCCGGCTTCCCTGAGCACTAATGACGCCAGCATCGCCAGTAATCTCCAGGCCATGTCCACCCAGCTGTTCCAGACCAAACGCTGCTTCCGCTTGGCTCCCACTTTCAGCAACATCCTTCTCAAACCGAACAGTGACCCACCCATCTTGAAGGATGGACTAGAAAACAAGCCATGTGTCAACGGAGATCTGGAGAAGCCCGGCTTGGCAGAGCAAGGTAAGGATCGGTGGCCTCGTTCTAAGTCTTCATTGTTGACGTTCTGTGTAGAAAACTGTGAGCTGTAGTGCTCTCTTTGCTAAAATCCACCTCTTCTCATGGTGCCAGTTCTTCATCGGCCAGGTTTGGAGGAGCAGGTTGCCCAGGTACTGGGTAGATCTTGGGTTGGGTGTTTCTTGGAGGAGGAGCTTTATTCTTATATCCTGACATCCAGGAATATGTGTGCTGAGCAAAGGGAACGCCTGCAGCCAGCCAGGGTTATCTGCTGTCCTGCTCAACAGGCTAAATGCTGAGCAGCTCTGATAATACAGAGGATAATTCCAGCAGGTATTAAAAATTCGGATTATCTTCCTTTTCCCCATGTGAAATCTCTGTAATCAGACACTTCCTAGTGATGGGCGGTGCAGACGCCGTCCAGGACGCTCTCCATGAGATATCAGATTGTCAAGTCTGCAAAACTCAGAGGATCACAACTCGTGAGATGTGATCTAGGTGCGTGCGAGAGGAGTTGGGGGGGCCTCTTTCCGTGACCCTCCGAACGCTGCCTCGCCGAGCGCTCGGGGCCGAACCAACCCTTGGCCACACAGCAGGTGGAGCTGCGATGTCTCTGCACAACTTCCACAGCTGAGTAATGTTCTGGGAAAAATCAGCTTGAAAGGGAGATGTGATGCACTACAGGGAGTTGTTTGTATTTCAGATAAAACCACATGGGCCTGTTCGGTCTTGTTTGTCATTCCTCCCAGCTTCCCTGGAGCAAGGAAACATTTTTACATCCTCCTGCCAAATTCCGTGGGCCTGCAGCACTGGCAGGATTCGGGCTTTGCCTGCGCCAGGGTTTGAAGGGGGAGTATTAGATCATGTTAATGTTTACTGGCTCCCAGCATTGCTTCGTAGCCACTTGAAAGAGATCGGGGTAAAGGAAGAAACAAATGATTTTTGGTCTGTTGAACATTTTCCTTCAATGGGTTACCCAGATGTTTCAGCTCCAGGAACATACTTGAATAGTGTGGCCACGATACCTTTATAGCTGTAGAAAATGAGAGGTTGGATGAGCCAGGTTGAATGAATTAATCCATGTGCTTTTTAGCTCTGAGCTCTCCTTGCCTCAGCTGTGCTGTTTCAAAACTTGAGCTATTTAATGGTTTTAACACTCTATCAGGGATGGTTTCTGAATAAATTACTTCCTCCCCTTTGATTTTGAGGGCTTATTGAATGATAATTGCTGTGCTAATAGGCAGAAATGACTGTGCAATTAAAGTAAGGGACTGTAGCAAAATGTGTCGTTGATTCCCAGCTTGCTGCTACCTCGGGTCACTCGTGTAGCTCGAGTGCAGTTTCATTGGTTTTGAGATGCTCAGGTCTGTAGAATTACAAGATGGCAAAGCATATTCAGTATTTAAAATCACCTGTGCCCTGGCTCATAAAATAGCCCTGCCATTTTCTTCTCTTGCGTAACCCGAAGATTGGTGCACGTTGACCTGAACAGGGATCACTGGCTCCGAGAACGATCTGGTCTTGGTCCTTGTGCCACATGTGCTGCTCCCCCAGCTCTGTTAGTGAGCACCTCGGGGGCTGCTGCAGGGGTTAAGGTGTTTGTCAGACTTTCACAGGGAAATTTTTAGCAATCCTCTCCCAAAGAAGAAAATGCAACAGTGATACGCTCTTATCAGCAGCAGGGACAGGGAACTGGTTTTGTGAGGGTGTGTGAAGGCACCGGAGAAGTTCAGCTCTACTCTTGCCAACCCAGCACTGTTCCCATTCCAGTAGGGCTTGTCTGCTCAAGGGGTTTAACGCCTGCCATCCTGCTTTTCCCTTCCTCTTCCAGATGATGTGTCTGACTCCGAGGAAAGCATTTCAAGTAACAAATCCTGCAGGAATGAGCGATCCCTTCAAGAGAAGCTGGAGATTGTGACCAATGAAGGGCTTCTGCTCACTGTCAAGGTGTTCCTGGACTGGCTGAGGACAAACACGGACCTCATCATCATGTGTGCTCAGGTGGGAACCCTGCTTGGTGTCTGTTCCGTTCCCCTGGGCTGGAATACTCAGAGCACGTTGTCCAGGACTGCCCCAGTCCTGGACAGAAGGTGATATTAAGTACCCCACCAACTGAATTAGGATAATCTTGACCTAAGAAGTGTAGTGAAATCTACCCTTCATAAAGTGTTCTGAGGTCTGTGAAAGATGCTGGAAAGCCCAAGCGGCCTGGTTATTGCGTACATCTGTCTTGACCTTTTCTGTGGCCTCTTGTGTTCTGTTCCTGCAGAGCTCTCAGAGCCTGTGGAACAGGCTGTCTGTGCTCCTGAACCTTCTGCCTTCTGCTGCGGACCTGCAGGAATCAGGTACTGGAGGAGGAAGTGGCAGCGTAATGTCTGGGCAAGTCCGGTCACCAGGGATTTCCGTGGGGTGTGAGAGATCCCGGGGTGAGAGGTTGGCTGGAAGCAGTTTGGCTGTAGGGACAACGGGAAGCGACATCGTGCGTGTGTTGTTTTTGTGTTTAAACACCATTCCAGTTAAATACTGTCCCATAGACCTTAACTCTATTGATCTGTTATGTATGGTTGACAATATACCGGAACACTCGCACCTCTGTGCGTGAAGTCCTTGTGTGGCCAACGTGGTTGGAATTTAAGTCTCAAGACCATAAGGAAGGGTATGATTTTGAGGATGAGGAGAGCATCTGTCATTCGTCTCAGTGGCCAGTCTGGCCCAAACCACGACACATGGCAATTGTGGAAATGAGTTTTGAAGCTTCAAATGCTCGTGATCATAGAATCATAGAATGGTTTGGGTTCGAAGGGACCTTAAAGATCATGGAGTTCCAACCCCCCTGCCCTGGGCAGGGCCACCTCCCACCAGCCCAGGTTGCTCCAAGCCCCCTCCAACCTGCCCTTGAACCCCTCCAGGGGTGGGGCAGCCACAGCTTCTCTGAGCAACCTGGGCCAGGCTCTCACCTCACAGCAAAGAATTTCTTTCTAGTATCTAATCTAAATCTCCCCTCTTTCAGCTTCAAACCCTTCCCTGTTGTCCCATTGCTCCCCTCCCTGATCAAGAGTCCCTCCCCAGCTTTCCTGTAGCCCCTTCAGGTACTGGAAGGCTGTTATAAGGTCTCCCTGGAGACTTCTCTTCTCCAGGCTGAACAATCCCAACTCTCTCAGCCTGTGAGACACCTGTGATGTGCCCTATACCTCAGCTTGAAGATCCCTGTGGTTCTTGAGGAGCATAATTTAAGCAGAGGTGCTTGTCCGTTGGAACAAAAGGAAAGCTAACCCAAAGCTAACCCTCCAAACTACAGATTTTCGGAGGTGCTGTGCCTCAGCAGGTTGTTTGGGACAGTTACTCTTTATGTTGTGGGTGGCCTTTTTGTTCCTCCTTCAACACACGCTCACAGTGCACATGTAATTTAAAACCTCTGCCCCTGATCATTAAATTGTGTGCCTTTAAAGCAGTTTTACTCTTTGTCCCAATGTCAGTTTTTTAAGTCACCATCCCCTGTGCTTCCCCTCTGTCCTCTGCAGGGCTGGCCCTCTGTAATGAAGTCAAGGATATCCTGAGCAGTGCTGAGCTCCCAGACCTGAAGGCCAACTTGCTGCTCCCAGAAGATGTGGCCCTGCGAAATCTTCCCCCTCTGAAAAACGCACACAAGAGGTTTAACTTCGAGCAGGATCGGCCCATTTTCTCAGCAGTGGAGGAGGTGAGTCAGGGTAAATCCTGAATCTCGGCAGAAGGTGCAGCCTTTTAGCTGGGCAGGTGACAATCTAGTTCTTTCTTGCCAAAAATGCCCCAAACTGATGCAAATTATTGAGTCTGAGTTACTGGTGGTTGCTGCAGTTTATCATCTATATCTAAAAATCAGTGCTCAAAAACTTGCCTTCCCTTCCCTGTCAGAGCCATCGTGAAAGGGAGCAGAGTCACACGTTGACCTCCCTGTCTGGGCAGAAGAGTTGTCTCTGCCTTGAATGAAGGGAATTTGGTTGGAGCTGAAGGATACTTCCGTGACCCTTCTCTAGCAAACGCCAAAGTCGGTGAAGTCTCTCTTCATGTGGCTCTCTGTGCCCTGGTGGAGCTCTCTCTGTGTTCCCACGCACGGAGGGCCAAGGTGATGGTTTCTGGGTAGTGGAGGTGCCCAGAAAAACCCAGTCGTTCTTCTCCTGTCTTGCCTCGTGAGACCTGTCTGCTCCCTTTGGAGAGGGGAACACATTAACACCTTCTCCCTGAGTTTGGGGGCGCTGCTGAGGCGTGCCATGGGACACATGTTTGTTCAATAGCAATCTGGCTGTTGAGATCTGGGATGGCATCAAGTGCAGCAGTCTCACACCCCACAACAGCTCACCTGCTGCTGCCTGCGCTCAGTAGCCAAATGCCTGACCCAAAATTGTTGTTTTATTTGATTCCTTTTTCCAGCGCGGAGGTTTGAGCAGGGGTATATGGGGGAGAGCCTGCTGATGCTCTCTGAGGTCTTCTTGACTTGGGGAAGCCCAAACTGCAAACACTTCTACGCTTTCTGGCCAACTGTAGGCTTTCCTGCAGCCCTCTCCTGCGGTTTCTGTCTTCAGAAGCCCTTTTTCCATCAGAAATGGTTCCTTTGGATTTTGTAATAGCCTTTTCCGAGAGCGTGAGCTGCAGGGTGAGAGCTGGCCACGGCCCGCCTGGGGAGACGCGGCTGGTGATTGCCCCTCTGCTTCTTTGCAGTCTGTGGTTCGGATTTGCTGCATTCGGAGCTTTGGCCACTTCATTACCCACTTGCAAGGCAGCATCCTGCAGTTCAACTCGGAGCTCGGGATCTTCATCAGCATAGCCCAGGCGGAGCAGGACAACCTGCTGCACCAGGCCCAGGCCCAGTTTCACATGGTGAGTTGGCAGAGGTGGGCTAATTCTCTGTACGTGGCACAATTTCCTCTAGATTACCGTTAGATTGTGACTATAATCGCAGCTCTTTGTTGGGAGATGAAGGTTTTGCTCCCTAAAGCTGCTCAGGTGTCCCCCTCTTCACCCCATTTCTGTAAGCATGGGGTAGTGTCAGCCTGTGTGTTTCCTGCTAACTGATATGGAAGTTTGTTTCTGTAACCAGGCTGCAGAGGAAGCTCGTCGGAACAGGCTAATGAGAGATATGGCTCAGCTTCGACTGCAGGTAGGAGATGCTGGTTCCAGCCTGAAAACTGGCAGGGCGGTGGCTGAAATGGCTGAAACGAGGAAGGGAAGGGGGAGCTCTCTGCTCCCGTCCCACGCAGAGGCAGCGTCTGTTCTGCAAAGACAGAGTTATAGAATATCTCAAGTTGGAAGGGACCCCTAAAGCTCCTGGAGTCCAAGTCCCTGCTCCTCCAGAGCTACCTGAAACTAAACTGTGTGCCTGAGAGTGTTGTCCAGATGCTCCATGAGCCCTGACAGGCCTGGAGCTATGAGCACTTCCCTGGGGAGCCTGTTCCAGGGACCCACCACCTTCACAGTGAAGAACCTTTTCCTCATGGCCAATCTGAAGTTCCCCTCCTGCCACTTCGTCCCATTTCCTCGTGTCCTGTCACTGGTCACCAGAGAGAGGAGATCAGCACCTCCCCCTCCACTGCCCCCCTTGAGGAAGGTGTACACTTTGAGGGGTGATGAGGGCACCCCTCAGCCTTCTCTTCCCCGAACTAAACAAACAAAGTGACCTTATCTCCTCCTCATAGATCTTGCCCTCGAGACCTTTCACCATCTTGGTCACCCTCCTCTGGTCACACTCGAATGGTTTGGTGTCCTTGTGTTGAGGTCCCCAAAACTGCACCCAGAACTTGAGGTGGGGCCACACCAGTGCAGCGCAGAGCGGGACAGTCGCCTCCCTCTGGCCTCCTGGTTGCATCCTCCCTCTGCTGGGAGGGTGGCAGAGCTTGATGGAGCTTCGCAGGGCGAGTCTTGCCCTGTTTAATGGTTTCTTTCAGCATAAATGTGAAACAAGTGTCTCTGCTCACGTGTTTTTTTTTTTTCAGCTGGAGGTTTCTCAGCTGGAGGGAAGTCTCCAGCAGCCCAAAGCACAGTCAGCCATGTCTCCTTACCTTGTCCCTGACACCCAGGCCCTCTGCCAGCACCTGGCTGTCATCAAGCAGCTGGCCACCAGCGGGAGGTTCATAATCATCATCCCTCGAACAGGTACGGGGGCTCCTCCTCAATCACCGAGTCTGCCTTCCCCTCAGCCCCTCCGGGCTAGAGAGGAAGCCCTGGGGGCCAGGGTGGTGCCTTTCCCTCCTCCTGCTGTTGTTCTTCACTTCAGCTGGAAAAATTCTTTCCACGTGTTGCTTTTGGGGCCTGTTTTATGTGTGGCCCGTGTTTGGAATCTACCATCTAACACAGCTGGAAGGAGAGAGGCCCTGTTCACCCTCTGCCTCCTGTGGCAGCCACTGCTGCCGTGCACCAGAGACACTTCAGTGGGATGAGGAATTCTTGACGCATCTGGATTAGTTTGCAGCAGCAGAGCTGTAAACCAGATGTTTTTCCTTCTCTTTTTTTTTTTTCTCCCTGTTAGTGATCGATGGCTTAGACTTCCTGAAAAAGGAGAACGCAGGTGCTCGGGACAGCATCCGGTATCTGGAGGCAGAATTCAAAAAGGGAAACAGGTGAGAGTGGTGCAATTTGTCCTGCCTTTTGGGACTGACGGGTGTTATTTTGGGGTGGAAAATGATGTCGATAGCGGGAGACATCCCGCTGTGCGTCCCCTGGAGCAGAGTGAGGAGGGGGCCAAGGCCTCAGGAATGCTCTTGGTGAGGGGGAAGGTGCCAAAGTAACAGATTTGGTGGCTGGTTCTCCACATGCGCTTGTAGCTGCTGCTCCAGCCATGAAATGTCGCTGCTTCTGAGGAACGGAGGGAACTGCTTCTCTTTATGGGTGTATAAAACTGAGCAGTACCTTGCACTGATGCGCTGGGGGTGCTGGAACAGTCATACGGCGTTACAGCCCGGGGTGGCTGTAGAAGGACAAACTGCTGTGCTGCTGTGAGGACAGACTGCATCTTCAAGGGCCTGTGTCGGGGCTGGTGGGCTTTGAAACACGTGTGATCCTGGGAACCGCACGCAGCGATGGGGGCGAGATGGGAGATGACCTAAAGGAATTCATTTATTATCATTATTTTGGTTGATAAAAGGCAGCACCGCGAAAGGGTCCCGCAGCACCTGGCAGACCCTGCTGTAGGGCATTGACTCCTCTGCGTGACGGTCTCCATGAGAGCTCAGTGACTCTGATCTTCCCTCAGGTACATCCGTTGCCAGAAGGACGTTGGGAAGAGCTTTGAGAGGCATAAATTGAAGAGACAAGATTTAGATGCCTGGTAAGATACAGCATCTGGAGGTGTCTGAGCCCGGCTCCCAGCAGGAAGGTGACTTTGGGGAGGGGTTATTCACACTGGGACCCGTCATGCGGCTTGATTTGGTGCTGTATGTGAGTAATTATAGAATTCCCTAGAGAGAGCGTTAGAGCATCCGTCTCGTGTAGCATCAAACACTTGGTGCTAAGCAGGGTCTCAGAAAAACCCTCAACAGGCAACAGAGAAACACTCCTGCCTGCCATGTGTTTCATATATGAAACTGTTTGCACAAACAAGAGGTTTTCCCTCTGACTTTTCCCCTCTGATCCTCTTTTCTTGTGCCTGTGTGTGTGGCAGGAATCTGTATAAAATACTGGACAGTTGCAAACAGCTGACGGTGTCCCAGGGGAGCGGAGAGGACGACACCACCGGAATGGTCACCATCATCACAGGCTTCCAGCTGGAGGACCCAAGTGTGTTCTCAGCGCCCATGCAGGTCAGCAGCTCTTGGCTGAGCCTTTCTGCTTCCCGGCAAGCTCAAAATCTGGTTGATTGGCAAAAGAAGTCCTTTTTTTTTCATATTTTCTGCCGTGGGTAATAACTGTCCTGGATCTCCCAAATTTAGTTTATAAATCGTGGTTCCTATTTCCTTGAAGGCCCCTTGATTTTTCATGCTTTTGTGGTGCGAAGCGTCCCTGGGAGAGGCGGGAGAAGTCATTTGCAAGCCCCTTGTGACAGAGTGGCTTTGGCACAAAGGAGAATTGGGTCTTTTAGCCACGACAAACTCTGCCTGAGCATCTCCAGGTTGGGAAGGGGGGTCCTTTTGACGGGGCAAGGAAAAAAAAAAAAATACCCTGTTTTGCGTGTGTTTGCTTGCAGTCTGCCATCCAGGCAGCCGCCAACGCCAGCGTAGAAATCAAAAATGTTCTGGAGTTCTACAAGCAGTGGAAAGAGATGGGCTGATGTTCAGAAAGGCATCGGGTTGGTGTACCTTTCTCTCCCCCTCTCGGAACGTGCAGCGTCTGAACGAAGGAAACAAAAATCCAGGCGACACTTAGACACGAAGAAGCAGCAGCAGCAGCAGCAACAATAAGAAAAAAATAATCTACCAAAAAAAAAAAAAACCCACCCAAACAAACAACCCAGAAAAAAAATATTCCAATTTGGGCACGCACACGGACACCCTCCACCCGTATCCCGACCAGACGCCTGTACATCTCCGACGGTGCCAACTGCTCTGAGAAGAGAGAGGCACCTCGGTGTGGCCGAGGCCGAGCTCTGCCCTTCTCCCAGTCGGCAGAGATGGGCGAGAGACGGGCAGTCATTCCCCCCGCCCCGTTCCCCCCGGACGCTTGCTCCGGCAGCCGAAACACCCGACACGGGCAGGCGGCTGCGAAAGCGCGGACTTGACTTTAAGGAAACCAAACCAGCGCAGCAGAAATGGAGCCCTCCTACGCTTGGGAAAGAAGATCCAAAGAGTGTTTAGCTCTTGTTTGGCAATATGGTGACAGGAAAGCAGATAGTCTTCTTTTTTTTTTTCCCTTTTTTTTTTTTNTTAATTCTTAATTTTTATAAATATAAATAATATTAAAAAAAAAAGAAAAAGTGGAGTTCCTCTGGGGTTATGGATACTTTTCCGATGTCAGAGAGAAAAGGAAACAATTATGCTATTTAAAAGGGGGGGAAAGCTCTTAATATAATTTTTTTTTTTTTTCCTTGAACAAGCATATTTATTTCCTTTCCCTGCCCTCACGGAGCAGGCTTGGTGCGAAGGGACTGCGAGGAGAGAGCAGTCTGAAGGGCACGTCCCTGCTCTCCTCACCAGCTCCACGTGTCCTGAGCCACGGCACAGGCCAGGCTGCTCCAGAGAGGCAAAAAGGGCTCTGCCCTCCTTCCCCCGACCCTCCCGCTCCCCTGCTCCCGCCATTAGGCCTTGGGGACAGGGAGTGGAATCCGGCAGAGCTGCTGGAAGAGAGGGAAGAGCCGGGTGGGATTTAAACACTGCTAAGGCTCAGCCACTTGGCTTGAGGACCCTGGGATGGAGCAGACATCGCCGAAGGACCCAATGCCTCTTCTTTGTTTTCTTTTTATTTTCTTTTTTCCCTTTTTATGTGTTTTTTTTTTTTTTTTTTCCCTCTCTCAATTTTGCAATGAGGTGCGGAGGAGGGAGGAGGATCTTGAAGCCATTATCTCTTCTGCTGGTTGTCCGATGCCCCGCTGCTGCTGTGCCGTGCTGGAGAGGGTGGCAGAACTCGAGCGTTTGTATCCCCCGTCCCTCCGGGGCAGGCGAAGGCAGCGCAGCGACCGCCACCGCCCGGGACTCGGCTCGCAAACCGTGCAGCGCTTTTAGCATCTCGAAACAGAAGGGATGACGTGACCTGGACGGATGCTGGAAGAGCTAATTCCCCGTGTGACCTGCTAGGGACCTCCCATCCTGACGGCATCTCGAGCAACCTGTGTCTGACATCCTCCTGTCACACGCCGGTGCTGGAAATGAAGAAACGGGTTGCTCCCGGGACAGCAGAGCGGTGGGAAACGGGCTGAACGGCCTCTTTGTAGTTCATCCTGCGCCAGCGTACTCAAGAAACAGATGTCTCCATCAACGTGAACTCACAGCAGCTATGCAAGTCAAAACCACTAGTCTTCTACCTTTGCGTGTTTCCTCACACGGGCCAGCCCAGAAGCTGCTACAAAAGGGGCATAACACGGAAAGGCAAGTGCCGTACTCCCAGCTGTGCAGACTTCCCAGCATGACGCATTGTATTGGAGTGGCAGGATTTGTTTTCAGGTAAAAACTTAAAAAAAAAAAAAAAACCAACCCCAACAAACCCAACCAGCACAAGTCCTTGAGGATTCGTTTCTCTTGCAGTTCCCGTTGGGTGCAGCAGGCAGGCTGGAGCACAGCGGGGAGCGGCCGAGCGGGGAGTTCCAGCCCCGCTCCTCGGGGCCCAGCGGCGGGTGGAGGGGGTGGAAGGACGGGGTTTCCCTACGGCTTTTTCCTTTTGCAGCTTCTCCTGGAACTCGCGGTGCTTTTCTAGGCTACGCCAAGGAAACAGAAGGGCGGGTCCAAGACTCTGGCTCGTCTTGGGTGTTGTTAGAGATGTGAGCTGGGCCGTGAAGCTCATCGGTCACTCTTCCCTCCAGCGCTACCCCTGTGTTTATTTGAAGCCATTTGTTTGTCCAGCTCATTATTTTTGTTTGATGGGGTGGGGAAGGAAAAGAGAATTGCTGTGTGGGACTTGTTCCTTAGTGTGTGAGCCAGAGTGATGTGGGGGATGGCAGAGCCACCTCCCCTTCTGCCCCTCCGTTGGCTTGAGAGTGGTGAAGTGCCCTCCTCGTTCCATGGTGCCTGGCGCAGGGGGAGGGATGGATGGATGGTGGACTCTGCTTTTTATTTTTTTCTCCCCTGCTGCTGAAAGAAAACCATCCACCTCTTGCTGCAAAGCACAGGGAAGGGTCTGCAGCTCCCTCCTGGAGGTGGGCTCCAGCTGAAGCCTGGCTGGGTGTGCGGTCCCGAGAGGCCCAATTGTCCTTCCCTTCTGGCTGCGAAGTGCAGAGCGAATGCCCGGGGCTGGTAAAGCAGAGCATTGCTTGGCTGAAATCACCCCAGCGAGGAGCTGGCGCCATCCTCAGCTTCCCTTGGCCACGGCTGGGTCTTGAGGAGGGGAGAGAGCAATGCAAATACAGGGCCTGGCTGTCGCACCCATCACCGCTGCCTCGGGTCGTGCAGCTCCACGGGGCAGGATGAGAGCCAGGGGCAGCAGACGGGGTAGGTGCTGAGCAGGGTGGCAGCAAGTCCAAGGGCAGTCCCTCAGCATCCCTGGTCAGACCCAGGTCTTGTTTGGGCTGGACACAGGAGGCCATTTAACAACAGAAATAAATAAACTTGGCCTTTCTGTAGGAAGGTGGTGTCCCCCTCCCCAGCAGGGACCACTCGGGGAGCTCAGAGGCTTCTTCCTGAAGGACAGCAAAGCTGTTGCCTTACTCTGCCCCTGCCCATCCCTGAGCAGCTGCCCTGAGCTCCTGGGGGCTTCTTTTAATGTTTCCCTGAAGATTTGCACACCTGGAGAGGAGGAAAAGGGCCTGTCCCTTCACCAGGGACCCTAAACTGCCCCCTGGCACCTTTCAGGACACTGTAGCTCTGGACCCAGGGGGGAGGGACAGTGACTTTTTAAATAAGGCACCTGAAAGCTTCCCATGCCACCCCGCTTCTCCCCAGAATGTGCAACCGGGGTTTTTTGGGGGATAATTTGGGGATTTTTTTTTGGGATGTGCGTCCCCAGTCAGAGACAGCCCGAGCTGGAAAGGGGGGAAGAAGAAGAGCGTGGCCTCGGGGAAGGGGACGAGTTGTGGCCTCCTGATGGAGGAGCAACTTGAGGTCTTTTAAGATGGGGGTGAAGGAAGGCACTTCTCTGCCCCAGCCCCAGCGCTCGCCATGGCTTGGAGTCTCCTCCCTGGGTACCAATCAATACCGACCCCCTGTGCCAGTTTGCCCCAGTTTGGTGCGTCACGTCCCAGTCCCAGCCCGGGAGCCAAATGTGGGAGCCGGGTCCCTGCCTTGTTTTGCTGGTGGCCGCTGGTGTCTCCAGGAAACTTGAAGGTGGTGGTGGGGTTCTGCTCTGCCCGGGGGTCCCCAGCGCTGGGTGGGGTGTCCTGTGAGCCCTCCCCCATGGTGATTTCACCCCACGCCTCCAGAGCGGGCGAGAGCCAGCCCTGCTGCTCTGCTCTTTCTGTCCCAGCTCGTTCCCGCTCCGCTGGGGAAGGAGAACAAGAAGGGAAACAATCTTGTGGGCCGAAAGCATTGTTTTTAACGTGTTCTTGTGTGTTCCTTGGTTTTGGTATTTTTCTTTTCGTTACCACCATGTTGAGCTCTTGGAAGTTTCTGGGGTGACCCCGGGTGGGTAGAGCGCGGGTTTGCGGTGGCTGAGGCTCGCTGGGTGTCCCGGGGAGGTGGCACTGGGGCTGTCCCCGTGCCATGCTGGACACGGCCGCGCTGGTGCTGGTCGAGCTGCTGGGCGGTTTCACGGGCCGTGCCAAGCGCCTCTTCCTTCTGCTCCCGTCCCTGCCGGGCTGGATGCCGCCTGCAGCGCCTTGGCTTTTCCCTTTGCATCTTTGATTCTTTTTTATTTTTATTTTTTTATTTTTTCTTTCCCCTTGATGTCTCGCAGAGCTGGCCAGTCCGGCTGGGGCAGAGCACGGGGTGGGGACAACGGGGAAGGGCAGGAGGGTTGGCCCCGGGTCCCCGAGTTGCTGCCGCCGTCTCCCCGGCAGGGAGGGGAGCGTGGCTGGGTTTGGGGCGAGGGACGGTCTCCTCTCCCCCCCCTCCTCCTTTTGCACAAACAAGCCCAGCCTGGGGATTTGTGACGGGTCGCTCACGCGGGGGGACAAAGGGGTGGCTGGGGGGGACCCGGCTGGGACGAGGGGCAGCGCGGGGGCTCTCACGGCGCGTCTCGACTGTGATCTGAACACATCGACTGGCTTAATAAAATACAAGATGTTTGTACCCCTCCTTCTGTGGTGATTCCCGGCCCCGGTGTCCCCTGCGCGGCCCCAGAGACGGGTACGGTTTTACATGGGAATCCACCCTCAAACCTGCGATTTCCTGACCCAAACTTTCTGCTTTTCAGAAAAAAAAAAAAGCAGCTTTGCCCCCCAGCCCCTTGGGGTGTTACTGGACTGGGGTGAAGGAAGGTGTGACCTTGGTTTGCTTTGGAGTCAGTGGGGTGAAATGTGGTTGGGTCCTTTCTTTGTCCCTGTAGCAGGACGAGTGTTCCCTTCGTCCCTTTGCTCCCTGCCGTTGTGGGGTGGGATGAGTTGGTCCTTTTGCCAGGATCCTGCCCAGAATTGGAGAATGCTCGAGGTTGGGAGGGACCTTTCAGATCATGGAGTCCAACCATCAACCCAACCCTGCCCAGACCCCCCTGACCCATGGCCCTCAGCACCACGTCTGCCCGGCTTTTAAATCCCTCCAGGGACGGCGACTCCCCCACTGCCCTGGGCAGCCTCTTCCAGTGTCTGACAACCCTTTGGGTGAAGGAATTTTTCCCAATATCCATCCTAAACCCTCCCTGGTGCTGCCCACGGGAGTGTGTCCCCCCCCAGCACCTCTGTGATGAGCAAAACCAACTGGTGGTCTATGGGGCGACCTCTGGGCTCGGTTTTAAACGGGGGAGGGGGTTGGAAAGGATGTGTTTTTAACAATGCGTGACTTTTTAAAGTGTTAATTGGAGGTGCCTTTAAGAGGTGTCGGGGCAGGAGGGGGAAGCTTGGAGGGGGGTGGGAGGAAGAAAATTCTTCCGTTCCCTGCATTCACTCCCGGCAAAGCTGCTTTTTGTGGGAGGCAGGAGAATTTCCTCCTCCCGTTCTTTGGATGCTGCCAGCGGTGGGAGGGGCGGGGGGGGCTGCGAAAAGGCGAATCCGTCTTTTCAGGCGGCGGAGGGGGAAGGAGCCGGGGGGGGGGAGCGACCCCCTTTCCCGCGGGGGCCAGACGTGCCCCGCGTCCCAACGCCCCCGCACAAAGGGGGACCTGTCACCGCCGGCTCCGTCCCCCCCCCCCGGCCCCCCCGAGGGGCTGGAACCGCCGCTCCCGGCCCCGCGGGGTCGTGCCAAGACTTTCACGGCCTCGGCGGGGGCTGTGGATCCCTCCCCCCCGGCCCCGCTCCGGTAACGAGCTCCGAGCCGCCGCCTCCCGTCCGTGCGGGCGGGGGGGGGGTCCCCACGGCTGCGGGTCCGGAGCTGAAGCGGGATAAAAGCCTTTAAAGCGCGGGGACTCGCGTCCTGCTCAGTGGGGGTCCCGAATCCTTGGAAAACTCCCGGCACCATCCCCCCCCCGCTGCCCCCCAGTTTCCCTCCCCCGAATCCGGGCTTTGCTTCATCCAGGTTCTTTGGGGGGGGGGGATTCAGCTCCGGGGTGGCGCATCCCTGCCCAATACAGCAGGTCCCTTTGGAGGCACCGAGACCCCAGAGCCCGCCCCCCCCAGCGGAGAAGGGCAGGAGAGGAGCCCCGAGCGCGGCTCTGCCCCGC
>QJSC01017891.1:2553-14096 GCA_003697955.1 Calidris pygmaea | reverse complement strand
AATAATTGCTTGTTCTATTGCTGATGCAGCATTTCCCATCCTGCTAAATTTCCTGACTCACCGGTCAGCCGTGCACGACTCCGCCTTTCTTCGGGCGCCCAGCTTATTTCTCTGCTGGCAGCAGGATCCTCGCTTGCTCCGCAGTATGGTATTCTAATCGCCCTTTCACAATCACGTCGGCCCTTCACGATCACGTCGGGGTCACCAGATGCTGCGCGCCATCTTAGCGAGTGGGAAAGAACGATGCACCAATATGATGCGAGTTCAAATCCAACTTTATTCAACAGGCTGCGTTCTTATATATTCTTTCTGTTCTCCTGTACACGCGATCACGCTCCGAACACGCAGGATAGCGCAAGCTTGATTGGGTAGCACGCGCTGTCCACGCGCCCTTAGTCGTTAAATGATTGGTTAGCCTAAAAAGATACTATATGCGTATGATTCCTGCTATCAGCATTTTCCCATCCGCATTTTCTTACTTTTCTGCCTTTTTCCCATCCGCATTTTCTTACTTTTCTGCTAACTTAAATTGCAACTGTATTCTTTAATTTAGCTCAAGGCCTTGGTTCACAATTCCTGATATTCATTCAGTATAGCTAAGGCCCCAACAAACTCGACTAAATATTTATTAAGATAGGAAAGCAAAACAGCACGCTGGGCGGCCGGGGAGTCACAGCTCCACCAAGACTCGCAAAGCTTTTGGTTGGTCACCCAGTCCCTTTTGTCCCCTCCCGGGGGGGGGGGGTGGCCTTCTAGATCTTTCTGCATGTGTCCATTCTCCTGTTGCTGCTGTCTCCTGTTGCTGGCTTCAGGTGAGTTCTGCCAGTCGGGGGTGGAGTTTCGCGAGTGGTGGTGGTATACCCAGCATGTGCAATCTCTTACATACATTTAGTTATAAAGGTAAAACATTATCATAACAACATAACATTGTGATTATAGTGTTTTAAGATTTGATTAGCAATAATTCTTTAGCTATTTCTTACATGGAGTGATGTTGGCCTTCCTCCAGTCTTCAGGCACCTCTCCTGTTCTCCATGACTTTTCAAAGATGATAGAGAGTGGCCCAGCGATAACATCTGCCAGCTCTCTCAGCACTCGCGGGTGCATCCCATCAGTGCCCATGGTCTTATGAATGTCCAGTTTGGCCAAGTCCGAACCTGGTCCTCCTCTACTGGAGGAAAAACCTCCTCTCTTCCTACCCTCCCCCTTGCCTCCAGGGCCAGAGATTCATGAGGGGCAGCCTTAGCAGTGAAGACTGAAAAAAAGAAGGCATTCAGCAACTCTGCTTTCTTCGTGTCTTCCACCACCAGGGTGCCCATCTCATCCATCAGTGGACCCACCTTATCCCTAATCTTCCTCTTACTGTTTACATACCGAAAATACCCTTTTTGTTATTCTTAACTGTAGTGGCCAAGATGAGCTCAGCCTGAGCCTTGGCCCTTCTCATTTTCCCCCTGCATATCTTCACTGCTTCCTGGTATTTCTCCTTGCCTGCCAGGCCCCTTTTCCAAAGATTATAAAACTTCTTTTTGTTCCTGAGCTCCAGCCAAAGCTCTCTATTTAGCCTGGCTGGTCTTCTTCCCTTCCCGCTTGTTTTTTGGGGCTTGGGTATGGCTCTTTCCTGCGCTTTTAAGAGTGCCTCCTTGAAGTACGACCAGCCTTCCTGGGCACCTTTGCCCTTCAGGACTGTCTCCCAAGGGACACTTTCAACCATGCTCCTGAAGAGGCCAAAGTCTGCCCTTCAAAAGTCCAAGGTGGCAGTTTTGCTGGCCTTGCTTCAGCAAGAATTGAAAATTGTATCATTTCGTGATCACTCAGTCCAAGACAACCTCCAACGTTTACATCCCCCACAAGACCTTCTGAGTTAACTATCAGCAGGTCCAGTAGGACACTTTCCCTAGTCGGTTCCCTCACCAGCTGCATTAGGAAGTCGTCTTCCATGCACTCCACTTTTGATGCCTTTGACTTGGCTGATGCCAGAATAAACCCTCCTGCTCTTGTTTGTGCCCAGAAACCGTGGCTGGAGGCAGCAGGAGATGGAAATTGTCCCTCAAAACCCCTGAGGGGGGACGTCACGGAGGGTCCCGTCTCGGTCCCGGTGATGACACCAGCCGGGAACCGGGTGGGTGGCCATTTTTAGTGATTTTAGTGTATTTAGCCAAAAGCCCTTTGTTTTGGCAAGACTTTGGCAAAGGTTGCAGGGGTCGTTGGAGGAATTGATTGGAAATACGTCCCCTGCTCATCACCTTGACATGCAGGAAAATCAAAGGCAAGGCGGGAAGTGTCAAGGGGGATGCAAAACCTGGGGATATCCTTGGGATTTTAGGAGGAGATTTAAAGGATTTCAAGTTGATTTGAGGAATTCAGCCGTGGGAATGAGAGCAAATTCCGGGAAAACCGGAGGAGGGAACTGGGGTTGGGGGTGGGTGTCGCTCGGCCCCTTCTCAACAGCGAGTTTTTGGGTGGAGGGTACCTCTTACCAGCCAGAAAGGCCCTGAAACACCCAGTGCTGTCCCCGTAAAGCACTGGTTTTACTGACATCACAGCCCGTTGCCGGCCTCCCACATTCCACACAACATTCTGACGCAGTGGTCGCTGGGTGGTGGTGGCTCTGGCAGCTTCCTGCCACTCTGGGGAGTGAACTTCAGCAGTTTGAGCAGTTATTTGGGGAAAAAAAACACCCAAATTTTCCTGCCCGATGGGGCAAAACCAGACTCCAGTGGCCGAAGGGTGACACTGGGGGTGGGAAGGGGCGGTGGAAGTTGGGGGCAGAAGAATGAGTGATGTTTTGCTGGGAAATAGGGACCGGTTTTGGCCCAACTCATCACGGTTTCCCTCTTTTGAAGCGTTTTTGGCGCTGTATCCGTTCCCAACTCGCCTTCCTCCCCCTCCTCTTCCTCCCTCTTTCAGCCGCATCAGCATCAGTGGCCAATTCCAAGAGGAACTCCCCGCCCTGTGGGACCGATCCCACTTGGAAGAGGAGGAAGAAGGAGCCTCCCTCATCTGGAAACCCCGGGGCAACATTGAAACCAATCCCGAGACGCAGGAGAAAGGTTTCTCTTCAGACTTTTCTTCTGGGAAACAGGACAATTCCACCTTTCCCCAGCAGCTTTTTGGGGTGTTTGGGTTCTCTCCCATCTTTTCTTGGCCCCGTAGCATTAGAGGGAAGGAGATGGCTGGGTTTTGGGGAGAAATGTGGATAAATCAGAAGTGATGGTGCTCTCGGGAGCATCTTCCATGAGAAATGGGGGGGGAGGGGGGCGGTTGCCATCCCACCTCATCTGCAGCCACACCTGGAGTTTATCTCTGGAGATCCCGCTCCATTTTCCATCCATCTCCTCTGGCGTCTTTTCCCCTTTTGTGAGGAAAACCTGTTTTTTTGGTGTTTTTTCTCACCTCTGTAGTTACAAACCTGCTGAAGATGGCCTCTTCCAGCGTCATACCAGGGAGACTGCTCAACCCCATCCCAGCGTCCCAGGACACCCTTTGCTCATGGTCAGTGTGGTGCCCACCGGCACCTTCTCTGCCCAGCTGGCTTGCTCCAGCCTGGGCTGCTGCCGGGGCTTGATCTTCCCCAGGGGCAGGACCTGGTTGTGGTTGAACTTCAGGAGGTTCCTGCTGGCCCCTTTCTCCAGCCCACCCGGCTCACCCACTGGGCTACCAGCCACCATTACCCCCCAGTCTGGTGGGTGCCAGCCGTGCCAGCCCGTCCCGCTGGGGTCAGGCACTGACAGGGTGGCACCCGCGGCCGGGGAACCGGAGGAGGAACCACAGCACCAGGGACAGACAAAAACCTTTATTTCTTGGATGTTTCAGACGGGTACAGCCAAGGGGTTGTTCCCAGACCCACACCCCCTCGGCTGCTCAGTCATGTGGGAACTTTTTTGTCTTCTGGGCCCAGCAGCGAAACCACTTGCGGGGCTGGCAGAACTGGGGGGATGGAAGCAATGCCTCCATCATCCCGTCAGCCAGCCCCACAGCCGGGCCCAGCCCCACTGCAGGCACCGTCCTGCCGAGCATCTCCCTGCCCACAGGCTCTGCTGCCGCACTGGGCTGGGGATCTGAAGGGTCCAGGGGGCTGAGGCTGTTTCTGTTGCCCGGGGAAGGGGGGGCTGGGAGTCCATCGTGGGCTGTGGTCCATTGATGGGAGGGCCATCAATGCTGAAATGGGATAGAGATGGCAGGGAGGGCAGGGAGCCATCGGAGTCTGGGATGGAGACGGGGTACATAGAGCCATCCCAATTTAAATGATAAATGGTTGGGAGGGAAGAAAGAGGAGCAGCCCACAGCTTATCGCACTTCAACTTATTGCAACACCGTGAAGATGGAGGAAGAAGGGGGAGGAGAAGAGGAAGCATTGCGAGCTGAGTGCTCCAAGGCTCACCTACAGCAAGGTACAAGGAGAAATGACAAATCGACAGAGTTGGGAACAACTCCCCGTGGTCATTTTTTGCCTTTTCCCCATTCCCCTCATACTAACGGCCATTTTCCTCACACTCCCCTCACACCGGTGCCCAATTCCCCTCATGCCCTCACTCCCAACCCCTGCCATTTCCCGCCCTCCACACACCTCATCTCTCCCCTCCTCTCCCCGCTCTCCTTCCTCCCGCCCACAAATCCCTCACCCTTTTCCTTTTCCCTCACCCTTTTCCTTTTCCCTCTCCCTCCTCTCCACAACATGGTGCTGTCCCTCCCTTCCCTCCCGCCCACAGCCTTCCCCTCAGGGATGGAGGCTCCCTTTCCCCCCAGAACCAACCCTGTGGTGGAAGGAGCCTTTCCCTCATGGAGTACCCCTAAACCCAACCCCATGATGGCCCCACAGCCTCCTGCAAGGCCTGGAACAGCTTCTCCCTCATGGAGAGCCCCCAAAATACCTCAAATGCATCTATAGGGCGGCCCCTCAGCCTCCTGCGAGGCCAGAGCAGCCTTTCTCTCAGGTATGGAGCCCCCAGACTCCCCCAAACCCACCTGCACCCCGGAGACAGAGGAGTCCTGCAAGGACCTGATTGGAATAAAGGGAGCGTCCCCCGGGGCATCGCCCTGGGGGGTCTCTCCAACGGCCGGAGGGCACAGCCTCCTTTTAATCCTAATGCCCCGGCCCCATGAAACAATCTTCCTTTCCCAGTGGTTGAGGGACTTGGAAGGGACAGGCATCTTGAGCTGCCTAGGACAGAAAAGTTTAGGTTTTACAGGTTTTCAATGGCCTAACTTTTTCATTTTCAGTTATTTCCCCTATTTTTCAGTCTTTTTTATTTTTTCTTGTTTTGGTGCCAAACAGCCCAAAACAACCCCCCAGATCAGGTCATTTTGCGGTTTTTTGATTTTTATGTTGTTTTGGCTCCCCAGGTCCCAGCACAGCCACGGGGCTACCAGTCACCAGCCTCCCCCTCCCCCCCAGTCTGCGGGGTGCCAGCCTGTCCTGCTGGGCTCGGGCACTGAGAAGGTGGCGCCTGTGGCCAGGGGATGTCAGGATGAACCCCAGCAGCAGGGACAGACAAAACCCTTAATTTGTGCGGTTTTTATTTGCCGGTGGGGACAGACTCAGCAAAACCTGGGGAGAAGAAACAGGGGCTGCGGACTGCTCCTCTTTCCTCCTCCTCCTCCCTCCCGTCTCAAGCCCCCCAGGGTCCCCTGTCCTGTAGAGAGTGAGCTTCCCCCAGCTGCCACCCGTGATTGCCAGGGGAACATCCCAGCCCCTCCTGAGCCCTTGGCATCTGCAGGGGGNATGTCACAAAGGGGGGTGTGCCTCCCTGCCGCCCTATAAAAGGGGGCGCAGGCCCTGTGGGAGCAGGCAGCGGGCGCTGGGCACCGCAGTCTGGCATCGTCTGGGCAGACTGCAGCCTCGGCCTCTGCCACCCCAGCAGTCTTGGGGGCCCCCTCACTGGGGACCCAGGAGGACACTGGGGATCTGCAGCACCGTCCTGTGCTGGTGACTCGGAGCGTGGCGGTCACACCAGAGCCAGTGCTTGGAGTGCTCTGACGGACCCCTGGGGCTCACCCGCCCCCCCTCCCGACTCTTGTGGTGGGGACACGGCGTGGTCTCTAACACACTGAAGATGAAGAGGCTCTGGGTAGGTGACTGCTGCACCCACTGCTCTGCCCCACAGTGTGGGTGCTGTGGGGGTCTTGGGGGCTGCAGCATGGGGCCGGGAGCTGCTCCCTTCTCACCCAGCTCCTGGGGGTCCTTACAGAGCTGCTCTACAAAGTCTAAGGCAGAAACAAGGGAGGCGAGTGCCCTGTTGGAGGAGCAGAATGGTGAGTGACCCCGGCACCGAGCGCCCTGCAAATGGCTGACACCCCACGGAGCCCTGAGCCGGGGCTGTGCCTGGAGGTGCCGGACGCTCACTCCATCTCCTCCCTCCGCAGCCTGTCGGTTGGCAGAGAAAGAAACAGGAAAGAAGTGCTCACTGGAAAAGCGGTGAGTATGGAGGAGACCCCCACCCAGCTCCTGCCCCATACCCTCCCCCCGTGCCCTGCCCCTGCCTGCACTCGGCAGCCCTGCCCGCCGGCCAAGGACGGGGGGCTGCCCGCAGGTCGCGCCGCAGGGGCTGCAGTGCAGCGGGGTCTCTTCTCTCCTCTGCAGGCCCAGTGTGGAGGTGTCGAGGAGGAATTGCCTGTCCACACAAGGCTCTCTGTCGTCCCTGCCACCAACTCATCACTCAAGTCACAACGGCTCCCTGCAGCACCTGCCCCCCGCAGACCACACTGCCTCCCTGCTCCCCCTCCCAACCATTTATCATTTAAACTGGGATGGGTTCATGGACCCCGTCTCCATCCCAGACTCCGATGGCCCCCTTCCCCCCCTCCCACCAATTTATCATTTAAACTGGGACGGGTCCATGTACCCCGTCTCCGTCCCAGGCTCCGACGGCTCCCTGCCCTCCCTGCCATCTTTATCCCATTTCAGCGTGGATGGCCCTCTTTGCTTCCCACCACCAATGGACTCCCAGCCCCCGCAGGAAAACGGAGAAAGCCTCTGTCCACTCTGCGCCCTGGCCAATGAGGAGCTCCGGAAAAACCCAGGAGTTTCCATCTCCTCGTCCCCTTCTGACATCTCCCTCGACTCCTTCTCGGAGCCCCAGCACACGGCGGCAGCCAAGCCTGTGGGCAGGGAGCGTGGCCAGCGGGGACCGGGGCCGAGCAGGGTACTACGCTGCCTGCAGCAGGTCTGCGCCCGGCTCTGGGGCTGCCTGAGGGGATGATGGAGATGCCGCTGCCCGACCCCCAAGTTCTGCCAGCCCTTGTAAGTGGCCGAGGGCTGTGAGTCCGTGAACCGCCCTGGGTGTCACCCATCTGAAATAAAGGCTTTTGTCTGGTGATGGAGAGCAGTGTCTGCCGCGCCGGAAGTGATGCAAAGCAGTGGCTGCCACGCCAGGGAGATGCCAGAGCCGATGGATTGCGGTAGCTGCCGCACCAGGGAGGTGCCGGAAGCCATGGAGCACGGGAGCTGCTGCGACAAGGATGTGCCGGAGGCCATGGAGCGTGGCAGCTGCTGCGACAAGGATGTGCCGGAGGCCATGGAGCGTGGCAGCTGCCACAATGGGAAGGTGCCAAAGGTAGTGCAGCCCAACATCAGCTGTGACAAACACACGCCGGAAACGGCGGATGCCAGCAGGTGCCATGCAGGGGAGGAGCCAGAGACGATGGAACCCGGTAGCTGCCACGCCGGGACAGAGACAGAAGAGCTGCAGGCANCGACAAGGATGTGCCGGAGGCCATGGAGCGTGGCAGCTGCCACAATGGGAAGGTGCCAAAGGTAGTGCAGCCCAACATCAGCTGTGACAAACACACGCCGGAAACGGCGGATGCCAGCAGGTGCCATGCAGGGGAGGAGCCAGAGACGATGGAACCCGGTAGCTGCCACGCCGGGACAGAGACAGAAGAGCTGCAGGCAGGTAGCTGCCATGCCGGGGAGGAGACGGAGGCGATGGAGGACGGTAGCCGCCGCGCTGGGGAGGTGCTGGAAGCCATGGAGCGCGGTAGCTGCTGCGCTGCGCAGGTGTTGCAGGTGATTGAAGGCGGTAGCTGCCAGGCCGGGGAGGTGCCGGAGGAGCTGGAGCCCGGCAGCTGCTGAGCCGGGGAGGTGCCAGAGATGCCCAGAGCCTGGGAGCTGGTAGCTTCCATGTCAGGGATGTGCCATAAATGCCCAGAGCCCGGTAGCTTCTGCTCGAGCAACGCTCCAGAGGCTTGCAGCCTGTAAACTGCCGCGCTGGGCTGATGCTGGAAGCAGCATGGGGAGCAGCAGGGTCTCTTCTCTCCTCTGCAGCCCCAGTATAGAGTCACAGACATTGCATTGCCTGTTCCCACAGGCCCTGCTGCGCTCCCTCTCCACCCTCACCAGCTTTTGTTATTCTGGCAGTTTTGACTCCCTCTACCCACTGTGCGCCCTGGACCCCGAATGGCTCCCTGCTCCCCCTGCCTTCCTTTAAAGTGCCCTCAACCCCCAGCCGGGGTCCCCGGGGCTGTGTCCCGCAGGACGGTGCGTGCTGCGGTGCCCACAAAACTTGATGTTTTCTGTCCAAGTCCCTCAACCACTGGGGAAAGGAAGATTGTTTCATGTGGCCTGGGCATTAGGATTAAAAGGAGGCTGTGCCCTCCAACCATTGGAGAGACCCCCCAGGGCGATGCCCCGGGGGACGCTCCCTTTATTCCAATCAGGTCTTTGCAGGACTCCTCTGTCCATTTGTGAACACCCACCTCTGGCTATGGGAATTTCTGTAGAGGGGGATGTCTGTCCCCCAGGCCACCTCACCTCCTCAGGGGTGACACCTGCTCAGACATTCCTCTGGGGTTTGGAAATTCTTCTTGCTCCCGCGGCAGCCCCCGTAGATGAATTCCTGGCAGGTCCCGTTGCCCGGCGAATAGAACCAGTGGGAGAAGGCAGGCCAGCACGGCCCCAGCACCCGGGGGAGCGCACAGTGCTCTGGAGGGGGGTTTACCCGTGTAGGAGGCGGCAACGTGGTCAGAGAGGTGCTGAGGCTGCCACGGAGCTGGGGAAAAGGAGGGAAAAAGGAGAAAATGAGCCAATTCAGGGGTGGTTTGGAGGGATCAGGCGTCAAAACGATCAAAAAAGCCCCAAATGACACTATTTTGGGAGGTTGGATTGTTGCTCTCTGGCATCAAAATTATCAAAATAGCCCAAACTGACCCAGTTTGGGGCGGGGGATTTAGGGGGGATAGGTACCAAAACGATCCAAAAACCCCGAAAGAACCGAATTTGGGGACTTGTTTGGAGGCTCTGTGACACCAATTCTAGAACAGGACCGTGGTTGGTGGGTTGTTTGGGGAAATCAGGCAATAAAACGATCAAAAAAATAACCCAATTCAGAGGGTTGTTTTGGGATATTTGGTGCCAAAAGAAGAAAAAAAAAAGAAACCAAATGAACCAATTTGGGGGGTTCTTTGGGGGTGTTTGGCACCAAAACAATCAGAAACCACCCAAATGACTCCACTGGGAGGGTTGTTTTGGGGTGTTTGTCACGAAAATAGGAAAAAAGCACCAACCCCCCCTCAGGGACCCTCTGTAGGCCCTCCCTCTCTGAACTCCCCCAAAGCCCAGGATCCACTCAGGGCCCTTGTAGAACCCCCAGATTCGTCAGATCCCCCGGGGGGAGGTGAGCAGCGCCGAGGGGCACAGCGGGAGGCAGATGGAATCCGCAGCCTCACAATGACCCACACACACACCTGCCCCCTGGCCTCGCCTCACACCGGCGCCCCCCACCTCCCTCTGCCCCCGACCCCCGGGGCAGGGTTCCAAGGCCAGAGCGGGGCCGGCTGCAGGCGACAGGGGCTGCCCGCAGGCTCGCAGCCACCGAGGCTCCGCATGGGGCTCCCTGAGGGAAGCTCCGCCCGGCCCCGCCCCCCTTCCAGAAGCCTCTGCTGCACCTGCCCAGTGCACCTGGGCAGCCAGGCCGGGTGGGGCCGGACGCGGGGGGGGGAAACAGCTCAGCCTGAAATACAAGCAATGGCTCCACTGCCTTCCCCCTTCGCCCCATTCCTCCTACAGTTCACAAGAATCCAACCACAGAGTCCCAAATGACCCCCCTCCCCTGGCCTCCCTACATTTGCCCAGCCCCCCCAACTCTCCCCGAAGACCCCCGACACCCCCCCAGTGCTACAAACCCCACCATTCCTTAATGCACCAACCTTCATCTGACTCCAGAAGCTTCGGGGGGAGTCGAGGGTGCCCTGGGGGTCCCAGTGGGGTTCAGGGAGGTCCCAGGGATGTCCAAGGGTTCCCAGAGGTGCCCCCCAACCCCATCTGGAGGGTACCTAGGGGGCTTGGCCGTGGGCTGGAGGCTGGCCAAGGGGGCACAGCCGGGCTGACCCGCCATGGTGGGCTCAGAGCGCAGCCAAGCACCCGGCCAGGCCGGCCCCGGGCACCCTGTGCTGCCGCCGGGGCCGCTGCCCCCTGCGGGGAGAGAGCAGGGGGTGAGCAGGGATCCCCAACACCCCCCAACTGCCTCTGCCACCTCAAACAGGCCTTACCCCACCCTCCCCCCAAGTCTCCCAATCCCGAAGTCCCACCCCAGGAGACACCAAACCAGTTTGACCCCCCGCTCCCAAAAGTGTCCCTGGCGTCCCTCGCTGCCCCCCCTCACTCACGCCCCCTCCCCTCACACTCCCAACTCACACCCCCTCCTTTCATTGACCCCCCTGCCCGCCCACTGATACCTACTTCCTTCACACTCGAAGCACAGTGACACCCACTCCCCTCACCCCACCATTCCTCCCGCTACCCGCCTCCTCTCTCCCTCCTCACACACCTCCCGCCCCTTTCCCTCTCTCTCCCCTCCACAACATGGCGCCGACCCTCCCTTCCCTCCCGCCCCAGCCCCCCCTCCCCGGCACCTCACGCCGCGCGCAGCCGACACCAGGCACGGCGGGAATGGCCGGGGAGGGAACCCCCGCTCTTCTCCTCAGCTCCTCAGGCTGGGGGCGGCCCCGCACGGGCGGCCAGAGCCCCCCCTTCCCCTCAGCCACTGGCCCCGGCCCTGGGGCAGCCCCCGCCTCCCTCCACTCCTCAGGGAGAGCCCCCACAGCCCCCAGCCCGGCCCTCGGCAGCCCATACTCTGCGCCATTCCCCCCGCCCTTCCCCGCAGTCCCCACCCCCAAGGGGGGGGCCGAGCAGCGCCGAGGGGCACAGCGGGAGGCAAATGGAAGCCGCAGCCTCACAACGACCCCCACACCACCCCCGTGCCGGGGCCTCGCCTCACACCGGCGGCACCCCCTGCCCGACTCTGCCCGACCCCCGCCCCTCACCTCCACCGCGACCCCCGGGGCAGCGCTCCAAGGCCAGAGCGGGGCCGGCAGCAGGGACCGCCCGCAGGCTCGCAGCCGCCGAGGCTTCGCACGGGGCTCCCTGAGGGAAGCTCCGCCCGGCCCCGCCCCCCTTCCAGAAGCCTCTGCCGCGCCTGCGCAGTGCGCCTCTCAGCCAGGCCGGGGGGGGGGGGGCGCACGCGGGGGGGACACGGCTCAGCCTGAAATACAGGCACTTGCTCCACTGCCTTCCCCACAACCTCCCTTGGGGATGGAGCCCCCAG
>QJSC01017889.1:0-18231 GCA_003697955.1 Calidris pygmaea | reverse complement strand
CCTGAGAACAATTGGTCTTACTATTAAAGCCTGAGGCAAAAAAGGCATTAAGTACCTCAGCCTTTTCCTCATCCTTTGTCACTATATTTTCCCCCCGCACCCTATAAAGGATGGAGTTTCTTCTTAGCCCTCCTGTTGTTATTCATGTATTTATAGAAACATTTTTTTATTGTCTTTTACAGCATTTGCCAGATCAAGTTCTAGTTGGGCTTTGGTGCTTCTAATTTTCTCCCTGCATAGCCTCACGCCATCTTTGTAGTGGCCTTCCTGAGTGGCCTGCCCCTTTTTCCAATGGCCATAAACTTTCCTTGTCTTCCTGAGTTCCAGCCAGAGCTTTTGGTTTAGCCAGGCTGGTCTCCTTCCCCAATGGCTCATCTTACAGCACATGGGGACAGCTAGCTCCTGTGACTTAAAGATTTCCTTCTTGAAGAATGTCCAGCCTTCCTGGACTCCTTTGTCCTTGAGTTCTAGCTTTTCAAATCTATTTTACTCTCTTGAACAACAATTGTTGGATAGTACTGCTTGAATTAGAACTTGGTAAATGCCTTTTGGCTTGTTTTCTGAGCGTTACCAGCTCAGGTAAGTCCTGGTGTTTAGTTGTTTTTTTCTTGTTCAGTTAGTGTTTTGCTCATAAGAAACTGTGTAGAGTTATACTGTGTGTCCGCATGGCCACTGATAAAAACAATAAACTATTTAATGGACTTAATGGAAAATGGTTTTTCCAAGTTTTCACTGTAACGGTTGCATGTTGATCTCTTTGTTCTGTTTCTTAACTAAAATACTTTGCCTTTTTTCCAGGCTCACATTAAATTTCCTATTGACTATCCATATTCACCACCTACCTTCAGATTCCTGACCAAAATGTGGCACCCCAATATTTATGAGGTAAAGTGTTTTTTAAACTAATTAATTTTTTTCTTAGGCATTTGAGAAGGTTGTCTATGTCCTTAGACTTCTAGAAGTATTGAAGGTACTAAATGTCTCTAGACATAACTAAAGTGGTTAGCTGTTGGTGTTTAAATGTCAGCTTCATGGTTGCAGAGTTAAATCTGAATGTTGTAGGAAGTGCTGTTCCTGTAAGCAGGGATGGAGCCTTTCTCATACCTGCAAGTGCAGCAGGCAGCCCCAGCTGAAGTGCTATGCCATGAGCGTTGGCAATTTTTCTTCTTGGATCAAGGCTGGTGTGTTGGGTCTTGCCCTACTGTGATACTTGGGCAACTAGTTGTTGTTTGTACACCTTTGAAGTACACTTTTGATTTGAGTATATCCTATAAAATTGTGTGATGAGATAAGAAATAGTGGGAAATGGTTTTCTGCAGCAGTCAGCCTATGATGAAGGGGTTTAGACTTGGGGTATTCTGACTGCAGAAAGAACTGGAGCTGGAGTCCAGCTTCAGGAGGAGTCACTCCCTGGGACCAGAGTGAACAGATACCTTTGAACTTAATGTCTGCTAGCCAATTTGAAGTGGCCCTTAGTTCAGTGCATGTATTGGTTATGGTACAACTATATCGCAGGTCCAGAAGGGGAATGATTTTATATGAATACTTTTTAGAAAGCAGCACTCCTAGCTTGAAAGCATTGTCTTCATGATGCTGAATACAGGCTGTTTGGAGAGATTTAAGGTAAAGCACTGGGGGAAGTGCTGCAATGAGGATGTCTGGTGCATCTCAGCATGGCATAGTGCTCTGCTGATGGACTGGCTCAGGGGCTGATGGTGGCCCAGCTGTGTTAATATGGCAGTGCTCAGGCTAACCTCAGCTGTTGCTGGGGCATAGCATATGTTGCCCTGCATCTAGTGTGAATGAACTATGTTGTGTTTCTTGCTGGGCTTTCATCTATCAAGTGATCTTTAAAGCTTATCCTAAAGCCTGGTTGAGTTGAGCTGTTATGTTAGAACTCATATGAGCAGCAGCTTGAGACAGAGTTAGTCTCTGCTAATAGAGCTACTTCAAAGGCTGTGAGAATAAGCATTTAATTTCATACAATTGGTTCAGAATTGCTAAATTTCATAGAGCTGTATTTGAAAGTTGAAGTCCTGTTTTGGCTCAAAACTTGACTTAAGCTTTTAGTGGAAGCCAGTCAAATCCCTGCTAAACTTTTGGATATCCTAGCCAAGTGTGTCAGCCTGCTAGTACTGCTTGAATATTTTATGAAGAGCTAAAGGCCTTTCAAAAATGCTCCTGTTAGTGCAGCTCTGTCACCTTATCACAGGTCTTCCTATGAGAGATTCTGCAGGCTTCTTTTGTGTCCACTTCAAAACAAGAATGTCACTTTTCTTTCTTGCTGCGAACAAATGATGGCTTCAGTTGATGCCTTGGGCTTGAAAGGCCCTTTTCTAACAAGTTGCTGCTACTAAATGTCCAGCCTGGAATGAGCGTACTTCAAATGTCATGGTGAAAACAGCACTGATGGCTTTGTAATAAGTGGACAAAAACCTCTCCAAACTTCAGTGTAAAACAAGATACTAACCAGATTTAATTACTGGATGCTCAGGAGGGTTGCCCTAAGCCCAGGGACATCTTGAAATTGGTCATCTGACAGTATTCTGACGCGTTTTGGACTTGGCACTGAATCTTGCGTGTAGCCAAGGATGATGTTTCTCTTTAAGGCTCTATTTCAGTTACGTGGGAGTTTGATCTATAAATAAAGACAACTTTGAGACCTGCAGATTACTGCAGATCCATGCTGCAGGTGTTGATTCTGAATCAAGAAATTCTCATGCAGGAGATGAGTGGGAAATGGTTACCAAAATGGTATGTACAAAATGAGTCTTGGAAAGGACCTCTTCCAGTCCTGGCGGGAAAGATGAAAAATTGGCTCTAGAAACAACTGAAGGTAGGAGGAGAAACTAACCCAAAACTTGATGAGTGTATCTTGGGGTTACTCTTCAAACACTCCAGCCCTCAGCTTTGTATTTTGTGTTTGTAGCAGTATTTCTTGGAACTGAGGGAATCTGAAGCAGCTTGCAGACTGTTTTGGAAACAACATTTAAACAATGAAGATGAGGCACTGGATAACTCCAAACAAAACTGAGAATAAATCAGCAAAGGGCTTGAGGTTTGAGGGTTTGCCAGGAAGAGGGGAAAAAAAATCTTACAGCGTAAGGAAGATGAAAGAAACAGTTTACAGAATCTGCTGGTGGGACCAGATGGAGAGCTTGGGACTGATGTTCCAGTTCTGAGCAATGAGACTTGAGGAACTTGTGCTTTTTCCCCATCTCCTCTTTACTTGGGTCATCTAGTTGAATTTTGGTAAGACTGCATTCAAGATGGGTTTTGTTTTTATGACATACGTTCTCAGTCCTAATAGAAGTATAGGCTATTTCCCATTGGCAGATGAATACCCCACCCTTGTTTGTATCTTTCAAAAATGTGTGTGGGGAAAGGCTCTCCCATTGACTACAGTGATTCCTAAAACCTTGTGCTGATCTCATCAGGCCTCATGACACCTTTACCCTTCCGGACTCTATAATGCAGTGCTGCCCTGCTTGAATTCTCAAACATGTAACACTGTTGCAAGAAGGAAACTTCTCAGATTCTTGCTTCCCTCTATATCTTTATATTGCCAAATATCTGCTTGTCCATATGCTGCTTACCTGATCACAAGGAACTTCCCCTGAGTGCAGTGATGGTTTCTCCTGGCCCCCAGCACAGTATTCTTCCAGGAGATAGTTAAAGGAGAAACTGAGTAAACTCATGGAAATCATGAATAAAACCAGAATAGGCTATGAACATAATCTAACATTAGTAAGTTTAAGTTCACCTTAAAATGATATTAAAAATGTTTCCTAGATTGCACAAGCCTGTTGGAGTCCTAAAAAGGAAACTGCCTTGTTATGGCAAACTGTTCCAGCAACATAAGCGGGTATTCAGCAGCTCCAGGTGCTACATTGCTGCTTTTTGTTGTGTTCTATGGAGGAAAAAAAAGCTTCAAAATGATGAGGGCTTGCTAAATTAGCATATCTGGCAGGGTTAGCGAGCTGCTGAAATCTGGATACTGATCACAAGCCTCCAATGTTGAAGCAGGATCTTGTTTGGCTATAAAACAAATGTCATTGTTAATCAAGGAAAGTTGAAATGTTTGGGAGGCCCTTCAGGTGAGCTGCTGTTATCTTCTGTAGCTGTGATCACTGGCTCAGCCTCAAAGGCACAGATGCTATCGCTGTGAGCAGTGCTACTTTGTGTTTTGGCTCCTGTGTGTTGAGCAGTATTGGAGGGTCCTCAGGACATAGATGAGACCAGGTGTGTGGGGAACTGGCAGCCTGTGGTTTTGAACAGAACCAATCTGCAGCTTCTCTCTTGTTCCTATCATTAACCTGTACCTTGGATCAGGGTGACGAGGGACAGTGTGAGTGCTGCCTATCAGCTGAGGCTGTGCCACCTGAAGGTGCGGGGCTGCCTCTGGGAACTTGTAAGACATCCCAGTAGCTGGCTGCAAGAGGCAGCAAGCCGGAGAGGCTAACATCTGCTGGCCAGCCTCAGGCCTCATCTGCACCTTCACCCCATCCTGCAATAAGGCATTGGAACCCCACAAGCCCATGGAGTTAACTTCAACAGAGAATATCATCTGTGGTGAATACTGCTACAGCACTCCTACAAAGTAATCATGTCAGAGTGCTGTTGCCGATGGAGAATTGGTTTTACGGGCTTCTTCAAGTGTTTAAAAATGGTAGGCCTTATGGAGCTTTAAATCTATATTCAGGCTATAACACTGGTGAGTAGAACACAGATTGAGGATTATGTGGCTTTATGGTTTTCATATGCTGTCAAAATATTCTTCCTCTTGTATGCGGGAAGGGATTTTCAGTGAAACCTTCAGAAAGCATCTCCTGCTTTTTTACCTGATGTTTCAAACAGCTGTGTCCTAGGGGAGACATCTGTTCAACCTCCTTGTTGAGGTTCTCCCAGGAGAAGCATTGTTATGGTACCTGAGCTAGTAGAGTGCTAAACCCTTCAATTAAAAAATTCCTGTAGCTAACTCAGCTACCACTGGGAACAAAATTTTTTTTTTAACCCTACTTTGGATTTCTTCTGACTAAAGCTCACATCTATCATGGTGACAGTACTTGCTGTCTGGAGACCAATTTAGGTTTATATGACATCATTTTTGTTTTTGCTTGCTTTGCTACATTCTTTAAACCTCTTGACTTGAGATTGCTTTGTACCAATTTGTAGACTAATCCTGTTTAGCAAGGGAGACTTTTGAACATATAAATACAGTAGACCCAGGAAGAATTGAGAAATGTTTCCAGTTCTTGCATGTATTTTTACTGGTACTTTGGGGTGTCCATATCAACAAGGTTAAACTGCTCAGAACATAGTCAGTGTTGGATTTGAGTCATCGGACCTCTGCCTCAAGCCAGGCTATTCTGAACTTTCGTTTCTGTCTTGCAGAATGGAGATGTATGTATTTCAATTCTTCACCCACCTGTAGATGACCCACAAAGTGGAGAGCTGCCATCCGAGAGGTGGAACCCTACTCAAAACGTCAGGTAACAGTGTGAATCTGATGTACAGCGGTGACCTCAAAGGCCTGTCATCTCTCTCCAAGACTAAGGCCTGTGTTGGGAAAGGTTTGGAAAGGAATTTAAGGCTTTGGGGGCTTTAGGTCTTGAATTGGGTGGGAACCAGAGTTATCAATCTGTCTGAAGTGCTGTGTGTCCTTCTGTCCTATTCACAGGGTTTCATGCTCTTAAATCTCAAATGTTTTAGCCTTTCTCAGTCCATATTATCCTATACATAAGTTTTTCAAACTCCTCCAAGATACCACTAGTGGAAAAGAACGTTTTGGGGTATTCAGGCCCAGTAGGAGTAACTTTGTGCATAATCTTACCTACTGTTTGCCTTCCGGTATTTGTCTCTGTCTCCTGTCCTGCAGCATGGCATCTTGAGCAGTTAGGTAGTTTTCTTCCTGCCAAAAGAAGATCACTGAAGGATCACTAAGTACCAGAGGTATTCAAGGCTAACCTGTCCATTTTTTTGAAATGCCAGCTGAATTTCATTCTCATTACAAGACACTGCCAATAAAGAACTGATAAAACTCATATCAAGTAGCAGCTCACTGACCTGTGCAGCTGGAGTAGTAAGTGATGTAGTGGAAAAACCTTGAAGTAAGACGCTTCCTGTTCTAACTTTTAAAATCTGATTTATTATGCAAATAAGATTAAAATAATTGCCTCTAGATTTTTAGCATATCATATGAGAATTATGCTTGCTTTCAGAGTGATTTATTAGATGTTGGTTCCCCAACTTGAAATCTGTCATTTATTGGTAAATCCAGCTAGGGATCTCAGCACTCCTGAGGGAGTGCAGTGATTTGAAAAGGGTTATCTGATAGTTTGACTCAGTTTTCATCTAACTTGGCTTCGTTAAATTCATTTGAAAAGAGCCTTTCTCAAAGCAAAGATCTATCAAGAGGGATTTATTGGATTCTTGACCCTTGGAATAGGATTGTCACACGCTCTCTGCAAAGTGCTGAACTAGAGCTAACATGGCAGGAGACTAGGAATTGTAGCAGTTAGTGAATCATAACAGCTGATGTTCCTCCTGGAGCATGCTACTTCAAGGTTAAAAAGGCTCAAGAGAAATGGTGCATCTTATCTGTGTGAAGTGATAAAGGGTTGGGAATCTGACCTTCAGACCTTGAAAGAAACATTATCTGATTCACCTGTACCAAATACAAGTGAGTATGAAGCAACTTCTCAAAGTTAGTTCCAGTTCAGTGCCATGGTTTAGGCTGAATTGGCCTATGGTGGCAACAGATGCTCTCCCCCCACTTTCTCGCTCCAGGAGAAAAAGGCAGGGAGATAAAGAGATTTATGGGTTAGAATGAACTAAACTAATGAAATATAGAATCATATGTTGGAAGGGACCTTTAAGATCATCTAGTCCAACCATCAACCTAACTCTGATAAAAACCATCACTAAACCATGTCACTAAGCACTATGTCAAACCGTCTTTTGAACACCTCCAGGGATGGTCCTTCAACCACTTCCCTGGACGGCCCATTCCAATGCTTGATAACTCTTTCAGTGTAAAAATTTTTCCTAATGTCCAACCTGAACCTCCCCTGGCGCAACTTGAGGCCATTTCCTCTTGTCCTATCGCCTGTGACTTGGGAGACGAGACCGACCCCTGCTTCTCTACACCTCCCCTTCAGGTAGTTATAGAGAGCAATAAGGTCTCCCCTCAGCCTCCTCATCTCCAGACTGAACACCCCCAGCTCCCTCAGCCTCTCCTCATAAGACTTACTCTCCAGACCCCTCACGAGCTTCGTTGCCCTTCTCTGGACCCGCTCCAGCACCTCAATGTCTTTTTTGTGGGAAGGGGCCCAAAACTGGACACAGCCCTCGAGGTGGGGCCTCACCAGTGCCCAGTACAGGGGGACGATCACCTCTCGGGTCCTACTCACCACGCTGTTCCTGACACAGGCGAGGATGCTGGTAGCCTTCTTGGCCACCTGGGCACACTGCTGGCTCCTGTTCAGCCAACAGTCCACCAACACCCCCAGGTCCTTTTCTGCCAGGCAGCTCTCCAGCCACTCTGCCCCAAGCCTGTAGCACTGCAGGGGGTTGTTGTGCAGGACCCGGCACTTGGCCTTGTTGAACCTCATCCTGTTGGTCTCAGCCCATCGATCCAGCCTGTCCAGATCTCTCTGCAGAGCCTCTCTACCCTCCAGCAGGTCGACACTCCCACCCAACTTGGTGTCGTCTGCGAACTTACTGAGGGTGCACTCGATCCCCTTGTCCCAGTCACTGATAAAGATCTTAAAGAGAACCGGCCCCAGTACTGAGCCCTGGGGGACACCACTTGTGATCAAAAAGGAAAATAATGAAATAAATAGATAAAATATATACAAAACTGTATCAAGCTCCCAGGATGACAGTCCCGGCACTGGGGAAGTCCCAGACTGGACTCAGCGATGGATGGGAACTCGATTCTGGATCTGGAGTCAGGAACACACGGATCGGGATCAAAGGCAGATGAACAGAGTCCTCTTCGGACGTCGGCCATTGAAGAAAAGAGGGCTGACCCTTTGATGCCTCAGCTTTTATACTGAGCATGGGGCAGGTGGGATGGAATACCCCTGTTGGTCAGGTTTGGGTCACTTGTCCTGTCCACTCTATGCTTTTCTGTTTCCGACCCTCCAGCAGTGTAAATAACGAAATTGGCTGACCTTGGTTGTTACAGCAATAAGTATAAGCAAGGGCCTCTCTGCATCCCATTCCTTGGCATGAAGTACAAACATTGGTCTTATCACTCAGAATGAACAGTTTTCTCCACAATATGCTGTTAATTTCAGAGAGTTAGAAGAGGCCTAGCTAAGATGTAAAATTACTGAACAGAAAGTTGGTTCTGTTTTACCTCAAACCAGGACATTCAGATTTTTAAAAAATTAAAAAAACCCTTAAATACTATTTTAAGCTATATATATATGTTCACTTGTCCCTCTGCTCACATGGCTATTAAACTGTTTTTTCATACATCTGATATGGTTAGTACTAGGTGACAAGCCTCAACTCATAGATAGGAAACAGCTTTGAGCAGTAATTACTTATATTGCACACACAATTTGAGTATTTCATTATGTACAACCCTAAAGATTGACATGAAACTTCTCATGGTGCTAGTTCTCTGATTTCTGCTCTTCCTTACCATGGTGCAATTTTTGGTGCTTACTCTCTTGGAATGTGTTGGGTGACATTTGGAGAGAGAACATTCCTCAGCTGTATCAGCAAGCAGAAATAAAACTTGTCCTTAGCTGTTAGCCTGCTGCCAGCATCACCTGTTGGGCTAAGCGCTGATAGAAATGTGTCCTGCTGGGGTCCCATCTAGCTTTGCAAGGCTCTAGAGTGTCAGACAGGAGGCAGCAGGGCTGAAGGTGTGTGAGGGGAGCATGCTTGTTGTAATGAGCTGCATGTGTAACCTGGGGCCTCTCTTCAGCTGCTGAATTTTGTAAATCCTGCTGAGTATTGACTGTTTACTACAGACAACTGTGGTTGAAGTGTCTGGAGAGGGGGAAATGTCATTCTTCAACTTTGAGAGCATCTGTGCTTCTACCTGATGTCAAGCATGCTCATTAATTTTTTTTAAACACAGTTAATATGGACTTTCTCATCACTCAGCTAATGAGGCAGGCATAAGTAAATATGGCAAACATACAGCAGAATGTGAAGGAATGCAGCTGTGATCTGTGTAGCAAAGATTACTGCTTTTCTCATGTTCCATAAAGCTGAGGAAGTGGTGATAGGGCTCAGGGGTTGAGACTTAACATTTTAGTTGCCCATATCTCCCTGGCCTCACTCTGTCCTTTGAGGTGCGCAGGCCAGAACTGAGCACAGTATTCAAGATGTTGGTACGTCTCTGTCTTGTGAAGACAGATGATGCCCTGTCCTATTATTGCTTTGTTTCCTGAGGATGTCCATTTTTGTTGGCTTTTCTTGGCTACTTTAGTGCATTGAGCTGGTTGCAGAAACTGTCCATATCTACCATTACTGTCAGTACAGCCTAAGCCAAAACCTCTTACTTTTATACTGGAGAGCAAAAATGTGCTTGGACAAATCTATACGTATCTCTAAAGGTGACTCTGAGAAGCTACAGTGTAGATAGTAGCTGGAATTTAAAAAAAATCCTTTTCAACAAGGTATACAACAGGATGTGTTGGTTGGGAGCCCCAGCCACTCCATGTAATGTCTGGTTTTGTTTAGATTAAATTCAGCCGATGTCTGAGCTTTCTGTTGATGTGTGGAAAGAAAAAGGCACTTCACAGGTCTGATTCCTTGAGCCTCTACTGGCTTCTCTCCTCTGCTGATAAAGGGATGTAGAGGGACTCACTCTGAAGACAACAGCACTGTAAACACTTAAAATGAAGTGGCATGGCAGCTGGCAAGCACACTGTTGTCCAGAATGGGGTGGAGGATGTAAGAAAGCAGAAGGTGAACTCAATCCCCACTCTACATGCAAACTACTTGCATGAAACAACATGCCAGAACAACCTTGCTGCTGCAATGATGCTGAAACTGACATGCTGGCTTTACAGCCTATTTGCTGAGAATTAAAGGCTTTTAAATAAATTCTTGAGATTAAGTAAAAGGTAGTCACTCTTCTGTTCAGGTTCAACAAAGCCAAGTTCTGGGTCCTGCACTTGGGTCACAACAACCCCCTGCAGCGCTACAGGCTGGGGGCAGAGTGGCTGGAGAGCTGCCTGGCAGAAAAGGACCTGGGGGTGTTGGTGGACTGTTGGCTGAACAGGAGCCAGCAGTGTGCCCAGGTGGCCAAGAAAGCCAACAGCATCCTTGCTTGTGTCAGGAATAGTGTTGTGAATAGGACTAGGGAAGTGATTGTCACCTTGTACTCGGAACTTGAGTTCTGTGTCCAGTTTTGGGCCCCTCACTACAGGAAAGACATTGAGGTGCTGGAGTGGGTCCAGAGAAGGGCAACGAAGCTGGTGAGGGGTCTGGGGAGTAAGTCTTATGAGGAGCGGCTGAGGGAGCTGGGGGTGTTCAGCCTGGAGAAGAGGAGGCTGAGGGGAGACCTTATCGCTCTCTACAACTCCCTGAAAGGAGGGTGTAGAGAAGTGGGGGTCGGTCTCTTCTCCCAAGTCACAGGCGATGGGACAAGAGGAAATGGCCTCAAGTTGCGCCAGGGGAGGTTCAGGTTGGACATTAGGAAAAATTTTTTACACTGAAAGAGTTATCAAGCCTTGGAATGGGCTGCCCAGGGAAGTGGTTGAATCGTCATCCCTGGAGGGATTTAAAAGACGGGTAGACGTAGTGCTTAGCAATATGCTTTAGTGATAGTTTTTATCAGAGTTAGGTTGATGGTTGGACTAGATGATCTGAAAGGTCCCTTCCAACCTAGACAATTCTACAATTCCGCCCAACATTGCAGTCTGACTAGATGTGTGGGTTTTTTTTCTAGAGCTGCTGTTCATTTTCCTACTGAATTATATCATTTGGAAAGTAAATTGTAGACTCTACTGATAGCTGTGCTGAACAGTCTGGCCAGACACAAGTGTTTAGTTTCAAAACCTTTTGAGAATCTCTGCATCCAAATGACCAAGCATTTCCTGAAATTGTGTCCCAGATATATGATCTGGTAGATGTGCTCAGCATGTGCTGCTCTGAATGTGCCCCTAATCAATGCAAGTACAGCTGGGGCCGCAGTCTCCTTTAATCAAGTTCTGCAAAGCAGTTGCTATGTACTGCTATATTTCAAGACTTATTTCTTGTCTCTTGTTCTTCCCTTCTGTTTAAATTGAAAGCTGTTGCCAGCAGGACCACCTTGGACATGCGAAGCTATTGCTTAGCTGCAGCCAGGTGGCTGGGTGTGAAGAGCTGCCTGATGGGACTTGCTGTTGAGTTTTGTACTGGTTGAGGCACTGTGTGAGCAGTGAAGGGGTGAATCTCAAGTGCAGAGGGTTGTAGGAAATGCAAGAGAAGGGTCTGGGCAAGGGAGGTGGTGTTTGTCCTGGTAAACGCCAACATAGTGGGGCAGCTAGCAGCTCTGTGCTGCTGCTAGAAATCCAGGAAGGCTGTCTGCCAGGAGTTATGGGACTGGCTTGTGCTGGCTTTGCTGAGTACCAGCAGCCAAATCCTGCTGGGCTCTTGGCAGCTTGCCTGGATATTGAAAAACATCTGCACTGTCCCTTGCTGTGCTTGAGTGTCTTAGTGGTGCACAGGCTGAGGAAAGACCTGGTCACAGATCTAACCTCTTAATATGCTGTGGAGCAGGGAAGGCAGTGCAGCCTCATCTGGTGGCCTTGGATCATAGTGGCCCTTCCTACACAGGGTAGGCAAAGAGCCTGGCTTTCTGCTGGGAGGCTGAATGTCACGAGGAACGGACTCACCAAGTAGGTTTCCAACCCTGCACCATCCGTGGCTGGTGTGGACAAGCTGAATTCTGGTTTGTATTGTGTCATCTTCATCTTCCCTATGCCAAAGGCCAGGGTCTGAAGTTCATAAATACCTGCTCTGACTTCAACTATTATCCTTAGCTATCCTTAAGTTTTGACTTTAAACAAGTTTCTGATGCATCACTTAAAGAAGTTGTCAGAATCCACGAATGTGTTAGCTCTGACTCTGCTGCTGTGGTTACCTTTTTCAGGACTATCTTACTAAGTGTAATCTCTTTGCTTAATGAGCCCAACACATTCTCTCCTGCCAATGTGGATGCATCAGTCATGTTCAGGAAATGGAGGGACAGTAAAGGAAAAGACAAGGAGTATGCTGAAATCATAAGGTAAGCTTTGCCATGTGTGATGATGTGCTACTGGCCTCCTGCTTTGAATCCTATGAAACAAGCTGCTTGCAGAATTTGCTGAAACCAGCTTCTTGCTGTGGTTCCTCCTTTGGAAATTAATTTTACAGTCTTATTCCAAGTCCATGCTTCTGGTCCCTCTATGATTTTCAGCACACAGAAGTGGTGCAAGCTTCTGCATCAGGAGGACTGGGCTGATCTGTCTTTGAATTGTTCTTTTTTCTTTTAGAGTAATCTGGCAATACCAGTCAAAGTCCCCGCTTACCTTTGAGCACTGCTTGCATTGCTTGGCGTGTGATTCAAACTGCATTCTACTAATTCTGTGCTTAATGCATTCATGAATCACAATCTTGCCCCTCCAATTTGAAGGAATATCAGCAGGATTTGGCAAGTGCTTGCAAAGCTGGATTTGATTAGCTGGAAGCATTGTTCAGTCTTGACTGTCCTTTTGAGAAGTTCATGGTTCATCAGGTACTGTAGGGAGATGATGTAAACTTGAGCCAGGGTTGCTGTGGAGTGGTGGATAGACAGCTCATACTGCAGCGGGACCACTGTTATGTTCGCCTGCATTTGCATTGACTCTGCTAGCTGGCTGTACAGGGTATACCCCTGGTTGGAGCTATGTCAGGCAGTCAGTTGCTGGCCTGAGATATGTGAAGAGCCTCACTGGGAGATTATCTTAGTTCCTTCCAGCTCCATTGGCTTCAGCAGAGCTGGATGTACTCCATAAACACAGTATGGCAGATTGATGAGCAGGTGGGTAGGGATGAAGGGACAGGCTGCCATCTGCTCCTCTCCCTGCTGTGTGGCAACACAGGCCAGCAACAGTTCACAGCCTGAGTGCTGCTGGGAGGCAACAGCACAGAGCCTGTCCTGGGATGATGGAAAACACTTGTTTCTTGCCATCTCCAGGCAGTGCCAGGGTTGCAGCTGCATTTTGGGGTGCAGCCACATGCTCAGACTGCTCTTACCATCCAGTGGGAGCTCAGAGCTGCCAAATACTTGTGGGAATTACAGCTTTGAGCACACTGGGGTAATCATCAGTGATGGAGGGTAGATGCTGTAGATGGCATCTCTGAACCCACCTTACTAAGTCATCTTAGGAAAGCCCTGAACATCCTTTCTGTAACAAACGTAATGAAATTTGCTCTGAGCTCTGGCAGGTCTCTAATGTGGAGTCCTGTAGAATTTCATATGTTGCTGAGAGTGTGTGTGCTGCAAACACCCTTGGAGTGCTCCCAGGGCTGTGGGAACTAAATCTGTTTCTCATGCTGCTTGTGGTGCTTCAGCCAAACATCAGCTGTCCTGAGCTGTCAGGAGGGCTGGGCTTGGACTGTCTGGGAGGTGGGGAGTTGAGCCATGCTGCTGCCAACACCTGGCCCTGCTCACTTAGCTGTATCTTCCTCCCTGCAGGAAACAGGTTTTGGCTACCAAAGCTGAAGCAGAGAAGGATGGCGTGAAGGTCCCCACTACGCTGGCAGAGTACTGCATCAAAACTAAAGTGCCTTCCAATGACAACAATTCAGATTTGCTTTATGACGACTTGTACGACGACGACATTGATGATGAAGATGAGGAGGAGGAGGATGCTGACTGTTATGATGATGATGATTCTGGCAATGAAGAGTCGTGACCTGCTCCCTCTATGCCCCTGTATTGTCCTGACGACTCAGGCCAGAAGCAAGCAGCGGTAACCTAGCAGCAGTCCTGCAGAAAAAAAAAAAAAAGGGGTGTGTGTGTGTATCAAAAAAACTTTGTCTCCTGCTGTCTCCTGTTGTATGGATCTGCTTGCTCCTTTTTTTATGGACCTCTTAGAGACCCTCCACAGAATGTCTGAATTCCTGCATTCTTAACCCTTTCATCACTGTATTATGATTTCTTTTAAAAAAAGAAACTCCCTTTTTTCACTTCTCTATGAAATGCTCACAGCAAAACAGGTTTGCTTGTGTTTAGATTCTTGAATTAAATACAATCTTGCATTGAGATGTTTAATGTATTTAAAGTTGGAACAAACCCATTGGAAGCTGGATTTTCAGGAGTTCAAGTGCTGCATTTACTGGGAAGAAAAAAAATCCACACAAAGCAAATTGTCAAGGGTTTAGCTGCTCCATTTACAATAACAGCGTGTATATGTTTGTTTAGCCTTGTGGTGGTGGCTTTTCCTTCATAAAGTATGGGGCAGAGTGTAAAGCTACTGTGTGTTGAGCTTGATGGGATGTCACTGAAAGGTACAGTATTCCTTTTCAGCCTGCTCAAGTTAGGAAGTAGCTGGCCCCTGGAGCCCCGGAGGGCCTAATCAGCTTTGTCTCTGAAAAGGGCTTGTGATATGAACCATAAAATAAAAACTTAACACTTCATATCTGTACAACTGAACCCTGGGTTGCTCTATTGTGTTTTTTCAGACTAGGTTGGGGTTGAAAAAGTTCATTTTAGTCATGCTGCTGAGATTTGCTGCCAGCTGCCCTCTCCTGAGGAAGGAAAACAGGTGTGTATCCCACTGCCCAGTGGGTGAGTGTTTATCCTGAACTTGTTTTTTGGCAGTGGGAGAAACCGATAGCTTCCTGCCCCAGTGCTTGCTAGCAGCCCTTGCTTCCTGTAGCTCAAGTCCAGTGCTGACCTGAGCCTACTTTCTGTTCCTTACGTAGGTCACATGTTGGTAAATGCAGCCCTGCTGTAGTTTTGTGAGGTTGGCAGAAATCAAAGCTTCCTTTGATGTCTACCTGGGGTGGCCAGGCTGTCCCTCTGTCTGCAGTGGCTGCTGGGGCAGAAAGAATTGATGTGTGCTAGGCTCTCCCCTGACTGGTTGATTGGATCATGGGTGAGTGTGCAGCCCCCACAGGTGAGGGGCTGCAGTGCTTTCAGGCTGAAAGAGAAAGCATGGGGCAGTTTGACAGGCTATTTAGGAGCATGCTTCAGCTGGTGCACCAAGCTCAGCCTCCTGCATGGTTTTTGGGAGCTCTTAGCAGAGTGTAGGGCCCTCTCTTGTAGGTAGGGGGGATCCTGCATGCTTGTGTCTGCAGAACCCTCTTCCTCAGTCCCTCAGCACCTTCACACCATTGCAGTGTGCTCTTGTTCAGCTGTAGTGCAGTGGCCTGAATTCCCCTTTTGCATGATCCTTTGATCAGCAGACAGCTCTGCCCTCCTGCGCTTAGCCCTGGCACCTCCAGGAGGTGCTGGCCCTGCTTGGGTGAGACCCTTCATTCTCATAGGTACAGAGGCAGTTACCTTGGTAAGAGCTGCAAGCTCAGGCATTTGTTTATGCCTCCCCTTTGTATATCTCAGGGTTTTCAATGGTAGGTTACCAGCTTCTAAGGATGCTTTGGTGGGAGTAAACTTTGTTCTATGATCAACTTCATCCTGGGGTGAGCAAGCAAGCTCAGTGTGCTGTCTGGAGGGAAAGGCAACCCTTGGAGAAGGCGGGGGGAAGGCTGGTGGGGCTCTGTTTGAAGTGATCAAGGCAGATATCTTTTCAAAATGTTGCTTGGCTGGGATTTGCTGCAGCAGGGACAGTCCCTGCTCCTCTGCCCCAGAGTGTGCTGGTGATGCATCTCTCTTTCCCCTGAGGCATGAAGGCAGCCCAAGTGGTGATACCTTCCCCCTCACCCAGTACTCCCTGTGATGATCTGCCTTTCTGCTTTGCCTGTTACCTGGGGAGGCAGCTCAACCCTTCTTGAAGTATCCTATATAGTCTTTGCTGGAAGGATAAGCTGAAGGAGTCTGACTCAGCCCCTGGTGCTTTTGGAGCTGGCAGCAGGGCTCCTTTGCATCTAGTGATGGTGTAGGGCACACCACCCCGCCCCCCCCGACTAGTCTCAGGGCCACGCTGGGACACCAACCTCCAGCTTTCGAGGGTGTTGTTGAAGGAGCAGAGTATGGCAATGCTGGCTGTGCTGATGACTTGGTTTGAAATGATACTGCATCTTTCAGGATTTCCCTTGTACTTTGACCGTCTTCACTGTATACTTTCCAGTGACTTGTATTTTCAAGCTTGGTGATGTAAGATGCATTATTATGCATTCTGTTATCCTTTTTTAAAGACAAAAAGCACCCTATTTTGAGAGCTCCTAAATTAACCAGACTAATTTTTCTTCCCCACTGTCCTGTACAGTGTCATTGCTTGTTGACTTGCTGGTTTCCTTTTTTGAGACACAAACTGAAATGAGGCATCGTGTGGGGTTTTTTTTGGTTTTTTGTTTTTTAAACTATTTAAGAAATTGTGGAAAAATGTTTATCTGATCTGTGTATTCTGGGCTTTTTCTTAACCTTTTTCTCCTGTCTCAGCCAATATTAGTGTTTACATTTGCAACTACATGCCCCTTCAAATGCAGTTTTTCACCCACTCTGAAACCAGCAGGGTGCACTAGATTTCTTAGTAGTTTCCTTAGCTGAAATCCCAGTTGATTTCCTTTTTTCTTCAGTATAATTTACCAGAAATAATTAACTGATGCATTTTTGTGTTGTCTTTCCCTTCAGTAGTGTTATTTTTGTCTTTTCTGCACCTCTGTCTACTAATAAAAATGTGAAATGAAAATGTCCCTGTACTGTTACCTCCTTGTTAATTAAGCTGATTTATTTGCAGGGCTTAGTTAAAGCTTTAAATAACAGCTATTCACAAATTCAGTGCTGCTCCAGTAGCAATGCCTATACATAAATATCTATAAGATTATCGGAAAATAAAGTTGCTGGTTGACCAAGTAGTACTTTGGCAAAAAGCCATGGGCTTTGCTGTTACAGTTAGTCTTCCTAAATCAGCCAAGGGGAGAACAGGGGTGGGGGGGAACGGTTGTCATAGAACTGCAACAGGGATGCAGGCCTGAGGGTAAAGTTGCCCTTAAAGGGCTTAGGTGCTGCTGGTGGCCCGTTACCTGGCAGGGCAGGAGTGCAGCACTCCTCAGATGGTCAAAGGCAGTGGAGGGAGTTTGCTTGCTGAGACAGGGGGGCTTTGACCTCATACAGAAGACTGATAGAGGAACTGCCTCCCCCTGCAAGCCCAAGAGCAGAGAAGTTTGGTTTTGCAGTGCCTTGCTACTGTAGTCAAGCTAAAATTAGCAGGACAAGTGTACAGAAGTTGCAATTGTTGCACTTGGTGGTGTTTGTAGCACAACTGCTGAGTCAAATGTGGTTGGAGCTTCACAGCTGTACTGGAGGAATGTGATGGCATTTCAGAGCTGCATTCTCTTCCTGTAATGGGGAATAGGACTGAGAAGGCTGGTGCTGTCTGGGCCTTCTGACTGGGATAAGGCTTACTACAAGCCTGGCTCCTACAGCACTGTGCTGCCCCAGTGTAAGGAAATGAGAAAAAAAACATCCTCTTTCGTCTCACCTAGACAGTAGGTGGCTGACTGCACAGTGCTGACTGTGGGAAGGACCCCAGAACAGTTGGGAAAGGTGCTGGAATTGTTTTTTGCTGTCTTGTGCTGGGGAAGAGGAGGATGCTAGAGGGCAGTGAAGAAGCACTGGCTGAAGTCCTTGCAAGGAAGTCTCTGTTGCAGCTACTCTTGCAACAAACCAAAGGTTCAGGGGACTGCTAGCACCAACTCTGCTCTGTTGCCTTTTGCCACTTCCAACTGCTTCTGGATCCTGACACACAAGCAAGGACTGACCCACCCCTGTGGGGCAAGAGTAGGTTTCTATAAATGAGAAACTAAGTGTCTTAAGATCGCTTTGGGTGAGTTTGTTTTTCAAATAATAGCTCCTGTGAGGCAGACAGGTAAATGAGGTGTCATTGCTGTAAGCCCTGTGGACTCAGCTGCTGGTGCAGCCCCTGTACAGGCTGGCAGTAAGTCCCCAGCCTGCAGAAACATTTTTGCTATTCTTGAACCCTGAAGCTGGTGGCAGTGGGACAACAGCTGCCAAGGGCTTGCAGCAGCTGGTGCAGTTTGACTATTATCAAAACTTGAGCTGGGGCAGAGGAATGCCAGTGAAGTTCCCATTGTGCTGCTGAGGTAAGGGGGAGGGCTCAGTGACACATC